>CAXHWN010002187.1:822500-1427500 GCA_964020975.1 Hermodice carunculata | reverse complement strand
AAAGGTCAAACTGACATATTGTCTTACATCTTGGTTTCGGGATCCTGTCACTTTTTATTTTAAAAAATGAGGATTCCTGAACTTTTTCGGACTAAAATTAGAAACGTTGATGGTGGTTTTTTTTTTTTTTTTTATAAAGGTAACCTTCAAGGGTCATAGGACCAGTCAGTCCAGCTGAGCACAGGACTGTTAAAGTCTTCTTGTTATTTAAGATTGATCAGCTATGTAAATGGTGGTGAGCCTATGCATTGGACCAGGCTTTTTCTTCATGCGGAATATGGGTACACACATTCATGTCAATAAATTGGCACTGAAATTGGAATAAAGAAATCATTGAGTGGTGTTTTCCTGACAAAGTAGTTTGAGACAGGCCCAAATCTCTTTTTAATTTCAACCACCTTCTTTATCAAAGTATTTTCAGTGTAAAAAATACTGAAGAGTGTGTGTAGCATTGTAGAGTAAACCCTGAAAGTGAAATATTATTGGACATATACAGGCAATGATTTGTGTGTGTAAATAAGTGTGTAAGAACACATTGATTCCTTTATGATGAAATCCATACACTGGAAGCAGCCAAAGGTTTTAACAATGGAAGAATCATGTCATTCATAGGGTGCTCAGATTTGAAGAATCATTTTGCTCAGATTGAACACTGCTCACAGTGAAAGGATTATTATGCTCAGATTGAACACTGCTCAAAATGGAAACATGATTTGGTGCAGATCATAAGGGATGTTCAGAATGGCTGACCTATGTAAATCATTGTTTTCACTCCACAGTATCTATTGTGGTCAAATTTAAATCATGAAATGTTATATCTTGCACAAATCTGATTGCTAAATTTCTGTGAATTGTAAACAGCTTTCATTCATTCATTTGTGTAGAAACATTTGCTTACTCCTACCAGGCTTAGCAAGATGATATCATACATTAGGCTATACTGTACAAGTGGAAATGTTTCCGAGATATTTAATTTCCCAAATTTTTCTGGGTAAAACCATTGAGGAAAATTTAAACTGGGTATTTTATTATGGTGACTGCTAGTTTTACTGTACCTCTTGGCAAGGAGCAACAAGTTTTTAGATTTTGAAAGTGCAAAAATAAAAACCAAGGAATTTTCATTCTCACCAAATATGGAAACTTCTCCACTCAAGAATATTTCTACTTGTCCAGTATACGGCTATTTACTGTATGTGAATAAAATGTGCACATCAGAGATCCTAAGTTGCAATGGTTTGAAAATTATAAAAGTATCAAAATGGTCAAGATTTCTGAGATGGAGTCATTTAGAATCATAACACACGAACCCAGCAAAGCAGCATTGGAGATACTCAGTGCAAGGTGGTGTATTTCCTGAAATTTTAATGTCTTTGAGAACTATCAAATTCAAAAGCAGTTTTACTTCTGTTGTGTTTGATGTGCTAATTGTGGCAGAGGCCTGCATTTAGTGTGTTGGTGAGGGGGCAGTAGAATATGAACCACTTGTTTTCAGACTCCTCCAGTGAGACCATCTGTCTTAAGAGACCATCTGTCAGGATATTTTGTTTTAATGGTACTTTCATCCTATTTGCAAGTCCTGTGAATGACCACCTGTCTTGAGATACCGCAATTTGGCCGCACCTAGCAGGCCGTCTTTGAACACAGGTTTCACTGTATGTGACTTCTTTTTTTTTTTTTTTTGACTCATGTGATGGGGAATTAATGGAAGCAATGTTGGTATCGATCCTTTGTTCAAAGTTTGCTACACGTACCATGTGACTTGTGTTACTTACTATCTGTATTACCAACATGGCCAACTTGCTTTCTGAATGTTACTTTGCAGTGAATTAAAGAGAAAATATATAGTATATTATTGATACAAATGTACAGAAGAGTTGATTAAAAAGGTACTGAGGACATGTTTTTGTGTTTGGTGATTTATTTACTGGCCATGGGTAAAAACCACTCAGTGGCTTATAGCAGCCACCATCCAACTCCATAGATTGTAACTCCATGTTAAAAAATCACTTCAAGTGCAGTCCATCCAAAACTTACAAGAAATCAGAACGTATTTTCTAACCAAAATTTTTCTGTATTTTTCAAATTTTGTGTAAAATTTTTATTTTGTGTAACTTGAGTTAAAATTTATATTCTCGACATGACTCTTGAAGCTTCGAACTTGGAAAAACATTGGAAAACTTGGTCTTACCAAAAATTTGATAGACCCATTCCTACCAAAAAAAAAGATTTTCGCTAACTTTGCAGATTAAAAAAAGATAGATTTTTTACAGAAGATCCTCAACAGGATCCTATCAGACATTTAAGTCCTGGTGCTAGTATTCTGTGGATGGGATGTACAGGCCCAAACCGAAAGTAAAGAACAAGCAGTCTTGGGTCCTATCCAAAAATAATACACTGCAGAACATGGTTTGCCTGGAAATTGACTCCATGCTTATCCAACGACAGGCATACCTGTACATGTCAGGTACATGAGCACTTGGATTCACGCATATACAATTCATCCTGACTAGTCCTGGCTGCTTGACCCAGAAGTGCGGCAGTCTCATGCAAGACAACTGCCAAGAATCCCCTTTTCAGATGCAGCAGATTTCCCTCGGACATTACCAGGAAAAGCTCAAAGGTGGTGGGGGAACCACTTCAAGGACCAGCCAAGTTCAGGTGCAATAGGGGCCGGGGTGGGAGAGGTGGCAGCAGGTGTGCATCCACAGCCAGCCAACTAGCGTGCCTTACTGTGCCCTCCAGTTGCTCATTACTATACAACTATCCATTGCTGAGATGCCCCAACAGGTGGGAGCCAGTTTGTCACTCTACACACAGACAGATGGCGATGGTACATCACAGATCAATGTATTTTTAAGAAGTCTGGTAACTGCAGGTTACACTTTTACTTTTACTCTTACTTTTACTTTTACTTTTACACTGTTAGGTTTGCCTCCCATGTGAACCTGACCTTTTCACCTTTCTGTCTCGTAGGGACAGGAACATTAGACACCTAGCAGTAGCAGTCCAATCCCTAGTACGAAAAGGGGTTGTAGAGAAAGTTCTAAAACACCAGTCAGCAGGGTTTTACAGCCACCTTATTTTTTTTTTATTTTTGGTTCCAAAAAAGACAGGGATGAAGTCCACTGATACACAGCTCTAACTCTTGACAGGTCCACACTAGCTGTAATTCCTGGGAGGCTTTAAAAGCCTGTTGAAAGTGGACGACCTTGACCTAATGTGACCTGCCTTGAGGGTTCTATATATTGCATAAAACTTAGGTGACTGAACATATAAAAAAAAACCCACCTTGGCCAATGGGTCTTAAGTGCTTTGCATGATATCTTGGTTTTTGTATTTAATCATGCTCTCTGTACTTTGTGATGAATAATTATACTTCTATTCTGATATTTGCTATTTTTGTTCCTCTTTTGAAAAATGAGTATGTGTGTGTGTGTGAGTTTATACCGCCACTAAGCCTGAAACGTGCCCAGCTGTGATTTGTATGATCATTTTATATACTTAAGTGGTCACTTTGGTTTCAAAAAAGGATATTCTGAAAACATATATTGAGATTATGTTTGTTCTTACAATTACATTGATGACAGGCATGGCGTAAGTTGCTCAGGTTGGCCTCTGGGGACCGGAAGAGGTGAGATTCACGCCCTTTACCACTCCAGGTTAGGCTGGTCAGAGGACGCACTGTACAAAAGTATTTTTTGAAACATAACCCTTTGTTCATGTGTAAATCACGTGCTGCTGATCCGCTGATCACTGCTGTGGTAGGCATTGCCATCAAGGCTCTATCTTAGAAGGTGTCTCGGTAGCATCCTGACAGATCGCTGTGTCCAGAACTCTGAAGTTCTACTTTAAAGGAACAGTTCTTGTCAGAAAAAGCCGAGAG
This sequence comes from Hermodice carunculata, assembly GCA_964020975.1. Lineage (NCBI taxonomy): Eukaryota > Metazoa > Annelida > Polychaeta > Eunicida > Amphinomidae > Hermodice > Hermodice carunculata. The sequence goes on along the minus strand of CAXHWN010002187.1, from coordinate 1,423,617 downwards.
CTTTTATTCCTGCCGTAAAAGAAAAATCTTTGATTTGGCTGAAATCCAAGAAAATGCCCAAATACTCTCGCTGGATGACCAAGGCACTCAACTAGGCCTATGTAGCGGCAGGCCAAATCCCAGAGCTCCAACAGTTGCACGAGACCAGAGCTCATGAGGTCAGAACAATCTCCTCCTTAGATGCTCTTAAGCAGGTCGTGTTCAGCAACATAATGACAGCATATTGGTGGAGGTCCCACAATACATTGTCCGATTTTTGTTGGCTCAGCTGACTTATCAGTCAGCTGAGCGTATGTGGCGGTTAGGCATCTGGTGGCCGTCGGCCGAAACACTTTACACTGTCGACATTCTCCTCCAAAACCACTTTGCAGATTCACTTCAAATTTGGTGGCAATATACCTAGGGTGATTCTCTACGAAGTTTGTTCAGATGGCTAATTTCGGCTTTTTTTCCAGAACCGTCACTCAGGTTAAGCTGAAACTGGGTGGATATGTTCCTCATGAAAGGGTCAAACAAAATTTTCACTAGGTGGCACTGCTGTGGATTTCTGATTTTTAACAATTTTTTTCAATTTCGGTTCTTATCGTTTAATGCATCTTTCCTATTGATGACTGTGTAAGGCAGTGGGCATTCTAATGCTAATTCGCTTTTGCAACTTTTCTGAAACCGTCAGCCAGATTCACTTCAAACTTGGTGGCAATGTACCTTGAGTGGATCTCTACCAAATTTGAACAAGTGGTCATGTTCCAGTGGTTTCTTCTTTTCTTCTTTTTTTCTTTTGTTCTTTTGTTGGCAAATCCTCAAAAATCTTCTCCAAACGTGCTCACCCAATTGCCTTAATGTCACACAGGAACACTTCTAGGGACTCCTAGTTTCTTATTTGCTCACCAGGTGGCACTGCAATTTTCCAGTATTTTTTAATGATTTTTTGTGTGGCGCTATTTGCGATTTCTTCTCCAGAACCGTCACTCAGATTAAGCTGAAACTTAGTGGATATGTTCCTCATGAAAGGGTCAAGCAAAGTTATACACTAGATGACAATGCTGCAGATTTCTGATTTTTAACAATTTTTTTTTCCAATTTGGGTACTTTCTAGGCAAATGTACCTTTCCCATTGATCACTCTGTAAGTCCAAGGGCATTCTAATGCTAATACACATTTTCGACTTCTGTGAAATCGTCAGCCAGATTCACTTCAAACTTGGTGGCAATGTACCTTCGTTTGATCTCTACCAAATTTGTTCAAATGGTCACGCTCCAATGATTTTTTTATTGCAAATCTTAAAAAATTCATCTCTGAAACCGCTCACCCAATTGCTTATATATATCATGCAGGAACACTCCTAGCTAGAGACTCTTAGTTTTGTATTTTGTTCACCAGGTGGTGCTGCAATTTTATTTTATTTTTTATTATTCTCCAGAACCGTCACTCAGATTAAGCAAAAACTTGGTGGATATTTTCCTTGTAAAAGAGTCAAACAAAGTTATTCACCAGGTGGCACTCCTGTGGATTTCTGAATTTTCCTATTCGGATACTTGTCGGCAAATATATGCCTTTCTCATTGATTATTTTTTTAAAGTCAATGGGCATTCAAATGCTAATTCACATTTTTGACTTCTTCTGTGAAACTGTCAGCCGGATGCACTTCAAACTTGGTGGCCATGTACCATGGGTGGATTTCGACCAAGTGTGTTCAAGTGGTCATGCTGCAGTAATTTTTGGATGTTTTATAATTTTTGTTGGGGGGGGGGGACAAATCTTAAAAAAATCTGTTCGAAACTGCTCACCCAATTGCTTTAATATAACACACAGGAACACTTCGAGGGACTACTAGTTCTTAATTTGTTCTTGATTCATGATTTTAACGATTTGTTTTTCTAATCCGCGTGCTTGCTGGTTGATGCATGCATACTATTTATGTAAGTAACTGGGTATTACGATGGAAATTCACACTTTTGACTTCTCCAAAACCATCAAGCAGATTCACTGTAAACTTGGTTGGGATATACTTTGGTTGAGTCTCTACCGGGTTTGTTGAAATGGTCACGGTCCAGTGAATTTTCTGGATTTTTGGACAAAATGTTAAAAAATCGTCTCGGAAACCGCCAAGCCAATTGCTACAAATTGCATTTGGACACTTGTGGAGACCCCTAGACCTTCATTTGTTCAACAGGTGATGCTGCGATTTTGCTGGTCTTTTTACGATTGACAAGGGGATATGTCCAAGTTAGCAACAGTGATCATGGTTTGAAACAGGCGACCTTGTTATCATAGTTCACAGGACCACTTCAGTTTGTGCATGTAGGGTCAGCTGAGCACAGGACTATCACAGTCCTCTTGTTTGAGGCATCTGTCCTGTGTTGAGGGACAACTTCTTGCACTTGAAAAAGCATACCTACACTCTCAATGTGCAAGTCATGATCTAGTTTAGGATCCTCTGACTACACCTTTCCTCTGATGGCTGATTCTTAGTGACAATACAGCGACTTTGCGTCACAATAGAGGATTGGTTCTTCTGAGTGGAGTGTTTTTAAGAACAGTTCTTTCCCAGAGGTCAAATGATCTCTCTTCTCCACTCGGTTGGTAAATTTACCTAATACAGTGGATAGGTACTGTATTATGACAAAATTTTGGAAATTTATAATTTTCATATTTGTTAGTAATATGTACCAAGAGTTATGTCACTGTTATTATAATAATATATATTTAAGATCAGTGTTGAAACCATCTCTGTGCCCTTCCCACACAAGCCCCTTTTCAAGGTATCACATTTGAACGAACACATATTTCATTTCTATCAAAAAATACCCGCCTTCTGTCCCTCAGACGGTGGCAGATGTCCAATTTTCACATGTAGCAAATGTATTAATTTTCATGGTTTGAAATTGAGGCATTTTATATCCGCCAAAACAATCGTACCCTGTCGTTAGCCAACGATCACAATTAGCCGTCATGATACGGGGGTGGAAAACGAAAACCCTTCCCAACATCTGTGGGAAATGAAATATCCTTGTATACCTAACATACGACGACTTCTTATATCAAGCTCAGTGTATTTTTGAATAACATGACTGTAACTTTTCCAAGAGTTAATTTTACACAAGTTGCTATTTTGGCAAGGGAAACATAATTTGCCATGTTTGACACAGAGATCTGCCCAAACCTGCGCGTTTTCTCTTGTTGAAAGATGCGGCACAATGTATCGCCGCAGGTAATATGAATGTCCCATAATTTCATCATTTTGGACACTGTGCCCATTAAACTTATGTTAAATGCTATTTAATCATGTTTTTTTTAGGGTTTTGTGCCGTCAGCGAAATAAGCAAAAATACAAATACAGCGATGTAATTCCAAATTATATTCAATTGTATTGTAGTTAGACAATTACATACACATTCCTATTATTAAATTTGTTAACAATTCGCTGTTGTAGGCAGAGCGATCTTGCCTGCCAAGCAAATCACTTCTTGTTGATTATAAATTTTCAATGGCTGAGCCAGCTTTGTGACAATCATCACGTCACTATTGTGTAACAGTCGGTAGCCTAATTATTAATGTATGTGATGTAAAGTGGCATAAATGAAATTAGTGGCAGTTTAGGAACGACCTAATGAAATATTTTATTTTATATCATTAGCCTGCTGGATAGTTGACGCGGAACCCAAGGGTCATGGCAAACTGCTAGCATACCAATGACCACGCCCTCGTGCAACCACCAGCAGGAAGCTGGCAGCAGGTCAGGCTATGAAGACCTGAAACTCTATGGTTTCAAGGCCAATTTAAAGTGTAACTAGAACAGTCTGATTTTCCAACAGAAAATCGAATGTCTCCCTGTGCGCATTGACCAGTTGTCGCCCTTACAAATTTCTCATACTAATCCCAGTGATCTACAAATATGACTTATTAGGCAAGCTGACCCTCTTGCCAGCCATGTGCTTCAACCTCCAACATTGTCACCAACGCGGTTACCTTCATTGAAATGCATGTTGAAGGGAACAGCTTTGTTACACATTTTAATATAAAAATGTGTCTCTGTGACCTTGCAAATTGGGCAGGGTCACCCATCTTTGAAATTGACTTAGACTTTCATGTGCAATATTATCCTACCAAGTTTGATTATATTTGGTGTAATTCTACTTAAGTTATCATGTCCACGTTGAAATTCACTAATATGGCTGTGACCTTGGAAATTGGGTCAAGGTGACCAACCTTCAAACTTGACCCAGACCTGATAAGTAATATTATCTTACTTAGTTTGATTAAATTTGCTGAAATCCTTGAGTTATCGCATCTGCAATGAAGTGTTGAAGAAGAAGTGGAAGAAACGGACACAAAAACAATATGTCCCCGTTGCATTGGGAGCCATAATGAACAGTCTCTGTAAGTGTGAATAACTTTCAAGTACGTATCTTGTGGCCAACGCGAATAAACTAATTCAGAGAGAGACAAACAGACAGAGGAACATTAACTTACACCTAGCTACTCCTACACTGACATGTATCTTGTCAATAATACAATATTTTAGACATCGTTAAAAATCAGAAAATGACACCAATACTACCACAGAATGACCTTATTCAGCTGGCAAATACAGAATAGGTACACACTCAAAAAAGGAGAGCAGGAGCATCTTAGGAACAAAAAAAATCAAGCCAAGGTACATTTGTACACTGCTGAAAAGCCACTTCAACAGGTACTTCATGGTATTTGGACCACACTAAGGAAGCCTACTTGGGTCAGTGAGCCTTCTTCTTATCATTGGGATGCACTGAGTCGGGCCTGATAGTGGTGAATACTGTGTGTGCATGTTGACGGCTACTGTCGTCAAAGCTTACCGGGTCACCACTGAGTCGGAAGAGATAATAAGAGCCCAGACCACATGATACCAGGGATTTCTCTGCATCGTGGTCCTTGCTCTGCAATTTTTGGGAAGTGACCATATTCACGGTGGCCTGTTGACGTTAAAATGCTTTCTGAAAGCCTCCTTTGGGGACTAGAAAGTACTAGTCTTCGTCGCTGCCAAACATCCCTTATATGAGGGCCATTAGGGCATAGCCACAACACATCCACTTGGCAGAGTCTGCATGGGTGTGTCTGATTGTATTTTCCTTCTGTGGTAGGACTGGTTTTAGGAGCGACCCGATTCAGCATGCAGTAATGTGGGATTGACTCCTCTCCCGAAAGGTCTTGCTTCTTGCATGCCACAGAGAGTTTGAGTGTTTTGGTTATCCTACTTTCTACGAGCTGACGTTTGGGATTATCACTGTTTGGTATCTTGTGATTTTACTTTTACCTTCGATCTGCTTGTCTATCAGATTAACTAACTGATTGTGCGCATGAGTATTTACACCCTATATATGTTATATTCATGGAAGCTATTGGTGCTTCCTTTGTCAAATTAGTAATACTGACTAAAGAAAACGTAATTGCTGTATTTTTATCAAGTTAGATATTGGAATATTGACAGGGCCATTACAATATAATCTGCATAGTTATTTAATCTTCTTGTCTTGGGAGCAAGACTGCAAATTCTTTATCGTGAAGAGCCAAAAACTTGTCTGCGCAGATACTTAAAGAGAGATTCCCCCACAGCTAGCCAAGTTTGGCCGATTTATTTCCCCACAATGATGACATCAATAATGTATGAGTGACAAAATCGTGCGTTTTGAACCATTTGTCGTATTTACAGAGAAAAGCTCACTTATCAGTTCATTAGGAAATGAAGGTTACATGAAACTTCGAAGGGGTGTTTCATGGATCAGGGACAAAATGGAGATTTTACAAACTTTGGTTGATATACAAATTTAACGGAGTAAAGATAATATTCATGCTAGAGTGGTAAACTGATATCCCAGAGATGTCGTAACGCGTTATCCTGTGATCCACTGGAACCTTTTTCAGTGCTATTCATTAACAGTTACCGTTACCACTTTTTTATTGGCTAGTGGTTGGTACATTTCGGCACACCTCAAAATTTACTCTTTAAAGTAGGAACATGGGTACACTTAGACATTGATCTTCCACTTTGACGCACAGCCACTTTCCTGTTAGTGTGTTGGTAAGCACTCCCTGTTAAATGCATTTTCAAACATGAAACTTACAAGACATTACTGAAATTTGAAGAAAGATCTGCAGACATACTTATGTGAAGTTGACGTTTCTGGAGTGTCAGTTTGACTGCAAGTCATCACTACTGTCTGCTCGAATTTCTCAAAACTAATAGGCCGGATAAAATAACCTTCGCGCCAACCTACACATTTGAAAGATTTGCTATATGTTGCACAGTTGACTTATTGAAATATGGTGTATATTTTGGTCTGTTGGAAATGGGGTTCGTACACAAAGGCTTACCTAATGCGAAACGAACGTCCTCCAAAGTGTGATTGAGGCCTAGTAAAAATGGCCCAAGCCACAAACAACCCGTCATAATCTGGTCTAAATCAGGAATAATATATTCATTTTTCCATTTGGTTTTGGTGCTTCTTTTTTATCGATGTATATCAAAGATGTTTTGGCCAATAATTCACCAAACCTTGGGTTTTATGATACAAAACTTCCGTTATTTCATTTACACAAAACCCTGGGAATTTGTAAGCCTCAGTTGTATATAAATGTGTATACAGAAATCAATCAGAGATATCAAACAGAGATAGCGTTTCATTCCCTGCACAGATCTCGGCCATTGACGTCAAGTTGTGCCATGTACAAAACCCACAGCTTTGTGGACAAAACCCTGAGTTTCATTACAAAATGCTGGGTTGTCTACCAAACTCAGGGTTTTGTGACAAAACCCATGGTTTTATGAACAAAACCAAGAGATTTGTAACACAGGTGGTAGTTTTCAGACCGTGTGTAGTGATTGGGTGTTCACACAACCCATTGATTTGTTCTTCAATCTACAATTTACGAATTCCAAGGTTTTGTGACGTCACAACATCCAGGGTTTTGTAAGATTTAAAAACCCTGGGTTTGCTCTATTATTTCAAAATTTAGAAAAACCAGCTGAGTTTTGCACTGAAACCCTGGTAAAGAATTTGATTCACATAACCCAGGGGTTTGGAGCAAGCGTGCAGATCTGTGACTTGCTCATTGTTTTACATTCTGCATAAAACCCAATGTTTTGTGAGAAAACTACGGATTTTGTGCACAAAAGCCATGACATCATGTGAAAACCCAGGCTTTTATGACAAACCTTAGTGTTTGTATCATGAAACCCATTGTTTCGTACACGAAACCCGGGTTTTGTGAATTTGTCCAATAATTTACTAAACCCTGGGTTTCTTGATACAAGATATAGGCTTTTCTGAAGAAACCCATAGTTTTGTCCACAAATCCCAGGATTTTGTGACAATATGCAAAGTTTTATATCACCAAAAAAACCTGGGTTTTGATCTGTTATTTAGTGATTTTAGAAAAACCCAGGGAATCTTAACGAAACCCAGGTATTTTTAAGCAAAACTTTGGGTTTGTGTTTTCAACGTTCAGTTATTACCAAAACCCAGGATCAAGAGTTTCATCATGCTTCCATTATTTCGCTTATCAAGGGAACCCTGGGTGTTAAGTGATATCTCAGGGCTTGCAATGTTCACAATACCCTGGGTTTTGTGATGTCACTTTCGTAAATTTCACGGAACATTTTCGAAAGTTGCAAATATGTGTAGAACACGCAATGAGAGATAGCATTTCATTCGATGTGCCGATCCTGGTTGATGACTTGAAGTTTCATGCACAAATCATGAATTTCATCACAAAACTCTGGGTTTTCTAACAAAACTCAGAGTTTTGTGACCAAAACACAGGGTTGTGTGACACAGCTGGCATTCTAAAGACGGCGTGTGCTGATTGGGTCTCCAGAAAACCTTGCGTTGTGCTCACTCTGGGTTTTGCTCAGGTATTTCAAAATAAAAAAAAAATAATAATAGATAAAACAAAATAATAATAAAACAGCTGCAGGGTACTGAAATGCTGAGATTTGTTCAGGGCGAATGGATGTGATGATTTTGATATTTTCATTCACGAAACACAGGATTTGGAACAAGCATGGAGATGTGTGATTTTCTCACTTATTTGCATTCTATATAAAACCCAGAGTTGATTTTGACAAAAAGCCCGAGTTTTGTGCATGAGCCCAATGTTTGACAAAGCCCTTGGTTTTTGCACAAAAATCAGTATTCTGTGGCCAAACCCAGGGTTTCATGTGCAAAAACCAAAGTTTCATAACGAAACCCAGGAGTTTGTAGATGAAATCCTGAGATTTGTGAATTATTGGACAAAACAACTTCCATAGAGATACTGTGATGGTATACGGTATATATCAAGTTCTCATTATATACAATTGTGAACACAGATACAGTAAAATGAATAAGGAATTCAGTTTGCCCTTATCACTATTAAACTAAATTTTTGCTTCTGCTATCATGATGGACCAATGAGGGACATCCATATTAGCTGCGGTGCTTCTCTGGTCCGTATCATCGAATGCGGAATTACTTATATATACGGACAGATCACTATTTTACACATACACTGTATGTGAAAAAAATGCTCTTGCCAAAATAGCCACTTTTTATTCACAATGGTTTTTTGTAATCTTTACCAGATTTTCTTACAATCGCAAATACAATTTCTGGTGCTGCTTGCCTTTACCTGTAAGCCTTTTGGATCCAATGTTGTCGACTTTTTTAAGTAGGCTCATCTGATGTCTAATGACTGTTTGTAGACTACAACTGTAACACTGGGAGAAACATAATGCTGATAAACATTACTGTTGTAACATTTAGCAAATTTATCCAACGTGACTTTTGTCCGTACAAACGCTTTTAACCAAATCGGTCTATTAATATTGACGATTTTTTGATTGAGTTGTCGCTGGGTGTGTTTAAAGTTTAATATTTTGCACTGAACGGAGTCAATGTTTATGCCTGTTGTAATTTGGACTTGAGATTGTTATGCATATCACAAGTTGAGTGATGAACGTCACGTGGGGGCGGGGGTAGGCGTGGGAGTGGGGACAGTGAAACAAATCAAATATCTCAAGATTGAAACATTGTAAAAACTTATCTCTCTGAAGCTAAAAGTGCAAACAAAACAGCAATGTTATGAGCATAAATGTAGGTGATATAAAGACTGGAATATCTAGTGAGTCTGCATGTACCTTGAGGGCCACGAAGCTTTGTTACAAAAGCACAACATTAAATGTGAAAATTAATTTGAAAACTGTATGATTCAGTCGTATCAAGTATACTAAAGTGTGCTTCAGTGAAAGATGCTAATATGATTACGGGCCACAATGAGATGGGGGCAAAAAATAGAAAAAATATGAACATACAAAGACATCGTGGTATTGGTGTCATTTGAAAATGAAAGACATATTTTAAAATGTTGCTTGTGATGACCATATCACAATTTGATTCTGACCATTTGGCATATTTTGGCCTATAAGTAAGATAGAAAATTTCTCTGCTAAAAAGACCAATCTTCGTGTTTTCGGCACTTCAACTGAAATAGAGATAATACGAAGTTAAGTCTGCTTTGGAGACAAGAAGCAGACACACTTATAAATACTCTTTGCAACTTTTCCTGTAAATAATGATATCCAAGACATTGACAAAAACAGTATTGTCTATTATGATTTTGTTCTTGAACTGAATTCAGTGACGCTTGGTCGCTGAGAACCTTGACTACTATGATGCAGAAGGCTGCTCCTACATATAACTCGTCATATTTGGCATAACATACCAAAGGTAATTCCTTGATAACTCGTCATATTTGGCATCACATACCAACTGTAGTTCCTAGATATAACTCTTCTTATTTGGCATCACACATCAAGGGTAGTTCCTCGATATAACGCCATACTTAGCATCACATACCGAGGGTAGTTTCTGGATATAACTCGTCATATTTGGCATCACATACATGTACCAAGGGTAATTCTTACTTGTCACGTTCATTATTTGGCATTTTTAAACAAGGGTAGCGCCTAGATTTAACTCATCTTATTGGGCATCACATATTAGCTCCGCGAAAGTTAATTGTGATTTTGGACCCAAGTTATCATACTAATTGTTTTGCTAATAAATTATATATATATATATATATATATATATATATATATATATATGTGCGTGCGTGCGTGCGTGCGTACGTGTGTGTGTGTGTGTGTGTGTGTGTGTGTGTATGTGTGTGTGTGTGTGTGTTGGTAAACAATGTTTTCGTGGTTCACATCCGCATAAAATCTGCTATCCAGACTATACATTTTATTGGGTTTGCTTGCTTAGCTGACCCTCTACAGAAATGTCAAGCTCTTAAAACCCTGGGTCAGCAGTCAATTATTGCATTGAAGCAAGGACACTTTTGTGTGGCTTATAACGTGTCTTTTATCTCTCTCTCTCTCTCTCTCTCTCTCTGTCTCTCTGTCTCTCTCTCTATCTCTCTCTCTCTCTCTCTCTCTGGTGTTCACACCAAGTTACTGCAACAATAGGTTCTCTCTCAAGCATGTATGATGTGACCAATGTCAACATATCTTTTATTGTCACCAAGGTGTTTTTTATTGAAGTATGTAATAGAGAAATTACCATTTCGGTCATTCTTAACAGTTTGAATCTGTGACGCAAAAGCAGAAAATGGTCCAGTAAAGCTACCGCACTATACCTGTTATATGATATTATTTATTTACTTAAATTTAATTATTCTGTATTGCTCATTTACCAATACCAGACTCCTAAATAAGTATTGACGGGTTACATTGCAAAACTATTTGTGAAAAGTGCATACAATTTTCTATTATACATATTTTTTGTGTAAAATACCAGAAAGAAATAAACAGAAAAGTAATTATAATGTTTGGATGGCTCTAAGACTACAAATAGATTTTATGTGTCATGATCATTTAAGACATAGCTCACAATGTTTGGTGATAATGTTGCCTCGGGTTTCCTGTTATATCTGAGCAAACGAAGCTTTCCCCACCCCACAGACGTGAGTGGAGTGAAAGGGGGGGGGGGTAGATGGAGCTTGTTAGTCTGTTCACCAGGCAATAATCAGGTTTACCATGCTAAACACATGATGCTATTGATAGTGAGATCAGCACGTCTCATTACAAGACTCTAAGAGAAATCAGTGTCGAACGACAGAGCCTCTGGGGTTGAATGTACGTGAATTTCCTTCCGGTTGTCTCCAAGGATCGTCCCATAGAAGTTTCTTTAGCACACGCAAGCCGAGTTCTGACTTCACTTTTTCACTTGACTAGATGCTAGTCTATCTAATCTACTCCTTGTTCAAGCCGTTTTTGATCTCCTGATCCCTGCTCACGTAGTCCTTCCAAGGCCTTGTGTCCTGGTCCCTTATGTCAAATAGTCAACCCCGATGCACTAAGCTTTCTGATCATCGTAAATTGGACAACCTCATGAGGCTGCTTCGCGCGCAATGATTGACATTTGTATCAAAGGTCCCGAATGGCTGTAGAAGATGTGGTGTCCTCTTTCTGGGGGAGAAATGTTTTTATGTGATTGTCTAGGTGTATCCCTCACTCTCTCCCCAGGTGGCAATAGCAGAGACAATCGAAGGATTAAAGCTCATCTAAAGGACTGGGCAATGCCAAGGAAGTCCGCAAGTAATACTCCAGAAGATTGCGGAATAGGAATTCACACGACCAATATGGAGACTGGATGATGCGAGCCTTGGGGTGAATTGTCTAGATGCCAACGACACGCTGGGGAATGAATTCATCCTTATATGAGTGGAAAATAAAATTTGCGGCGTGTATTATCAGAGAAGAGACTGTATTTCACGCAAGACTGGAATCGGTGAACATGCATTGTGTTGTGGAAAATGGCCCTTGATACACTTACGCGCATTGGAGATTGCCACCAGTGTGAAGATGAAAATAGTGTTTTTATGTCCACCAATTGAGTTATCGGTTCTCAATGATTGTTACTTTTAAGTATGTTTCGGAATGAGAAAATTATATCAACACAAGTGCTGGAAGGAAAATTGAATGTGTTGGGGAGTGGATTGGTCGGTAATAGAGTTACAGTCTCAAGCAACGGCCAAAGTGCTGTGGTTTGAGTTTTGTCATCCGATTTGATAGGGCAACTTTGATTTTGATTACGCATCCACGAGTGTCTCAATTCGTCCAATTTGGCAGGAAATCCAATTTTAGCATCTTAGCCAGTGCAAATTATATCAAATGGATTACTACTTGTTTGCTTTGCTAAGTTGAGTTGCGGTCATTATTAGGAGAATTATTTAGGGTTTGTCCAGAAAGGTTGGCCATACCAGTCGTAACGGCGATGCGTTAAGACACACGTGCTCTAGGATTATGTTAATGGTTAACATTGCGGTAAGAAGACAGAACAATTGTCCCTATTTACATAGTAAAACAGGTTTGTAACTGAAAAATATTATTTTCCAATTCCTATCCACTTAAATTGCTAATTTAATATGCCGTTGCTAATGTAGTTAATGTTTTCCTAATGAAATAAAGCGAATCTTGTCCTGTATTAGGCCGGATAATGGGCACTGGAGTTGAATGGTAATTTGGCCCTCTGGTCCTATATAGCCACAGAAAGCGAACACTGAGTCTGGACATTGTCTCATGAACCTTGCTGTGACCGCGCAGTCACAATAAATCACACCATTCCCGTATCGTCGCATGTGCGTATGCGAATAAAGCGATTTAACAAAATATAAAGTTAATTTATTGTTAGTCGTCACCTGGGACACGCTAGGTAGAGAGTGCGTGGCGTACGCCGCGGGACGGTGCCAGTGTATACCCACACCACCATTTGCTCTTTGGCTCTCACCAATGGCCCACAATGATGCATAAAATAACAAACCATCCGAATTTCTCAATTACATTTTCAGCCTTTGAAATCAGATTAAGTGAATTACCTATCGACTGGAAGCCTGCTTGAATGGGACCTAGCGGGCATAGCGTTCTGGTAATTCTATCAAGAGAATTCTACATAGCAATGCCGTTGTATCAGACAAACAGATGATTTTGTTAATCGAAGTACGAATCGTGTTAGTGGCTTCCGAATAGATGGGGCTCGTACCACAAAAGTGAAGCCATTCGAAATAGAGTCGCGCTTGAATTTGATATTAATATCAACATTTGGCTGGTGTCCCGTGTTGCTTTTCCTAATGCACTCCCCTCATAGCCTCGGTGTAAGATCAACTAAAATGCCCTGGCTGTTGTTCGTGTCCATCAGGCGTACGCTGACACAGATGCGTGTCACCAGGACGCCGGCTCGGCCGTGCAGCGCGCACACTGACAGCATCGACGGCACCGAAGTGTCATACGCCAAATCCTGCCTGCTCAACCGGCGCTTGTCATTAGCTCTGCTGGCCTTGCCTTATTCTGGGTTCACAACATATACTGAACCCCAATGAAAAGTATCCACATAAAAAAATTAACACATTAATTTTGTAAGTTACTAAGTACTGTGTGTGCATATATGCATGGTTTGGAGCCTACATCAGGGTCATTCAGGACAACTTTTTAACTTTTGCTGGGTTGTTACATAATGCATGTGACTTTTGTGCACCGAATATGGCTTCTGACCACCACTCCTATTGGATGGCTAAAATGACCTGATGTTTTCAGTGGCTTTAAAAAGGGATGTTCAGCCAAGAAAAAAGCCAGTGGTCTCAGGTGTGTTGAGGCGATCATGCCGCGTCTGAGCCAAGGTCAAAGACACCATGCTTTGGGGCTTGCAGAGGGTGGAGTCCCAATCACTCAAATCGCACAAAGAATGGGGTGTACTCGGCGCACCATCCAACGACTAATTGAACGGCAACAAGAAACTGGATCCGTAGATGATCGGCCTAGGCCTGGCCGAGAAAGAGTGACAACACCTGGCCAAGACCGTCACATCCGGCTGATGCACCTGCGAGACCGTTTCCGTACAGCAGCCCAAACAGCCCGTGAGACTCAAGGGGTGAATCACCGTCCTGTCAGTAGTTCTACTGTGGAGAGGCGACTGAGGAGCAGTGGCCTAACAGCCAGAAGACCTTACAGGGGTAACCTGCTGACCCAACCCAGAAGAGAAAGACGACTGCAGTGGTGTAGAGCACACTCCAGGTGGACTCGCCAGCAGTGGAATACCGTCCTTTTTACTGACGAGTCCCGTTTTTGTGTCAGCAGAGCAGATGGCAGAGAACGTGTGTGGCGCCGGACTGGGGAGAGATATGCAGATGCCTGTGTCCGTCAGGCAGATCGATGGGGTGGACCCTCTGTCATGGTGTGGGCAGGCATCAGCAACCGCTATCGGACACCCCTAGTGGTCATTCAAGGGATCCTCAATGCTAGGCGGTACATTGATGAGGTGCTGGAGCCGCACATGGTCCCATTTATGGAGCAGCATCAAGATCTGGCGATCTTTCAGCAGGACAATGCACGTGCACACTCTGCAAGATTAACAATGAACTTTCTCAATGAGAACAACATCAATGTCATGGAATGGCCAGCGTTCTCACCCGATCTGAGCCCTATTGAACATTTGTGGGATCAGTTAGGCCAAGGTATTCAACGGAGGACACCTAGGCCTACTACCCGAAACCAGCTGATCCAAGCTCTGCAGGAAGAATGGAATAATGTTCCCCAACACAGAATTCAAACCCTGGTCAGCAGTATGCGCCGCAGATGTATAGCATGTGTTGATGCTCGAGGTGGCCACATCCCATATTGAACAGAAAAATTTGTGTGACTTTCAATTAGGGCAGTTAATGACATTTTTTGCCTGTAAGTGACGTTAATGTCGGTAGAGCGTGACATTATTTTTACGCCAGAAAAGTGAATGCTTTGTTAAGTTCTAAGCACGTCTAGGTATGAAATGTTTCAAGTATAAACAATAAAATACTTCAAAATTGGCATGTGGATACTTTTCATTGGGGTTCAGTATAGAAATTACATGTAACATTGCATGTAAAGTAAAATACCAATAATTCAATAGGAAACGACATTTAGTATGAATGTTGCTGTTCTAAATCTTTTACATAAATAATCAATATATGTGAAACGTATGATCAGCACAAATTTATTCTTTACACTTTGGTCGATAACGATAAGTGTAAATTTACTAAATGAACTTTGTTGAGATGTAGAATATATATTAATAGTCATACATAGTGTGTTTACCACACACACACACACGCGTATGTATGTATGAAAACATATCACGAGTTATCCCTTGATTGGAGGTTAAATGATCTCTGTTAAAATGAATATTTATAGACACGCATAATATATGCATCCATCCCCACCCACCTCTCTCTCTCTCTCTCTCTCTCTCTCTCTCTCTCTCTCTCTCTCTCTCTCTCTCTCTCTCTCTATATATATATATATATATATATATATATATATATATGGGTTGATCTGTTGGCACCTGCAACATGTGTTTTTGTGTGTTGTATGTCATATATACTGTGTCAATGATTCCCGTGTGCTATTCAGCTTATCTTTTTGAACCTTGAGTTTGTCATTTGGTGGTGTAACATGATGCTTTAATACGATGGGATATTGAAAATTATAAAGAAAGGGACACAAAAGCATCGTGCGTGTGCGTTTGTTTTTAAAATTAATCTCCCTTTCCAAAACACAATATATACAAAGAATCAGCACTAAGCTGCTTGCAAAATGAGTTTTCAATGCAAATAAAAAGATTGCTTGCATAGGCATTTTTCGCTTTTAGCCGAATCCAAATAATCTGATTTTGAAAGAGAGCATGTGGCAGTCGATATTCTTTATAATAATAGAAAGGTCTGCCTAAACCCCATTATACAGGACGTGACGCTATCAACAAGGAGAGCGTATGCTGGAATAACGTGTGTATTAAGAACAGAAGGAATGCTGGAATAACGTGTGTATTCAGAACAAAACGTATACTGGAATAACATGTGTATTAAGAAGAGAACGTATGCTGGAATAACTTGTGTATTAAGAACAGAACGTATACTGGAATAACGTGTGCACAATGGAGGCTACACACATCAGTCATTCCAGCTACTGAATGTGTCACAGTTTACACCCTTGGTTCACACAGTGGCAAAATTGGTTTGACCAACATTGGGCCTGCGATTATTTATCCTTTAAACAAGTGCCTGCAGGTGTGCCCAGGTAACAAATTAAACTGCCGCCAAAGGAAGTAATGTGTAAAAGAGGAAAGAACATCCATTTAAAGCATGTTTCAACTAATGTCCAAGTTACCTAAGGCCTAACAAATATATAATATATATATATATATATATATATATATATATATATATATATATATATATATATATATATATATGGTTCCAGTAACCTGACCAACCCTACTGAAAAGGCCCGACCATAAATAAATTTTAAGCCGCCCTTCCCTAATAAAAATGATTGATAAATAAGATAATACTCTATCTCTATATATTTTAAATATAATTGACCAATCTTAATCGATAAAAGATTTTATGAAGGAAGTGGCCATCGTGTGTCGTTAGTTTGCAGTAAAGTCAAACCAAACACAGCATTTTGTTTCAACTTGTCTGGAGGGTTAACTTGGGCTGGTGAAACAGAGTAACTGCATAGCCAAAATTGTTCGATGATTGTTATCATATTAATATTTTGGTAGGTTCCAGGTGTCTGTTCTCCGAGTTCCCAGGGAAAATAGTTGTTAAAGTATTTTTAAAACATGACAAACAATTTTAACTTTAATCTGCCTGCTCAGCTGTGTCTGAAGCAGTTGTCATCGTTAATTACAAATCCAAATGCGACACATACCCTGGCAAATCATGCACGTATTTGGTGAGCGCCATTTTGAATATGGCGCAACGCATCGTGGGACAGTTGTACAAAAGTACATTTGATTTGGATATCAAAGTCAATCGCGGTTGGGTATCTTCGGCACTGTTTGAAATTGCATGGATAAAAATGAACTAGATGGACTGAACGTGATCAAATGTACCCAAGTTTGCACACAATCATATTCGATCTCTAAATGCTTGGCACGTAGTCTTACCCTGTTTGTTGACGGTAGTTGCTTATACATGGTCCGTTCATATTTTTCTGGCTAGGACTGGAAGATAGCCCGGTATAGTTAGTAAGAGGCCCAATACATGCATATAATATACACAATAAAACAACATATATCATATCATTATTGAAACTCTGAAATGTTTGCAAAATATATACTTTTGGTTTCATAAATTATAAACCCCCAAGATTGTCCCATTACTATCCTCATTTACAAAATATTGGGTGCTGAATCCACAGTTTTCAAAATGGCAGCCAAGTCCGTGCGGGTTAGTCCCGATTTAATACTTTGAAGAGGTGGTATCCAAAATATGTGTGTGATTAGTGTTAAAGGAAGGTTGATTTGTCGAATGAATGTAATGTACAATATATAATGGGATTTTTTTCCAGTGTGAGCATTACATAAAAATGTAGGTACGATGCCTTTAATGCACCAGTTGTGGGCGGCGGTGGGACCCAGAATACGAATATTGTATCTGACACTGAAGTCGCCCCCAGGCAATAAATAAACCAAGTCGCTATCTCAACCCATCCCAGACACAGACTGATTGAGGTCAGAGATCATGCAATACAGGAAGTGTCCTTTCTCTATTCAACTTGTAAGTTACCTGGGTTACCATAATCAAACTTTTCATTTTCATCAATTTCTTGAACTAGTTTCATGGATATATTAAAATAGTATAGCATATAGATAATGACAAACACTAGCAAACTTCTTAATAAATGAAGCTGTAATCTGTAACAATTCTTTTCAAAGCTGTATGCTTTACCTCTGTATATTTCTATGTTAAGTTGGTAAAGTTTGTTTTAAATGGCCTGTGACCTAATAAGGGCAACCCATCTCACTGAGCATACTCAACTGAGATGCCTATTTGGCTTATTAAGTGGCAGCACTGGGCAGAGAGGCTTAGCGCACCTGATCGGTCAAAGATGGAGCTCCGTGGAGAATGTTGTCCAGATAATGGATACAGGTCCGAAACTACCGGCGGGTATTTATATTTTTGTTAATCAGGGGAACTTATCTTTATTCATAGTAATTTAGCTCATTTGGTCTAGCTTGCATGTTGTAGTGAATAAACAAAGACCCAGGGAAATTACTTTGAGGGACAAAAAAGGCTGCTCATTCAGTCATCACACAAAAAAGTTGTGCATGCTGGACTCTGTCTTTTAAACCTGGGACCAACCAGCTGTATGTTTATGCACAGCATGCAGTCCCGGTTATCACACACAAACAGTTAAACGGACAGGCATCTAATTAGTGGCCGCAGCACCAGATAAGACTGGCTGTTTATAATATTTTCTTTTGTTTATCAAATGGTATCGGAGCACCCTACTGTACCTATCAGCATAACACATATACTGCACATATCACGGAAAAAACAAAAGCTCAATCTGGACCCCCATCGTACCCGAGTCGGCTTGTCATCTACTAGGGGTATGTACCTCGTCTGCCTTCAAACGGTTGACTCAACGTGTTGACGTATTCAAAGGTTCGTTCTTCACGTCTGGTCGCTGTGAAAACCTGACTATTGTGGACACTTTTGCCGAACCTAACGGTGTTTTCACAACAGACAGATTTTACTGCACTCCGGCTTTTTTGCACTTTGATTTGTTAAGAAATGCCTTCATTCACCTATTGATGAATGTGTTGATTTGTTTGAAGTGGCAGTATCATAACTTGTTGGCACCATCGTGAAAAAGAAAAGCAAAGGAGAAAAAAGACAAATTCTTGTGTGGAAAACTGTTGCGGTGCGACATAAGGATATATGGATGCAGAAATATTATGTATGCAGCAGTTTTGCTCTATTCTACTATTGGGTGCACGGTCTTTCACCTCTGCGACCCGGGTTCGATTCTCGTCCTGGGCAGCATGTGGAAAAAGTTCCGACCACTTTAATCGTGCACGGTGGTTTTCTCCGAGTTCTTCGGTTTCCTCCACTAGGCAAGGTAGGAAGTATACGCCAACATCTGTGCCATGGAGAGTGACTCGATAAGTCAATGCTTGACTTCTTTCACAATCCATGTAAAACAAATGTATTTATACAATTACGTGAGCTGTCCCACATGCATTTGCTACTCGTACATCGTTTTCGAGTTTGGATACGCATGTGCTTCACTGTGCCTGCCTAGCCATCACACCCAAATTGCTGGTCACTTGTGGTACTCAGAATCACGCATCATTCCAGCTATGAGTTACTGCTTTCAGCAAGTTTTGGATCCGCCCATATCTAGAACTGACAACAACTAATCTGACTTCTGAAGTACGTGTCTTGGAACACTGAGCTTTGAAAATCTTGAAATGAGCCACACTCGCTCTGTAAGATGTGCTCGAAACCCCAGCTTCACTTAATGCAGCTTTATAGTTTATTAAGCAGAAGGTATATTTTCATGTTACAACACGAGCTTCTCGCATCACTTTCTGGAACTTATTAGCACTCTCGGATATGCCCGAGCATGTCCATTTGATCCACTTCTGCTCTAATGACCATTTATCAAGAAGTGATGCTACAGTTTTCGTAATGGTATTTGGTTGATACGTAGCTATTTTATAGTATACATTTGATGTAGCAATGCTGTAGTGTGTATTTTTAATGTAGAAATCGCATGTCTATTTGACACACCATGGTGTCATTTGACATATTGCAACGCTATACTGTCCACCTGACGTGTAGTGACGCTGCAGTCGTCATTTGATTGGAGTAACGTTATAATGTCAATTCGATATCTAACAAAGATGTGGTGTCCATTTGACAGTAATACTTTATAATTTCTATTTGAATTGTAGCAATGCTCTATAGGGTCTATTGACATGTAGTTATGCTTAAGTATTAAATCCATATGACAAAAAAGCTATTATGTCCGTTCCACTTAGCGATAACATAATGTCCACTTGACACACTGCAATGTTGTATTGTCCGTTTGTGTATAACAATGTTGTGATGTCTATTTGACAGGTAGTGACACCATAGTGTCCATTTCCTGTGTGACAGTGCAATAATGGCCACTTGACGTATAGTAGGGCTATAATCTCCATTTGACATTAGAAATGCTATGTCTGTTTGACGTGCAACAATGTCATAGCATCCGTTTGACCTGAGCAAAGCTACGATGTCGATTCAGTATCTAGCAAAACTATAGTGTCCACCTGATTGTCTCCATTTGATACGTAGCACTTCTACGCTGTGCTGTAGTGTCTATTTGACGTTTACGAATGCTGTAGTGTCTATTTGACTTGGTAATGACATGTTACCACTGTTACTATTACTACTACTACTACTACTACTACTACTACTACTACTACCACCACCACTACAAATACATCTAATAGTGCTGTTGTGTCCGTTTGACAAGTTACAAGCTACATGTCCGTGTGACCTATAATAATCCTGTTGTGTCTATTTGACATATAGTAGTTATATTTGCCATTTAACACGAAGTAACGTTTTATTGGCTATTTGGCCCGTAGAAATGGTGCATTGACCATTTCACACCTAGTAATGTTATATTGGACATTTGACATGTATAAATACGAAGGTTTTACCCGTTGCCCTTACAATATACCAGTAACACGAGACGTTGACAATGACCATGCATGAAACCAGAGAAATAAGCAGAAAAAATTATTTGCTTGTCAGCATATCAGTCTGTGTGCCTAGAAAACTTTTAAAGTTTGCGTATTCAGCATTTATTTAACTCCTGCAGCATGATTTTTTCATGCGGCTTTGTCAAAAACCTCTAAATTGAAGTTAGTAAGGCACCTTAATCTATTATATTTTTGAAGGTATTGAAGATTTAAATTTGTGTATTTGCCGAATATATATAACTCGAACTCCTACAGCTTTGATTCATGGTTCACTGAATGCAACTTTCCCACAAATCTCAAATTGAAGTTTTTATGATACCTCAGTCTTTAACAGATTTTAAGTTATTCCAGATTTTTTTTGTGTTCACCTAAGTTGCATAAATTAAAGTGCTACAACTTTGGTTCATGTTTAATTGGATGCGGCTATGTCACAAACCTATAAATTGAAGTTGGAATGACGCCTTTATCTATAATAATTTGGAAGCTATTCAAAAATGACTACAAGAATGCATAAATGAAAATGCTACAACTTTGGTTCATGGTTTACTGGATGTGGCTATGACATAGACCTACCCATTGAAGTGAGAATGACATCTCTATTTACAATAGTTTTGAAGTTATTCCAGAACTTAGATTTTATGTATTGGACTAATTTGTATAATAATTATAATACAACTTTGGTTCATGCTTCATTGGATGCGGTTATATCACAAACCTACATGTTGAAGTTGGAATGACACCTCTATCTGTAATAGTTTAGAAGTTACTTAAGAATTCAATTTTGTGCATTCGCCCAATTTTTATAAATCAAACTGCTACAGATTTGATTCATGATTCATTGGATGTAGCTGTGTCTCAAGCCTAGTAATTGCAGCTGGATTGACACCTCTATCTATAGTAACTTTTAAATGTTTCAAGTGCTCCAGTATAATATAAAACGCTACCGTTTTTGTTGTCTGTCCACTAGATTAGCAGGTGTTACAACCTGTAGGTACTACTTTAAATCTGCTATAGGTTGGGAGATATGGAGTTTTTTTCATTTTAATTGCCGTAATTTGCATGATCTTTAACATCATGACTGCTCCAAACAATTTGCACAGCGTGACTACTAGTGCAATCACCATGCCAAGTTTGGTTCTTTTCGGAACAATAATGTCCGAGAAAAACTGACCACAAAATTCTCACGGAGACATATAAATAAACAAACAAACAAATAAAGTATTTGAGGACAAATAAGAAGTCTTTGTTCACACACAGACCTAAATGTGTCATAGGATTATATAGCACTTTCTTTTCAATGTTTTCACTTCTAATTGCCTCCAAAGCAGTCTAAGTTCCGTGTTATGGATTATACATGGGGACTGCTCTGTTTAGCGGACAACAGTTCTAAATGATATGTGGTAAAATAGAATATCAATCCGTCCATTCACCTCTCCATGTATTTCATGCAAAACACAACAACGCATCTTTTGAAAATTGTCTAATTTATATACATATATTAAACATCAGTCTTATATAAGAATCTTTACATACAGCACATAACATGTATACTCTGGTCTTTCAAGGGTAACAGTGGGTGTGTTTTATCATCTGTTTTTCCACATACAGTCTCAAGTTGATGGGAACCTCTCAAACTCCTCACTTCCACGGTCGCTGTTACCAACAATAATTCCAGGATGATAGAGCTCAATTTCACTGTAACTCTGTCATTCTGATTTACTTTGCCAACCATCTCACTCTGTTGGAGACGGTCCCATGCTTTTCTACAAATTTCAATGTTTTTGCCTTGTATCTTTTCTTGCCTAGTTGTTTCACAGGATAGATGCTGATTTTTTGTTGCTTCTCCAAGTGTATCGTCTGTCCACATAGTAATTCCACACTTCAAACTTCATTGAAAACCATTACTGTATCCCCAACAGCCAGATTGGATTTAGACGAAAAAGTCGAACAACAGATCATATTCTAAAACTGAAAACTATTACCGACAAGGACAATAAAACATAGGGGAAAATACCTCTTCGCACACTTCATTGAATTAAGTCCACGTTTGCCACCGTTTGAGAGAAGCTTAATTTACAAGCTATTGAATGGTGATATAGAGGGAAACCTGCTTGCGTTTAATTAAAGATATGTATTCAAACGTAAGCTATGCTGTCAAAACAAGACATGGCTTCTTGGAACAGATTCCATCAAATGTTAGGCTAAACAGTGATGCGTGCTGAGCCCTGGGCTTTTCAACATCTATCTACATGTCCTACCAGGAATATTTGACAATTTGTGTGACCCAGTTCAAGTTGACAACTGCAATGTCAACTGTTTTTAATGTATGCTGACGAATTGGTTTTACTGTCAGATTCACAGATTGTTCTGCAGAATGTTTTAAATAGGTTGCAAAAATATTGTATTTTTGTTCGGAACGAGTGGGACTCGAACCTGCAACCTTTGGCACCAGTCGCCTAGCTGAAATGGGAAACGCACATATCCACTCGACCAAATCCCCATTCCAAAAAAAATGGTTCAATGGAGGTATTTATGTGCGAGTGCCATATCAACACGGTAATGCAGTATGTTTACTGAGTCGGCATTTATTTCCAGAATCGGGGACTTAAATCCACCAGCATTGAGGAAATGCCGAAAATAGATATTTTTGTTCGGAACGAGTGGGACTCGAACCTGCAACCTTTGGCACCAGTCGCCTAGCTGAAATGGGAAACGCACATATCCACTCGACCAAATCCCCATTCCAAAAAGAATGGTTCAATGGAGGTATTTATGTGCGAGTGCCATATCAACACGGTAATGCAGTATGTTTACTGAGTCGGCATTTATTTCCAGAATCGGGGACTTAAATCCACCAGCATTAAGGAAATGCCGAAAATAGATATTTTTGTTCGGAACGAGTGGGATAAATGGAAATACACTGTCAATTTGAATCAGACCAAAATTATAACTTACTATACAGCAAAGGGGGCTACAAAATTAAGAAATTCAAATTTTATCACAAAAACACAAAAACAGACATTTTCCCGAACTATTGTTACTTTGGCATATATTTTACATCAGCTGGCTATTTTAATGCTGCTGTAAATAAACTAAAAGATAAAACATCAAAAATTCTATTCAAACTAGGATACTGCTTAATAAACGGCAACATATAACTAGCCATGAAACTATTTCTATCATTAGTTTTGCCGACAGCTACCTACGGATGTAAAGCATGGGCACCTTTCCTAATCCAAGGCCTCAATAACCATCATTTCATGAAAAAATATGATAGGGCCCCCAATGAACAGTTACACGTGAAATTCTGCAGATACATTTTGGATGTACATAGAAAATCAAGTACTGCTGCTGTTACGGGCGAGTTGGGTAATTTCCCCATCCCAATGTTCAGACTACGTCAAAGTGCAAAATACTGGGCCGGGCTGCATAATGGTGACCCCAGTAGCCTTATG
Organism: Hermodice carunculata; assembly: GCA_964020975.1. Taxonomy (NCBI): domain Eukaryota; kingdom Metazoa; phylum Annelida; class Polychaeta; order Eunicida; family Amphinomidae; genus Hermodice; species Hermodice carunculata. Next base: position 1,399,568 of record CAXHWN010002187.1, on the reverse strand, counting down.
TCCAGTGCGCGGAGAGAAAACCATACACTAACACAAAATAACAACAGCTGCTGGTTGCATAATTTGAAAATACTTTTGAATCACTTTGAAATGAACTCCTTTTGGGAACAGCCTGCGGACAGCTGTACTGTGAAGAACATACAACTGCTACAGAATAAAATGCTTATGAGAGAGACTGGTTACTGCATACATAGTGATGACCGCAACGCAAACAAACCCAGAACTTACTGCACCTTTAAGAATAACTTCACTGGAGAGGAATATCTAAATATGAGTCTACCATTACGGAGAAGGAAAAATTTTGCAAACATAAGAATAAGCGGACATGACCTAAAGGTGGCAAATATCTAAATATGAGTCTACCATTACAGAGAAGGAAAAATTTTGCAAACATAAGAATAAGCGGACATGACCTAAAGGTGGCCGCCACAACAGCATCCCCGTTGAAGACCGAACTTGCCCTAACTGCGCAGATATTGAGATGAAAGGCACTTCATGCTAAATTGTACTTACTTCCGCGACCAACTTGTAAACAAGCAATTACAATTTTGCACATAAATCCCCAGTAGACAAATACACTTTCCTAATGACTGGCGCCAATGGCGACCACTTTGTGATAAAAAAAGTGACAAAATTATTAGTTTTTGGTGTATGTGTACAAAATTTATGCATTATCTGTGGACGAGTGTGGTGTATATGAAAAAAAATCACCCGATGTTTACTGTCAACGATGTGTGTGTACATGGTGCATGGGCAAGAAGATGGGTGAATGCTCAGAATTTGCTTTATATCCTGAAATAAGAATGGATGTTCACGGGAATCCCAATTATCTGACCCAATCAGATTTTTACAGCAAGGAAGTCCTACATGTACATGAATATAGTTATGTATCATTTCTGTGGTCCCAGCTGGTTATCAAAGTATTTGACCCAATTTAGAATGGCTGTTACGTTCTCCAGCATGTTGCCTGAGCCTGGTGTAAGTATGGCGTGAACAACTTTAATTCATCCTCCCCACTTGATCACGTAGTTTATACAACAATTAATAGAACTACTGTTTCAGTAGACCTGGGCACACCTGACCAGAAGAACTTGACCTAGACCATTCTCCAACGGGGGAATGAGAAAATGTGAAAGGGTCTTTAACGGGAATAATGTCCGACAAAAACTTTGTGAAATGCCTGAAATGTGAAAATGTTGAGGATGTGTGCACGTGAAAATTTCTGAATATATCTGTTTGTACTCCACCCAGTCTCGTCATCATGAAAATGTAAAACAGAACTTGTTCTTGCGTTGGTTATGCCATTTTCTGTCAGACGACTTATCGCAAACATGGACGTATCCCAGTTAATACGTCCATGTCGCAACCATCACAATAAGCCAAGACATGTGGCCCATGCTAAACTATATGTTGTATCTGTTTATACTGACACATCCGCTTGACCATTCCCATTGTGTCAATGTATCTTGTAGCTTAAGGTATGACGTATGTCAATCCCCCGTCGTATGTATCATATTTCTTAATGTCCTTAGAACTGTATGCGGATTTTTTTTTTTTTTACAGAAGATGATCTCAAAAGGGGAGAAACCCGGGCGAGAAACATTTGTTGATGGGAGGTCCGATAGTTTCACGAAGCGATTCTGGAGGAAAGCACGAGGTTTTTAATAATTTTAGTCTGAAGAGAAACCCCGCCGCCAGACTATTTCTTCTACTTGTAATTGAATTGCAAGAGTCCTTACCAGGATTAACAGATTTGTGTATTCTACCATGGAAGGAATAACTGGCCCCGCGTCCTTGTAAGCTGTTGTGATATTTGAGGGATGGTTCATTATGAAATCTGAACAGAACCAAAATTTTGCAAATCATCTCACAGCAATGTATACTTACAACAATACTTATAAAATATCCCTTCTTTTAAATGATCACTCCATTGACAGACTACCTGCGTTTTAAAGCCGAAATTCACCAGGTCCCTATGTGAATCCTTTCAATGTTACTTTACCTCCAAGGTGAGACCACCTTCTTCATGTGACCACTTTTACGCCGACCAGCCCTAGAGGTCTTCTGTCAAAACAGGAACTACTGTATGTATGTATGTATGTATGTATGTAAGTATGTGTGTGTGTGTGTGTGTGTGTGTGTGTGTGTGTGAAATCAGGTGCGAATACCATGACAACACGTGATAGTTTTTGGAAATGCGACATATTTAAACTCTACAACTGGACTTTAGTAGGGGTGTTAATCACACACACACACACACACACACACACACACACACAAAAAGAAAGAAAAAACGTTGGCATCTGGTGTAGTCTATCGGTTAATGCAAATTTATGGAATTTTTGGGTAAAATTTTGGCATGAAAGTTTAAATTTATCTATGGAATGTTCTAAATGCAAAAAGTGATGTTGACAATTTTTTCTTGACGATTTAGATGCTTTGATGGCCATTTTCCAAAATGGCCACCAGCAAAACATGTCAGAAACCAAAAAGGGTTATAAGTTTTGAAAGGGACATGGTATAAATATGATCTTGGTGCCTGCTTTAGGGTTTTTGAGTATGCTGGACCCAATCGTGCTGTCAAAAGGCGTTTGAAGGTAGTCTAAGTATTTAAATTAAAGATTGCTGCCATCTAATGTCCTGCACAACATAACTCCTTATACGACTCTTGACAGCAGCGAAGTAGAAGGATCGTTTTGGTGTCTAGCATGGTGGGGTTTTTAAGCATGCCTGGCATAGCAGTACCAGCCTGGATGTTTTGTTATAATTTTATTATTGCAATTCAAAATGGCGATTACCATCATCAGTGGGCCCATACCAAATCATGGATATGACTTTTGAAAGGAACATAAAATGATGTATGGTTTTGGTATCTGATTGCACAAGAATTTTCTTTCCAAGTTATGTGACACATTGTAAAGTCTGAAACACCATAAAACTCTAATTATTTCTTTATGACTTTCAGATTCTGTTATTGTCGTTTGTTTTTTACCACCTTATGGTGGCATTCCACAATTTGTTAACAGAATTTATTTCTAAAAACGTAAAAATAAAATAGCTTTGCATTGATAAAGTTGCGTGCATTTTCTGAAATACTTTTGCTGATACCCATGTCGCTGTTATTATAATTGTAATAACAGCAACATGGGTATCAGCAAAAGTATTTCAGTGTTGGTGGACCTCAAACATGAAATTAATAAAATAATCCATATTTATGCAAATTAGCCTTTCTATGTCACAGACAGGAAATTTTGTCCTTGCACATCTCAATATGAATGTGTACACAAATGTGTACACAAAAATATTTATTTCAACCACAAAAGCAGCTAGGTACCTACTTTATCATGCACTTTTGTCATGATGGTGAAATCTTAATAAAAAATTCTTACACATTTTGTCCTTTGTTCAGAATGTCCCATCCATGACATTTGGTATGCTAAAGTCTAAATATCTACCCAACAAATAATGACAAAAACAACCCATTTCATATTCTCTGTGCCCAGTAGAAAGTAGTATAAAACTGTAAAATAAATGTAGGCTTCTTGGAATATGAATGCCCCCCGGGGGGGGGGGGGCATATAGGTTTGCCCTTGTCCGCCCATCCATTATTTCATCTGTCTGACATTAAAATGCATATCTCCAATAGCATTTGAGGTACAACCATGAAACTTTGTGTAAATATCAATAAATAGAGGCATAAACATTGGGGTCTTGTTTGTCTCTTGGGTTGATTATACAGTCTTAATTAAACATTCATTAACTTAGGAAATGTAGATTCGACGTTAGACTTGTCACATTTGTGTGGCATGTATCTCAAAAGGTAATTGAGCTTCAACCATGCAACTTTGTGGAAACATCAATCAATATATGAAGGTGTGGCACCTGGGGTTTTCTTTCTCCCTTGGATTAATTTTGTGTTTATTAATCATTAATTAACTTGGGGAGAATGTTCATTCGACGTTAGACTTGTCACATTTGTGTAGCATGTATCTCAAAAAGTATTTGAGGTTTTACACCAGACTGCCATATTATTTCCAATGCTGATGGCGGCAATGACAGGTGGAGGCATCTATGTGCCTTGGAGACTTTTCTAGTTAAAATTTTAATTTGTCATGGACGGGACATATAATTTTGATTGCAAACAATAGATTGCATCATCATTTTCTTCATCTTTTGAGGGTAAAGAAGACCTATTTGCACTAATGTCGTCTTGTCCTCCACCGTGACAAAGTTCTGTACAAACCAGCGTTTAAGTCGTGTAGGAGCACCCTCTGGAGCACTTCATCACTGCTTTGCTGGTTCTACCGCAGGCGCACTTCACTAACTCGAGCACAGGGTCTGGTGCTGGCGACTCTTTGGAGAGCAAAGGAAGTAGCCTGCCATCACCTTCTTTCAAGCTCAGAGAGAGTGGATCAGGAATGATTGAATCCTGAATGTTTGCCTGCAAATGAGCTTGTTGGATATGTTCAGCCCAGGCTCTTAGGGTTGGTGGAAGATTGTCCACACCCTAGTCAGGTTTGTGCTGCTTGAACAGAAACTACGTCAGACCTTTGGCTTTTAAGATTTCCCTTTTCCTCGGACAGAAGAGAGCACAAAGAAATGCCTCACAGCCATCACCTACCTCTCTTGATGGCCCATCACCAAGACCCAGTTTGCTGATGGCAGAAATTACATTGGGTTTTGAAGCCATGAAGGTTTTCTAACACGTTGCTTTCTCCTTCCCTCTGATGTGCCCTGTGGTGTCACATCCCGTGAGTGCATGCCAATTTATGAGGGCAGCTGCTTTCGTAGCACAAAGAGCATCATAGATGGGCTGCAACAGTATGATTCGATGACTTTCTTCTGTACCCATGAACAGTGCAGATTTTCTACCAAGTTGTGGTACCCTGTGGAAAGCCAAAAGAAGTGCTTCAGTATCCTGTATGTAGATGTAGACAGTGCCCCTAGAAGCTGCAATATCGACAGCATGAAGGAACATGAGTATATCAGCTCCCTCTTGAGTGCTCACCTTGGTGGCAACATTGCAGTCATATTTCACCATCACACTCCTGTGGTTGACAGTGACGATGTTCACATCACTGTTGTCCACAGGTTCCTGAGCCTTGTAAGGTGTGAGGGAATCTTTTTGGCACTACTTGTAGGGAACGTGGACCTGTGATGATCTTAGTCGAATCCTAAACTTTGATAGATCTTATTTCCTTGAGCTTGCCGTGTTGTTGCTCTCGGTTGCTTTCCATCAATGAGCTGGGATGGGTATTGTTGTCAAAGATGACACGAACAGCAGCATAACCCTGAGCATTCGTATCAATAGTTTAGCATATGCTCTAGCAAGATCTTTGCCACTATTGAAGTCCCGCACTGCCATTAGCTCATAAACCGCAGCCATTCCATCCAATACCAAGATGGAAGTTGCCATTGAGTGCTGCATGGATGAAGTCTCATCACTGTCAGTGTGGACAAGGTCTTCCAGAAAGTGGATCAAGCTGCTCTTGTCTTGTGTTGGATGACGGGTCCCAATTTGCTTCCAAGAGTGTCCCATTGGTATGTGAGAACCCATACATACATACATACATACATACATACATACATACATACATACATACATACATACACACACACACACATACATACATACATGGGTGATCTAAAAAAATGGCTTATCATCAATTTTCACCCTTTTTGTGTTAACAAGACTGTTTTTGTTTTTTAAACTGTGATGTTTTATGCAGGGGAATTTTTAGTTCTGTAGGACTCCAAAATTTCTATGTGAATCTGCACTGAAACAAAATGCAACCTAATTATGAATGCCTTTATGTCAGGAGTGTAACACTTTCAGCATGACATAAATTATAATACCTATTATTTAAAGATTCAGGTTAAGAATATTATTGTTTGCATCATAAAAAAAACTTGTCTGATATTCAATTTTAGTGTGACGGCTTTTATTTTGTCACACTGAAGGATGGTTTTCACATTTCTTGTACTTTTAATAGAGTCTAGATACTTCCTTGTACAAGGTGGAAAATCACTCATTAATTTCAACATTTGGAATGAACACTATGAAATAGATATTAAATATATTGTAATCATGCACTTCACTTAAGACCCGTGTATGTATATCCTAGACATTGTAACTTTCTCTGGTCATGTGTAATTTTGGTGAAGAATTGAGATGAAAGTTGTCTAGCTACTGACGTAAGATCTGTAACACATTACATTCAACTCGCTTTCAATCAAATATTACATCAACAGAACTATGAAGTACTTTTTTTTCAGCAGTACTCATGAACAGAAACTAATAGTGACAAACATTCATGTGCCCTTTGCCTCTGTAGATTACAATATGATTCAGATATGCATGTCAGGAGCGTAACACTATAAAATCATGACACTGGAAATGCTATTCATCCTCAAAATTTCATGAGGTAAACAAATGAAAAGTTAAACACACCATACAAAAGCTTCAATTCTTAAGAATTTATCTTAATAAACTTAAATACTTCATTTTGTTACATAAACGACTGATACAGACGCCTGTGTTACACTCCTGACATAAGCAATGCAAAGTAAAGCACAGCTTTTCATATCAAATTTGGTGATCAAAAACACTTTTCGTCCTTTAGAATGTAAATACATTAACTTGTCACGCATAAATTACCATTACATCATTGATCAGGTCAACAACTAGAAAGACAACAGCTGTTTGAATAAACCAGTGTGCTTTATGTCAGGAGTGTAACGCAAGATGTGTTCATGTCAGAGGTTTATTCAAGAAGCCATTATGTTCCCAATCTCTGATGTATCATGACCCTGTTTTTACAGCACCTGCATTAGTACCAGCTGTTATGTCTCAACTGATTTCCAGCACATTTATATTGTTGCTTTGGAATTCTAAAGTCTTAGAAACCTCTATATTAAAAAATACCCCGCATCTTTTCTGTATAAAAATAATAATTTTTTGTGTATTTATTGATTCTAAGAATGAATTCAGGTTAATTGAAACATGATAAGATAATATTTAATATTCTGAAGAATGAAAAGTGTTTTTGAAACGCATATTTGGTGTAAAAAGCTGTGATTTATTTTCATGTGCTAATGTCAGGAGTGTAACACAGGGAGTGCATTTTAGTTGTGGAGTCAAGGAGCTATTGTGTTGCAAATTGCTCATGTATCAAGACACATTTTTCATAGCATCTGCATAATGACCAACTACAATGTCTAAGCAGATTTTCAGTACACATAGTTCAGTTATGTTGTTTATTTCGTATTCTGAAGCCTGAAACTTTCTCACTATGAAAAAAAATTGTCTGTCTAAACATGGTGAATTTTTGTGTAGTTCTTGATTCTTAAAATAATGTTGTTTCACGCATGGCAACATAATGTGTAAACATTCTGAAGAACAAAAGCCTTTTTTGATACAGCGCTTTGATATGAGAAGCTGTGCTTTACTTGAAATCCAGTGCTAATATCAGTAGTGTAACACAGGGGTGCATTTATTCCAGGAGCTATCGTGTTGCTAGTTTCTGATGTATTGACACATCATTTTCACAGCACCTGCATTATGATCAGCTGTGATGTCTAAAGTGATTTCAGCAGAGTTAGGTTGTTTATTTTGAATTCTTACGACTTAAATGTTCTCTATATGAAAAAAAATTATAACATTTTCCTTCTAAAAAAGCAATTTTTTGTAGACCCATGATTTAAGACTGAACTAGCATCCATTCATACATGATTGGTTAATGTATTATTATTCTAAGAAAAGAAAAGTGAGTTTAATACACAACTTTGACCTAGATGGAGCTCATAAAAATTTGATTGTAATTTAGTTTTTGATAACATTTCCTTAAGTAATATTAAAAAATTAAAAACTTGACACCAGAAGCAATATTTTTCAAGCAAATTAAATTTTTTGACCCTGGCGTCACACTTCCCAGCCGTTTTTTTTTTTTAAATCACCCGCATACATACATACATACATACATACATACATACACACATACATACATACATACATACATACATACATTACATGCAAACATGCGCAGAAAGAGCATGCTACTACCACCACCAATACTACCATTAGAACTACAGGATCAGTAGATGGTCCTGTGCTCAGCTGATAAATTGTGTTTTGGATAAGTGCTCATAAGATGTGAATTGTGTGTTCACATATTTGACAGGGAGAGAGAGAGAAAATTCTATCAAGAGTTAAATACCAAAAAAAAAAAAAAAATACATTGTACAGATCTCGGATGGTAGCCATCTTTAATTTGAGGTTTTAGACTACCTTTAAATGTCTTTGTAATGGCACTATTGGATCTGGCATGCTTAAACACCCTATAATAGACACCAGGATCATACAAATACCACGTCTCATTCAAATGTAACGTGCACTTTTTGGATTTGGGCAACTTCGATGGTGGCCATTTTGGAAAATGGCCAGCGAACCATCTAAACCATCACAAAAAATTAGCAACATCAACTTTTGTACTCAGTACATTCCTAAGATAAATTTCAGCACTGTTGCCAAAATTCTTCCCACAAATTTTATAACCTATATTCATATAACATTAACCGATGGACTAGTGGCGCCATCTGCATTATTATGAGAGACGTTGACCAAAAGTTGTTGAAAATACAATAAAGTCAATATGTTGATAAAGCATAAGGTTAACGATATCAACTGTATCACAAATGTGTAGTATATGTCGAAGTTCGATGTTATATCATATGGATGAGCCTGACCAATTTCTCGGGGTCATTGAGAGAATGCATTTCAATAAATGAATTGTTGGTGATGGTCATCAGATTGAATTTCAGCAGAGCATTATGCCCATATGGACCTCTTTTTACATACACATCGTTGTCCAAGAGAAGCTTTTGATTAGATCTGTGCAGACAGGAGAAGGAAAGACCAAATGATTTGTACGAAGACGTAACAGTGTAACGTGATTCGAAGTCTGAATGTTGTGCGGAGTGTTTACACATAAATACAAAGTTCGGAGGGAAAAAGTCAAGAACACCGGACTGGAGAGGTCACCTGATATCTCTTGGCAAATTATACCTGACAGCAGGTATCAAAGGATTCATCTTGACCAATGGCGCCTTCTTGTGACCTTAAGTGTATTAGACGTACCCCATGGATGTCGGTGCCTTTCTTCTGTTTTTTTTTTTATTTCAATTTTTTTTTTTTTTTTTTTTTTTTAGTATTTTATTTTACAATAAGAACTCCCCCGCTATGGGCCCAGCCATCCGAATCGTTGTTTAAACCAAGCCTCAAACCGCCAAAGTGAATTACACAATGGAAGTACATGCATGTGAAACAACGAATGATGGAAGTAATTATTCTCACGCCATACAGGTGACATGTCGGGTGTCGAACGACTTTTCACATTAGTAACCAATCTAGCGGGAATGTGGTCCATATCTTACTTTCAAAATTCGATATGAATATCGGCCACTCATAAAATATATTTTGAAGTCGGCGTGACTTGAACGACGCGTAACGCAACATTAAAATATTGAGGGCTAAACAAATATAAGATGTGAAGCTTGAAACTATTGGCCCTCTTGAACTGCAGAAAATATAGACCATAGGGTATTTTTGTGTATTATAATTTTCCTTTCCTTCCTTTATGCTGTCACTGTATTTAACTACATTGAAACCTCAATTGCATATACTGAAGCTTTTACAACTTGTTACTTTCACAGTGCACAAAGTTGTACTGTGAAATTGGTCGAAGAAAAAGAGGCAGGAAAAATGCCAACCGGTGCACCCAGGGTTATGCAAGAATATCCCTGTTGTACTGTTGGCTTAAAACTCCTTGTCACCAAGAAACAGGTTTCTTCTGTTATCTAGTTTTTATCTTTGTATGTTAATTATTATTGTTATTTTAATTATTATTATTGGTAGTAGTAGTGTTATTATTATTATTATCATTATTATTATTGTTGTTGTTGTGATGATGATGATGATGATGATGATGATGATGATGATGATGATGATGATGATGATGATGATGATGATGATGATGATGATGATGATGATGATGACATGAACATGGACAGAATAAATACGAATGCAACCATGTGGATAAACAACGCCCATTTACACAATTTCGAAAATATCTCTTGAATGATCCGTATCATTATAAGACGAGGGCGAGTTCCAAATACGAAATGAACTGCAAGAGACCCTGGAGCCATGTTTTAGAACCGGAAACCCTTTTGCGTTAGATTGAAAACATTTTAAGCTCGGCGGACTCGGGTCGTCGTGCACCTTTCTATCAAACTTTCGACCCATCAAATGAAGTTGGCCGAACTCTCTTCCGACTTGCATGATGATATACTTTAAGTTGACCCTCTTCATTTTTGCATGGTGATACACTTTGAAATTCATTTTTTGCATGGGGATATTTTGAGTTGAAGCTCTTCAGACTTGCATGAGGATACATTTGAGTTTGGTTTTACCGCTTTTACTAAGTTTGTTCTTTTGTTGGAGCAGCAATAATTTTTGTATTTGTGTCTTTTTGTCCAGAACCACTTCCTACCAGTCATTATTCTATTCCGCAGTCCGAACCCTTTACTCTCCATAAGCTAACTTGTCGCTGTCTTACCTACATACATATGGAAGTACTATCGTGCATATTGCACACGTTCTTCTGTAGAATTTTGACATAGGCTGTATCAGCTCAAATAAATTAAAGGGTCTTCAGCGGGTAACTACTCAGAACATGTTTCGGAGCCTACACCCGTACATGTCTATCTGAGTAGCGGCTCCTTGTCTAAGGTAAATATTCAGCAAAGCAAAGATGATAATGAATAAATATGAAAGTGGCAAATTATGACTCAGCTAAATACGGGCAGTTGTGCTTATAAATGCAGAGCTTCAGTATGAAAGAAGAATGCCTGTCAAACAGAACATAATTACCAAATTTGTATAGTACAGGTTCAGATTAAAACAATTTGACTTACTCCTGAACCAGCATGAACATGTACCCTTCCTATCTGGATGGCTTATCGTAGTTAAACCACCTGGTGGTGTATAAGTGAAGTAGAAACAAACTGAGGCATAATATTCAGTCCCAGTGATTGTAAAATAAACAGTTGCAGCTATACCACCCATACAAACCAAGGGAAATCCTAGCAAGAACTGCAAGAATGGGCATTCTGCAACAGAAATGTAGAACAAATTGTGATTTTTTTTGTGTGTGTTTAAAAATATCGTAGGATTTTCTACGTAAACGCCGTCGTCGATTTCTTCTGAATCGACTAGAAACACTTCTGGAATCTCACAGACGATATTTTTTTGATCAGGTGGTGCTTCATTTTAAAACAAACATTTATAAATTGTTATGCATGTTTATTTTGAGGTTTTTCAAAATAATGCACTGGATTTTCAACGAAATTTATTTAGAATGTGCCTCGATTTATCTATACCAAACTTGATCACTGGGTGGTGCTGCTTTTACTTTCTGGGTTTTAATGGGTTTTGACTCAATATAATGTTTATTGAGACTTCATATCAGCATAGTAAGACAAAAAAGTGCAGAGATACTTGTGTATATTTACCGGTAGTTTTCTTGAAACATGTAGTTGGATGCCTTTTAAGCCTGACAGGAATGGGCCTTGGATGGGTCGCTACCAAATGTATTCGATAGGTGACAATGTTTTTCCCATACTTTTTTAGAATATTTTTTAAAACATATCTGCCAAACAGCTTGGCCAGCTGCCTCCAACTAACAGCCAAATCCACAGGGATACCCCAGGGATACCACAGGGCAAATGTTGGAATTAATAATATTTTTTTGTTGCTTTGTATGTTTTTGAGACTTCTAACCTCTCGTCGAAAAAAACTATTGATGTGCCGATTGAGGTCTGGTATTGATTACAGTAACTGCTGAAGACAGCTAGGGCACCGACACTTACCAGTTTATAGGCTACAAAGCACGTTACAAAAGTGTGGTAGCTTATGTTCTAGCAAGTCCCTCTCTGTTTCAATATTCATCTTATCTTCATTCTGTCTTGGTAACAGAAGGGTCCTGTACCCCTTTATTTCAATATATCTGCCTTTTCACGTTCAGTTACTGACGACTATTGAATATCTGAGAAAAATAGTGAGCATGTAATGTATAACAAGTGGGATGAAAATACGTTGGAATATTATGTGAACTGTCTTGAAAACTCAGTTCAGTAGACTTTATGGCAATGAAAGTTCAAACATGGGTGCCGATAGTGTGTCCGAAAATTTCTTTTTTTTTGTCTAGACCGTATTATTTGAACAGTATTTGCGTCCGAGAGGGAAGGAACCAACTCAAAGTTCCCCGCTCAGACTTGGTTTGGCGCAGAAGAAAGCAAAAAATCCTTCAGTAAGTGTGATGACCTAACAGACAACACAAACTGAACTGAGTGCATATGTCTACAAAAATTATCGGCGTGTCGTACAGAAAAAGAAGAAATAGCATTTGTTTAAATTCCGGCAGAAGATAGACCATTTAGATAGAAAAATCCAATAATTTCTGGTGTTTTATGAATCAAGTTGCAAAAGAAAATCTGATGAAAATATTAATTTTCAGGGTTATTTCAAAGAAGAAAAAAACAATAAAATAACACACACACACACACACACACACACACACACACGCGCGCGCGCGCGTGCAACCCCCCCCAATAATAACAAATAAAATTGTTTAGACTCAGAATTTGTGGCCAGTATTCAAATTGACATAGAAAGTAGTCCTTATTTCTTTGATGTTTGGTCTGTAGATATCACTGGTACATTGAAACAAGCTATAACTGTAAATAGGGAGCAATTGTCTGAGAAGTCTAAAGAGGGGGGGGGGGGACGAAGCTCGAGGACTTGATGGTATATGCAGTGAGTTATTTTGATATGCCAAGCCTCACCTGATTAATCCTATGCTTGCGCTTTTGAACTAGATTTTGTAGTGCGGCGATTATCCCGTACCATGGGTGGAGCGGGTTATCAGTCCTGTACACCAGGTAATCCCACTAACTGTAGAAATATAACAATTCTTAATTCCTTGGGTAAATTATTGGAGTCAGTCCGCAATAAGCGAGTTTGCAGTAAGAACAGCCTGAAATTACATGATGATAAGTCTCAAGCACAGTTCTGTGACCAAGCCTGAACGCTTTTACCCTGTTTAGTATGACCAAAAAATGAAGGGCAATAACAAAACCACTGTGTACATGAATTGAATTGAATTGTGTTTTATTGACTGCGCCACATATACAAAGTAGCAATTTGTCACACATGATACATACAGCACAAATTTATGTTATAAAGCAAACGTCACAGAAGCGACAAAAACAGATACATACAAAGGAATAAAGAAAGAAAAAAAAATCAAAAAAATAAAGAAAAAAAATCTGCACATGATACACAAAACATAATAGATAAAGGCGCTCGGTATAAAGATACTATTGATTATATTGGCTATAGAGGTTTCTGCCGTATTGTAATGCATTCTTTCATATATGTCTCAAACATTATTATTAATTCCGTATCACTTAATTTAATAATAAATCTAAACATGTCTTGATCACTGAATGATGTTGGATGTACGAAAACGTCATGAATCTTTTTCCGAAATTTTTGCCTTGGTATATCGTATCGATTACAGGACATAACAAAATGGTATTCATCTTCAATATGTTTACAAGGAGGACATATTCTTTGGTTTACAGGAACTTTGGCTGGTCTTCTGTGTCTACCCGTTTCTATATACAGATTGTGTGCACTTATACGTAATCTAGTAATATTTCTGCGAATCTCGAAATTTTTTATTACCTCTAAATATCTTTCAAATTTTAAGTCAGTTTTGAATAATTTGTAGGTTCTTAATTTGGAATCATCATTTTGCCGTAGAATTTCTTGTTGCCATTGGTTTTGGAATTTTTCTTCTATTCTTTTCTTAAACATAGTAGAAGGAAAATCGCCGTAATAAATTTCATGATCGTCCCAAAGTTCCTGTAAGTCTATTGCATATAAAGTATCTTTAACCGATTATAGCCAGTGCGATTGATTTGTTTCAGACATCTCAACATGACACTTGTATGCATTGAAAAGTAACGAATTTTGATCCATATTCATAATTCGGAGCCAATTTTTACAGACACGTGTCATGACTTTGAGTGATAAAGGTGTTTTTCCCAGTTCACCAAATACAGCAATATTACTTGCTTTCCGATGTACACCAAGACAGTACTTCAAGAATCGTGTGTATATTTTTTCAAAATCTGTTTTAAAATATCCTGCAATATTGTCTTGTGTCAAACTTTTGGAGGGTATAACAGTATAGGCTCCCCATATTTCCGATGCATACAGTAAAATTGGCATTATAACTTTATCAAACAAGGATAGGTAGAATTTCAAATTTGTGTCTCCCGGTATAAATATTCGCTTTAGTCTTGCTAAAGCTTTATTGGCCTTATCACATAACAACTTTATTGCACCATCAAAAGAACCTGTTGTAGATATTTGAATTCCAAGATATGTATATGTTTTAACAGTTTCCAGTGTGACGTCGCTGTATACAAACTTTCGTGCCAGTCTCTTACCTGACTTATTGAATATCATTACCTTCGTCTTGTTTATATTAACATTTAGTTTCCAATCTTCACAATAAGCATTTAATATATTAAATCAATGTTACATGTAACATTGGTTTTCCAAAAGCGTTCGACTCCATCAATAGATTTGTATTCTTTTACAAATTAAACCTGAGAGGTATATCGGGTAATTTTTTTGAAGACTTTATTCTGTATATTTCAAAAGGCATCAAGCAGATATAAATAGAAAGGTTTCATGAGCGATAAATTTCAAAGCAATTGCTGGGTTTTTGCAACGGACGTGATCAGTGGTAGGGGTTTTATCGAATATTTGCATGGTATTGGTGAATTTATATATTTCTTTATTTCAGACACATACAAATGGTCCATAGATTTACAAAATATATAAAAAAAATACCTGAGAATGATGGTGTTCTACTGCACCAACTCTACATGAGCTATTTATTATGCAGACGATCCCGCTCTGTGTATAAATAGTCTTACAGTCAGCTTGATGGTTTGTTTAATTTCTGTTTTAAAATGGTACTTGGCACTTAATCTTTGAAAAGCAAGGTGCCTATATTTAATAAAAGACAAACCCCGTCTGTCCACTTCACGATAAATGATGAAGAGATTGAAATTGTAAACCAGTGTCAATACCTGGGCGTCGTATTTAATTCATCTCTCAAGAATCCGCTGTCTGCTACTGACACACATCTGTCTGAGCAGGCACAGGAAACTGCATGTAATAATGATAGATGGAGTTACTCGGCCAAGGCATAGCATATGCGTATGCTCTCTTTAAAATTATTTGATGCACAAATTTAACCCATTTTGGAATACGGTTGTGAGCTTTTGGTGTGTGATAATCCAGTAAATTTAGTTGAAAACATTCAAAATACACATTTGAAGCAAAAAAAGTGGTAATCGTCAACTAAACATGTGAAAACTTCTAAAAGCAAGCTCTTTGTGTGGTTGGAAAACATGACAATAACTTTTTAAAGATTTTATTTTGCCAAATTGATTATTTGACGAGAGCTACATATTTTGCCATATGTGATAAGGATATGCCCGTACAAACGGATATTTCCTTGTTGAATCATAAGGGCCAAAGGAGCACCGCAGTTAATATGAATATCACGCATTTTACCTATTTCAACTGTTAAAGTCACCTTGTCTTTAAAGGAAACAAATATTTAGCTAGGAATCGGCCTTCAGATTGTACACTGAAGCCACTTTTTTGTTTCAAAATTATGGCCATCGAGACTTGAAGATCTTTTCCCCATAATTCCTTGTAAAATATTACAGAGAAATAGAAAATCTTGCCTCACGTCATGCCACACGTGGTACTACACACTCCTCTAAAAGTATAAATTAAAATAAGAAACTTTAATAAAGAAATGTTAGCTTTACCAAAATATTTTATAGTATCTAGTATAAAGAGAGTGCAACGTATTTCTTTTTAAAGGTGGCAGCGGTTTGACCGAACTGCCAGTTCAACCGGTTCATACCTCAAAAACCAAGAGCCGGTTCCAAAAATCACGAACCAACCTCAGTTCGAACGGGCGGTTAAGATTTAATAACCTTTACTTAATTAGTCGCCAACAGTAGGTAAAGGCAGAACACTGTTAATATTACTTTGGCTTGTAGGTAATAAGGTACCATTTCCTAGAAAGATTTTTACATCACAGACGAACCGCAAAATTGTCGGGAATCAGCTGATATAGATATTGTCATACGAATGTGATATGTCTCGATGCACAAATACCTGTATTTCTCCAAATCGGAGGAGGGTGGGGGTCATAAAGTATGCCTATTATATTAACAGTTAATCTGGTACAAATATTTAAATGTTGAATTTTACTTTATATTCTATGTATTTAAAATAAAAAGGTAACTTAATTACAAGCCCTCAAACATAAGTTACCTATAGCTGTTTGACCACTGGTCAGGATAGGAATCTGGAGCTGACTGCCCAAAAATTTGCATTTCAACTATTTTTTTAATGTGTAAGATAATTTCATATTTTATTGAATTAGCAGCCCAGAAAAGAGCTATATATGTTTTTGCCCGGACATTTTGTACTATAAATTTGAGTTTTACCAAAAAGAAGATGGAGAGCTCAGAATCTTAACACTTTGTTCAGTGGACACAGACACAATGACCACAGGGAGGCTGGGTCACACATATGGACCCAACAACTCTTTGAAACTGAATGGAAGAAAACTCCCCAACTCTGTTATATTGAAATTGGCATATCTTTCTTACATGTTAACATAGAAATATAATATCAACAGTTCTGAAAATTGCATGACTTGCTTCTTATATTGATATAAAATTTATAGACAACCCGGAATTTGATATGTTTTTGTCAGTCCCTGTCTAGTGGAAAGCAGTTCCATAAAGAAGCTGACTTTCGTCATCAGTGGTGGTTAGGGCAGTTAAGTAATTTCAGTTGAACATGTTTATAACAAATCTCGGTTCATGTGACGTACGAAAGAAGCTGCCCTGAGGTTCAAAATTTTGTGCTGGGAACCATTGCCCTTAAAGATCAGTCAAATTCAGGTCAACGAAAAGCCTCTTATCAATATCCGAATAGACCTACACGATCTTCATATTTGATAACATTGACTGCCATTGAACGTAGATTGCTGCCTCATAACATCACGTTTGGCACGTTTGTCGCTGGTCTCACATATGTATTTGGCTTTCAATAAACCACTGTCCCGCATGCTATATATGCAGTGCTTCACAAATATGTTGTCTTTTCGCATTTTCCAAAATGTACGGTTTGTGAATAGTGATGGTGACACCCCTGGACATGGAAATCCTTTCATTCTCCAGAATGTTTATTGAAGACTAGCCTTGATATTAAAAATGGTACAAATGGCATTTTGGTACTGACTTTAAATCACGGGCTTCTAAAAGTCACCTAATAATTTGTCGGTACAATGCTTTCATATACTAGTATATATACTTGTGCAATTTTTTACTCTCAGCGAACTGTTGTGTCCTAAACGGCCGGAATAACAGTTAAAATGATATTACCATGGAAACACACAAGCTCTTGAGAAATTCACATATGGAGTGGCACCTATACGGATAAAAACGGGGCGTTATGGAGCAAATCGACTCCCTGTCCATCAGCGTACATGTTTCTTTCGTGAACACAAATTTGAAGACGACCATCATGTGATCTTTGAATGCAATTTTTATCCAAAAGAGAGAGAGCAAACTTATTGGAGCATTTATACTTTTTGGATCCTGATTTTAGGCAGTTAAGTCAAAAGGAAAAAAATGAAGATTGTTTTTGGTACACAGAGCAGTCATTTGAATAAAGTTCTTGCCAAACCTTATGGTCATGTCTGGAAACGAGGAGGGAGTTCTTTTTAAATGTCTTGTGAACACAGAACCTGAATTGTTTCTCTTGTAAACACAGATCTTGGACTGTGATTACACAATTCATAGTCTCTCATAATTCCGCACGGAGTGGCTGCTATATTTTGGTGTGTTTTTCTTATATTGGTTATTTACCAAAGCGACTGTATCTTCCTAATATGTTTAATTGTGAAAACTGATACCGGTATCTGAAGTATTATGGCAGAATCAAATAACCAGGAGGTCAATTTTCAGCTTAAAAATGCTCTTTAATTTGCCACAATTTTACATAAAAATATACCCCCCCCTTTTTTTTTTAGTCAGAACAAAGTTAATGAATCCTGTTTTCTTTTATCATGTCTGTGTCGGTATTAATCTACATAATGTTCACAGAGTCACAAAGTGAATATCCATTTTGTAAGGATGTCGAAGATGTGCGGCCTTTGCACGCTTCAGGTTAATACTGTCAATGCCTGTGAGTGTCATTGATATCCAATATACCCCAACAGTGGATTATAACTCGATCAAGCCAGTAATTTTCCTTCGTGCAATCCAGGTACACGTCAAAGGAGAAACTTTTAATTGGAACACATTCCTCCACTTTCTTGAGATTACAGACGATTCAGGAGGTAGCCTGTCCTCTGATTGGTTTTTGAACAAAATATGTATAAAACATTGAGAGTGAAGGAAGAGGCAGTAACCACTTAAAACGTCACATCTTTGCAGAGCATACTATACCATACACAGCATACTATACTATACAATACACCGCATACAAAACTATACACAGCACAGTATACTATACTTTGACTTCATATTGCGTTGGGTGGTTTTTGACTAGGATGTTCATATCCAAAGTTACCGCTTTAAAACAAAAGGACTGTGACAGTTGACCGTCAATGCACAAACTGAAGTGGTCCTGTGACCTGTGGAATAATATCAACGTCACCTTTCTTTAAAACTTCATCACTGTTCGCAGTATCACAGTTTTCACTCACCCTGTTCTGAAGTCATCATTTTAAGTGGATAGTGACAGAATCCACAATTACCAAGATATAAGCCAATATGTCAGTTTGATCTTTCAAGGTCACTCGGGGTCAAAATTAGCAACACCAAAAAGCAGACCCATGGAACTTTCCTGTTGGTGTTTAACACTGACCATGGGCCTACGATCCACCATTATCGAGATATTAGCCAACATGTCAAATTTGCTGCTATCACCAAGTAGCAATGCTAACATGTAGATGTACTCTTACCGATATGACGTAATTTCAGTAATTAGTTTAAAATCAGGAAATATCAACAGCAGCATGCTGTACACAAACATACTAGGGACGGTGGCCAGCTGCATGTTCCTCCAAAAGCTTAAAAGTAGAATAATTCTCATCACCACTCATCAAAGAAGTTGAGATCTAGGGGTCTTCAGAAGTGTGCCAGTGAAATTTCAAAACAATTTACCAATCGGTTTTGGAGAAATGTTTTAGAAATTTTGCCCAAAAAATAAAAAAAAAAGTAAAAAGAATAAAAAAAGAAAACCATAAAAAAATCACAAAATCACTGAAACCTGACCATTGGAATAAATTTTATAGAGACCTATTAAAGGTAGATCGCCACCAAATTTTAAGAGATTTTGAAGAACTTGAGGACGACAGACTATTGTATTAAGTTCTGGTGACTGACAAGTCAGCTGAGCTAAAAACAGGCTCTGCAAATAAAAAAAGAAAAAAAAACTGGACTGGTTTGTATCAAGTACCTGCAGTCTGATGTAACATATCAGTCGACGTCCAGTTTATCTCTTACCATAAACGTGGAATATCTATGGTTATTTCGACTCGCGTACCGAGGATTGAAAGCACAATGAGTATTCAGGTTTGAGCAGCTTTGAAGTCTTCTTTCTTTCTTTCTTTCTTTCTTTCTTTCTTTCTTTCTTTCTTTCTTTCTTTCTTTCTTTCTTTCTTTCTTTCTTTCTTTCTTTCTTTCTTTCTGTCTTTCTTCTTTCTTTCTTTCTTTCTTTCTTTCGTCCCGCAAGCTTTTGAAAAGCTCCACATTGGTGTTTCTTGCACTGTTAGGCCATCCAGTCAGACTAAATACGTTTATAAGAAAATAATTACAATTCTAAATTTCTGTCTGTTGACCATCAATTTTAAGAGGAACTGATGACAGATCAAGTGCGATGAAATGATTCACCAACGCCATGTAATTATCAACATAATTGGTGATGAAGTTTAATGTCATTGTGGAAATAATAAAACAGACAACAGAGTTACGCTGCCAATGTGTTATTATACGCAGAGCAACAACAGTATAACACTGAGCCATATATTGTTTCTTCACTCGCTTTTACGGGAATGAATGGCAAATTGTAGCTGGAAGCAATGCATTCCCCAGCACTTCAATCTCAATTATTACATAGACAGATTTACTATGCCCTGGATTTATTTACACATTGGTAAACCCAACAACAAACAAATGGCTACACAGTGCACTGTACACAGCGCTTTGTCTTTTATGCGAGAGGAGTCATTGACGGCTAAAGACACCCATCCGTCATTGCAGGACGACCAGAAATGATTCCGCTCCACAGAATCAATTAAAAAGAACTGCTGAATTTTCACACGTGGTGGTCGTGTATGGTGGAGTGGTCACACATTGTCCACTCTATTCGTATGTAGGGAGAAAAAGAAGAAAAAAAGGACAATGCCAGGTTGACATAATTCGAGAACACAGATTCATTAGTACTCTTGTTTTATTTGCAATATCGTGACAATTTAGCGCCGCCAGTTTCTGTATTTACATTATAGCGGTGCATATTATTTGAATGTTTGCAGTGACTGAAGCATTTACAAGCAATTCGTGGTTTCATGAAGTATATGTTAGAGTTGCTCTGTTCCCATATCAACATTTTCAGGTTACACGGACACACGGGCGGTAACCACATAGCTCGGCACAAATGACAACATGTGAACTAGTCTACAAACACTGGTCATGGCCACATCAAAACTACCATATCAATACTGCCCTCAAATGTGGGGCGGAGTGAATTGCAATCATTGTAATTTCTATTTTGCCCATATTGCTACTTTTTCGTCCCGTCGGCTGGTAATTTCTAATTTCCAAGTACCCTATTAAAAGCTAAAAAAAAAAAAAAAAAAAAAAAAAAGCAAGGAATGCTTGGTTACAGTATTTGCATTTATTCGTTCACACATGGGCGTAGACTATATACATGTACATTATTGTATAGGTCTATTGCATTATGAAACAAGTGGCAAATACATATATTTGTGTATAGAGCATGTTGTCCTGCAATGATATTCATTGCGGAATCGATAGGCGGTATTTTGTTAAACTTGTGGATATCTGACCCACGATGGGAAAATAAAACAGAATGAAACATTAAACGTTCAAACGCAAAGGATACTTTCAGTTTTACTCAATTGATATCAGTTTTGAATGTGATAATTTAGCGTTTCTTTTCCACACCGAGGCTTTTAAGCAATGGAAGTGTAGCTGTGTTTAGCATAAATGTGATAACATAACAAAGAGGGCGCATAAATGACACACATGTCATACATGCGATGACCTGTCCATCAGACATGCCACACAAAAGACAAGCCCAATATGCCCGATGACCGCCATGTTTATCGCACTTTCTTCCGAGCTATCTTGTCAGAGCATGCGCATTGTGGCGTCTTCGGGCGAAGGTCCTGCATTTTCTGAAGCTTGCATTCAGATATGCTTAGGATGGGATCATCCGCAGATCCATGGTCCACATGTAGTCAAATAGGGTTTCCAGTTTATACGCCGTGTTCACGTGGATACAGGTTTCATATACAGTAAAAACTCGTCATAATGACACTATCTGTTCCCATAGAAATGTGTTAGATAAATGAATATGTCAGATAAATGAATCAAATAACAAAAATGAACTTCTCCCCGTGAAAATTCATGTCTTTATGTTGAATATGTCGGATATCTGAGTGTCATTATAATGAGATTTCACTGCATTTAATTGTTGGGGCCAGATGATGATGATATGACGCTCTTTGGTTTAATATGTCAGCAGAGATGCACGAACAGAAGTGAATGATCTGTGTTTCCGGTTTTCCCCTTTCTATACAACTGCGCATGTTCAATTGGACTGTGAAGGGTGATCCCAAATTCTGTATGAAATACCGCTTGTATTTCACATAAAAGTTGTATTTCTATGGCTGATGTTACTTTTGGCTTAAAGGACCACAAGCAGAGTTTGTCTGATGGACAAAGAATGCTTGAAAGTATGAACCTTTTCCCGCTCATTTTACCATCCCCGCCCCCAAACGCCATGATACAAATTGTCTTCTGGAATGTTCTTGCTTAAATTTGATGTTAACAGAGGTTCTTAATTGTTGAGACTGGCAAACATTACCCTGATGTCCGGCTTCGGGCATGTAGCTTTCTTTAAAATTTGATGCGGGCTGGTAGATAGTACCCTCATGACAAGCCTCGGGACAAAGGCTTTCTTTGGTGCGAACTGGTAGATAATACCCTGATGACCGGCTTCGGGCTTGTAGCTTTCTTTGATGCGGGCTGGTAGATAATATCCTGATCACAAGCTTCGGGCCTGTCGCTGTCCTTTATGCGGGCTGGTAGATGATACCCAAACGACAAGCCCGTGGCCTCTGGTGCGGACTGGTAGGTAATATACCCTGGTAACCACCTCTTGCCAGTAGCTTTCTCTGGGGCAGGATGCGCCTAGTGCGCACCACCCCGACAAGGAAAGCTATCGACTCAGTCTCATTCTGACGAAGAAAGGGTTAATAAAGTGAACAAAGAGCGTTTTTTTTCAAACTATTGATTTGATTTAAAGAGTATATATACCATGCTGTATTGATTTACGAGGGCATAGTGGAATCGTTGTAAAAGGTACTGTTTGACAGTAGGTGTCATAGAGGCTTACAGTAGAACCTGTATATTATGGCAATCCAAGAAATCAGGAGAGTTGCTCTTAGCAGGGGAATAGGGTCGACTATGGAATACACAATACCACATAAAAGAGAGAAGGGGCACTTCAAAAAGCTGGTTATAATTGGAGCTCTGCCAGGCAGCGGTTCATAACTGTACTTGGTGAAAACCCGCAGCGACAAGTTACAGTATTTAGTATTGAGGTACATAACATTTTCATAGAACATGTATCATTTTGATTTTCAAAATGCCAACATTCCCAGTAACGTAAATTTATTTAAACTTGTGATGCACCATAGAAACTTGTTTTGTTCAGAATACAAGCTACTGTTTGTCTCCGTTTTCAATGCTGTATGAGGACATGGTTGCTGACAGGCCTCAATGGACAGATCCTATTGTACTCCATATACAGATCACAATGCCCATTACAGGCTGTAGTAAGCTGTTTAAATCATTTTTCTGAGCACAAATAGACGGTATATCTATTTTAGGTATAATATAGTTACCTTTGCACGAGGAGTGTGTGGTTAATTCTCAATGTGATATCCCTAATGTCAATATGTTGGTTTTTACTTTCTGAATATGGGATACGAAGCAAATTACCCAAATTATTGGATATCAGGTAAAAATGTCATATTAAATCATTCCTATTCCCGTAAATGCACTTAATTTCCCTGTATTATAGGTCTCGTTCATTTTACTGATGACACAAAATCATCAAAAGCAAAAGTGTAACAAAATACTTTTTTCAATATAGGTTCAAAAGAGTTATGTCTAAAATAAAGCTTCATTTAAAATGAAAACCAAATAAGTAGAAATTTATAAACATGTAAATACGCACATGTACAATAGGCCTTGATAACACCAGAAACAATGTAAGACGAATAATTTGTACACTCAGTAGCGAAATAAATTTGGGCATACTCTTACCTTCAGCCAAACCACTGGCGTGAAAGTCAGGCTCCGTTTGGCACATGCATGATAACAACATGAAATCGGAAGTGGAAAACATATCTTGTGCAAAAATACACAAAAAATTCCTTTTTCAAATATATAAGTGTTCGGTAGATATAGCACACGCAAAAGTTAATATTATCTAAAAGATACAGTTTACAGACACATCAAATTCCAGGAACAATTTACATTGGATGATTTCAGATTTATGATACACGCATTTCATGCAGTGGATGTACGCTCTCATATACTGTCAATTCATGGTCATGTTTTATCTTTCATACGAAGCTTTTGATAAAATTAGTTTCACTGTGCCGAGGCTTGTTTCTTTAAAGCTACTCGGTAATAAATACATCCTCATTCAGGAACAAGTACCGGGCGTTGAATGCTCTTAGATTCATGACATAACCATTTCATGCCGCGGAAGTACAACTGTGATACACTGTCAATTCACAGTCTTTTTTTTTTCTTTAACTTTTCACATATAAGGCCTTCGTTTAAGTCAGCTTACTAACCAAAGGCCTCCTTCTTTCGAGTCATTCTGTGTGAAATATATTAGAAAATCGTTTGAAGATAACATTCTTAAATGAGCGCTTTTGGAATGGCACAGACTCGTGTACAAGTTGCTTCAGCTGATCACCTTGATACTAGTATTGGAAGTTGCATGAAATATATCATGTGTTTCTCAAAATATGTTCATTTCAATTTCATTTTGAACGGAACTAGAAACGGACTGCTGAGTTGGAAACGCTTACAAATCCGTGCTTGTTCTTTGACTTGTGTTTCTGGCGGGCAACCCACTTGCCATAATACTAGGAATTTCAGACCAGGTCCACAACAGACGAAGGTTGCATACACCATTTGGTTTCTAGCGTCACATCACAGCTCTTGACAAATGCGGCCCTTAAATATGGCACAAACAGGCAATCTTATGACAGTATCTATTGCAGCACAGTCAATGGCCTGTCTTGATCATATCGGGTTAGGTCATGCAATCAGTGTTCACTCACTGGATGGTAATCAGCTCCGTGAAATAATCTCCCGTTTATGTTATGACAAATGTTTGATATATTTCCCAATTTTTCCCGAATCAAGTTGGTCCACATGTAGCACGGGACCGAGCTTTGAAGTACATTAGCACGGTCCGAAAGGAGCTTTGTGGACATAAATGAGGCAGAGTACGTGAAGCATGGCTTGGCCACGCCTTGTTCTGGTAAAAACAAAACCAGACACTAGACGGATATCAAAATATGGCTACCTCTGCGGAGCAATCTCCAGCATCTGCTCATGGTTCACTGACTCGCACTGCATATACTACAATCCATATTTTGTCTCGTAATCAAATGTTGAACAAAAAAGTTTTGGTGCTGATATTTAGTTTAGGCCTATGTGAAAAGAAATCTTGAAATACTGGTTATCAATATTATGATGACATCGACACACGCAAATTATGATGTAAAACATGCCCCATGTTTTTTTAACTGTTTAGTGCTTAGGAGTCAACTGCCTTCCTTCACGGGACTTTGAAAGCTGTTGCCCTGAAGCAGGCTATCATGATAGATCTTAGGTAAAATTCCGACCAAACTGTTTCATAGTGAAAACAAATGTAAGTAGCGGTTGTAACAGTAAATCAGACAATTTATACACGAGGTTTTGGTGATTTGAGCGCCAGTTGATGGTACTGTAAACTACTTTGACACAGAAACAAGAATATCATTGTTTAATAAGCCATCGATGATCCTTCATTTCGTCCTCGAGACTTGCTATGTGTTTATTTGTAAAATCTGACCAGACTTTATTCTCTTTATATACAAATTAACTGAGTCAGTAACATACCGTACAATTTCTAAATGTAGAGGGCACAGCCTTTACACCCGTACAAATTTTTATGGAGGTATTTTTGCACTTGGCCCTCAGGTCTTGATACGTAATACCAAGAAATATGAATCAGAAAAGTGAGCCACTTTATATTTGTAGCGCGTTCATTGGTTGTGGTGTCACTTTTCATGTGATAACTAGATTTTCTTTTATCTCTTGTTATCAAAAACATGGCAGGCCAGGCCCACTATTGACGGAGTTTTACCCACTTCCTGGGCTAATAGGATGTATTCATATCTAAATGCGGTCCTACTCTAAAACCTATTGAGCAAAAGAGGGAGCCACCTGCATCAGGGCAGATTCATGTATTTAGCATGGTCAAAAGTACTTTCTCAACAAAAGGAACAACACAAATAAACAATAATCTTAAGAAAATGTATTAACATATATTTGAAACATAAAGGATGCCTAAAATAATTAGAAATGGGCTCTCGTTGGGTTGAAAAGGTATTATTTATGGATGTTTATGTAGTATATAATACAAAGCTACCCTGATCATGGTGGAAGCATCTGTCTGTTGCCCTGGCAACACAAGAAATGAGTAGGATCGCAGTCAGATATGAATGTCTACTATTGGGAATTGTTTACACTCACGTGTCTCATGCATATAATTATCATTTCATCAGCCACCCGTGCTGACCTCTTCTCACACACAGACTTTAATTCAGAAAAATACCGAACACGATTGCCATATATATAAAGTTGGTTGGCATACTGGAGAATGCTACTCTTCTTCCATCCTTTATCCAGTGACGAAATATTGTCATTTTCATGAGTTTCCTGTTTCTACCACCATTTTGTCCACCTTCACGCCGGCGACCTCAATAGCCAGTGCCTCCGAATGTTCTCGTGCCTTTCGGCGTAGCTCAGCCACGCTGGAGGTGCGCTGTTCTTGGGGGCTCAGTAAGTTGTTAGGAGGTGGTGGTTGGCTGGGCGGTGCTGGCGGTGCCGAAGGGGTAGTCGCTGGACTGGAATGCAGGTTGCCAATAGGATGGTTGTGCGTTCGTGGCGGGCAGCAGGTACACAGGCCTAGTCCTGGCAAAAAAAAAAAAAAAAAAAAAAAAATGTACAGATTGCAAATAACCTTTTCCCACCATCTCTTCAGGTAACTCTCTGAATCAAGACCTTCTATTGCTACATATTAGCGGTCTTTATTCCAAGGTAGTCATAATTCTGAAACATTTTATTTGCGTGTTTGCATGAAGAGGAACACTGTTCATCACCAAGAACACTGTTTTACTCGTCAGATGGTCATCTTGGGTTTTCCATTGGAAGAATACAAATTATATATATATATATATATTGGTGTATTGACTGAGTACCCGGGTACCCGCCAACAAAAGTCATTATCTTCGGGTAACCGGGCAATACACTTCTACCCGGATACCCGCAACTTTGTATGCTAATAATGCCAGACACGTCACATCATTTATAATTTTGTGCACTTCTAGTCTGTTAGGGCAATTTAGGTGCATGACACCATTTCTACTTTTGGCTTTGTTCACTGGAGAAGGCACTATGACAGAGCCAACATGCAATTTCTCTTAAAGTACCTAATTAATGAATGATTATCGTGTGAAAATCGGAGTTTTTTGTTCTTTGTAAAATAGGCAGGTACCCGAGCGGGCACCCGAGTAATTTTCAATACCCGTTATCGGGTAGCCGGTTAGTACAATTCACAACCCGTCAATACACTAATAAGTATACATACATACATACATACATACATACATACATACATATATGCATTTGTATATATATAATCGGAGTTTTTTGTTCTTTGTAATATTTCTTATATATATATATATATATATATATATATATATATATATATATACATATGTGTATATATATAATTCAAATCTATGCTTCAAAAGAAGGTCAAGCAGGTGTGAAAGTGAATCAGGGACAAATTGTATATGTTGAATTTGTAACTCTATATATACATACGTGGATATGTTTTTTTCGATGGTAATATCGCACTTTTACTGTATTAACTTTTTAGTTCTTAATTTTTGTCAAAACAAGATGGCTGTGAAAATAGCCTACGTAATGTGACTTTGGAGAAGTCAAAGGTTATAAAAACAGCAAAAAATTCGCACAGAAATTTGAAATTTGTAGCAACACCAGTCCTGTTGAACAAATTAAGCTCTCGAGGTACCCATAAAAGTTTGTATATCGATTTCGAAGCAATCCACCACGCGATTTCAGAGCATCATATTTTTAAAGATATTCTTCAAATTGTACGAAACATAAAATCTTAAAATCTTCAAAAATCTCTCCAGTGTGATCAGTTGAACAGCCGTAGCAACGAGCTATTCAAAGTACATCCTCAGCAACTTTAAAACGGATACAGCCAACGGTTTGAGAAATATCAGATTGTAATTGTGAAAGAAAGGATGATAGACTATCATCCATCTTTGTAGTCAAGCTTACTCACAAGTCAGCTAATCTAAAAGTGGTTTCCGGTTATGGAAAAATCACTATCGATCACGGACCGTGAAATTAATTTTGGTAATAACACTTTTTTTACATGTACGATTTGTTGTGATTTGCAAATCGATTGTTTGCCTTCAAAGCAGACAAAGCGCTGAATTGTCTCTGCTGCGCAAGTGGAGTGGAGAAAAACGATGACGTTGGTCTGCTGAGCTGAAAGTATTGACTAACCTTTGAAGACAGGGTGTGTCAGATGGTGGTGAGATAGGTGTGGCGGCAGGAAGGGTCTTGTCGGCATTAGCGGGTCCAGGCATGCCTTGAAGCCCGCGGCGCTGCAAAGGACGGGCATGTAGTTGAGTGTCAGCGGACTTCGGAAATGCCCCGCGATTGGTCTGGAAACATAAGATGTAAGCATGAAATGTCATCACCACAGTGCGAACACTCACAGACCTGCTATTATTTGTAATTGATGTACTCCACAAATACATTTTGTCCTATACTTCACTCTTCATAAGCATATGACTCAACCTATACACTTCGTATTAACTGCAAGCAAAAAAAAAAGGCCTAAAAAAATACATGTGTGGTTCCGGTAGCCCAACCGACCCTACTGAAAAGGCCCGACCCTAAATAAATTTTATGACACATTAATATATATATATATATATATATATATATATATATATATATATATATATATATATATATATATATATATATATATATATATATATATATATATATATATATATCAACCTTGGCTGAACGATTTTATCGAGAAAGTGGCTGTCCTGTGCCGTTATTTTGCGGTAAAATCAACTCAAAAACAGCATTTTATTTCAACTTGTCTGGAGGGTAACTTTGGCTGGGGAAACATCATAGCTGCATAGCCACGGTTGTTCGATGAAACAGCATAGCCGCAGGCCCAGCATAGCTGCATAGCTGCGGTTGTTCGGTGATCGTAATCGTAATATTTCGCTAGGTTCCAGGTGTCTGTTCTCCGAGTTACCCGGGCAAGCGATCGTTAAAGTACTTTTAGAACATGACTGATTATCTTAATTTTATTAGGCCCGCTTGGTTTTATATGACGCAGTTATCATCATTAGTTACAAATCCAAATGCAACACGATATCCTGGCAAATCATGCACGTGTTGGTGAGCGCCACTTTGAATATGGCGCAATGCACTGTAGGACAGTCGCACAAATAACATTTGATTTGGATATCAAAGTAAATCACAGCCACTGCATATATCATATCATTATTGATGCTCTGAACTATGAGCAAAATATATATACTTTTGGTTTCATATATTATAAGCTCCCCCCCCCACAAGATCGTCCCATTACTATTCGCATTTACAAACCATTAGGTGCAGAACCCACAAATTGTGGAAATGGCAATCAAGTCCGTGTGGGTTAGTCTTGATTTGATATTTTGAAGAGGTGGTATCCAATATATATATATATATATATATATATATATATATATATATATATATATATATATATATATATATATATATATATATATACATATATATATACATATATATATGTATATATATATGTATATATATATCCAATATATATATGTGTGTGTGTGTGATTAGTGTTAAGGGAAGGTTGATTTGTCAAATGAATGAAATGTACAATATATAACGGGACTATTCCAGTGTTAGCATTGCCTAAAAATGTAAATACGACGCCTTGATGTTACCAGTTGTGTGCGGCGATGGGCCCCAGAATAGGAATATTTTATCAGCCATTGAGGTCGCCCCAGGCCATGAACTAAGTAGCAGCACTGGGCTGAGGTGCCTAGATCAACTGCTGGGTCAAAAATAGAGCTCAGTGGAGAAGGTTGCCCCGGTAGTGGATAAAGGTCCGAAATTTACAGCAGGTTTTTATATAACTGGTAAAAATAAATATGCGTTCAACTTAATTTTCATTAATTTCGATAATTTACCCCCAAAATCAGGATGAATGTTGATGTCCTATTGTTATATTTTTAAGCAGAAATATTGACATTCAATCTAACTGTTAACATTGCAAGTGTAGGGGAGAGCCTGGTGTGTTATGAGACCACAACAGATGAGTTTTGTGTGTTATTGGACCATAACATATGTGCCCCGCCCACTTTCCACCTGCGTTTTCGGAACTCAACACTTGAAAATGCTGGGCAAATCAGTTTGTGGTCGTTTCTCTTAACTCTATGTAATAAATTTCGTGTAATCAAGTAGAAAAATTCAGGGGAAAATATTAATATAAGTGCGCCACGCCCACGATGCCAGCTTCAATCGCCCGCGTTATTATGCACACACAAAATCGACCCTCATTTCGAAATTGGATCGAAACTCAACAATTACTTGCTGTATTCTTATAGATACAATATGACGGGCTCATACAAACAAAAGATTCGAAAATCGTGTGCTGTTCTCTGATATCATCTTACGGAAGTGCGAATGTATCCTAGCTGCACCTCCTATTTAACCATTAGAACTTTAAACCAGGTCCAGGTAAGCCATCAACAACCTTTACGAGGTCTTGCCAAATTACACAATCACATTTAGTTTTTGTCATCCGTTGTGAGTAATTCCACACACAATATTTCAATAAGAGCCTTCTGAGGCTGATCTTATGTAAATACAAAGGCTTACCTAGATAAACAGATTTACTATATATCGTCATATGAAAGTACCATTACTGTTCATATTTACTCCTACTGGTATGTGCCTTTATAAAAAATATTCCTTAAAATCGAAAAGAAGCAGCGCTATTCAGTGACTTTATTCGCCGAAATATATCCTTTAATATCTTTGAACACAATCAAACTTAGAACAATTATGAAGTCGACATCAACAGCAGACGAAATTCATTAACGCGCACAAAACTGCAACACCATATAAAGAATAAGGCCGTAGGATCTCCACAAAGGCCTTTAACTTTGAAGCAAAATAAAAGAGACTTTCCAAACACGTGAAGGAAAAAGATCAGGCAAGATAACTTTCCATAACTTCAACGATAGTCATTCAGGATTACCAAATAATGCTATCAAATTAAGCGGAGCTGAAGATGAAGGGTCATCATGGCTTGAAATGGTGATATGAGAGGCTCAAGATGGCATGGAAGTTTAAAGTATAACTTACAAGTCCAATGGGTGCGGGAGAGGAGGGCGTGGTCTTGCTGCTACGTCATGATGATGGAATGTAAGAGTGGTGGACATTGATGGTGGCGGTGGTGGTAGCGGTGTAGGGACAGACTGAGTCGCTGTACTTAAACTGACCACAGGTTTGGGCGACGCTACTTGTTGCTCTGCCAGCAATGGAGGGGTTGGACTAGCTTTCTGTAGGTCTGTGATCTTTGGCAAATCATATTCACACGTTGCACTACTTTTTTCATCGGAGGAAATTTCTAATTTAGGCGGCAATTCCAGCTTTACGTTATCACTGCCAGTCGTTTGTTCTAGTTCCTTTCCATCATCACCGGTTGACGGGGACTTTGGATCGTCCCCGGCTTCTGGGTGTGGTGTATTTGGTACAGATACACCAAGCACTGGTGACGAGGATCTCTCTGAATTGGAGGGACTGTTGACATTTCTTTCTGAAGATTCATCTCTCTTGTCTTCGCCTTCTTGTGTTACCTCTTTGTTGTGGTCGGGTGTTTGAGCCTGGAGTTGTGTCGGCTGGGATGGAGTTGCTGGCTGATTTTGTTGCTGCTGGGCGAACCGTTCACTTTTCCGCCACTTTGCTCTGCGGTTTTGGAACCATACCTGAAGTAAGGAGAAACAAACAACAACAAATAAAAATACTTGTGAAAGTATTGACATGAACAAAGGGTTCCGGTTCAAGTTAGCACGGTTCACAAAATAGAAAAAGTACCCTGTTGTTAGTCCATAGTTGTATCCCATCCTTTGTCATGAATAAACACACACACATTACACACACACACACACACACACACACACACACACACAGACACACACAGACACACACACACACACACACACATATATATATATATATATATATATATATATATATATATATATATATATATATATACATATAAATATGTATACATCAAATGCTGACAGCATTGAGGAGGAAGGCCCAAGCACTCTCAGTTATACAACTCTGACAAATTGAAGCCAGATGAAAAGAGCCCGTCCACAGCTGACTATGACATTAACCCATACGTCCCACCTTGGTCTAGGCTACTTAAACGTATTCCTGTGTTATTTTGAAACAATTGGCTAAGTTTTACAGAAGAAGTTTCATAAAGATTTTTACTTCAACCTAAACAAAGAATTAATCATGAAATATCCAAAATCACTGAAGCATTTACGCGCACCCTATTTTGACTCATCCATGGTACATGCTTGACACGTTTGAAGTGAATCTGATTGGCACTTTTGGAGAAAAAGTCAAAAACGTGCATTAACATGGCAAATCCTCGCGGACTTAAATTGTAATCAGTAGGAATGATTGCATCAGCCGACCAGTACCCGAAACGAAATATTTATTAAAAATCAGTGATTTGCAGCATCACTACCTACTCACTAACTCTGAGTAACCTTTTTGGTTCTGGAGAAGTCAAAAATAGCAAACACACACACAAATTTCGGCAAAAATTGAAAAAATAGAAAAATGGAAGCGCCACCTGTTGTGCAAATAAAGATACATAGGAGTACCCAGAAATGTCCGAATACAATTTTAAAGCAATTGGTTTTACACGAGATTTCTTAAGATTTTTCCAAAATATGAGCACAAAATACATGAATAATCCAAAAATCATTGGTGCAAGGCTATCAGTAAGAAATCGGTAGACACCCACCATGTTTGAAGTGAATCTGGCTTATGGTTTTGGAGTTGTCAAAAATATGAAGCACCGTTGCAATCCCCGTTGACTTGCATAGTAATCAATTGGAATATATGCATGCATCACCCGACAATTTTACCATTTGAACAAACTCAGGGGGGACCCACCCACGGTGCATTTTCACCGCTTGTTGTGGCCACGCGCATCAACATATAGGTACGACTGCAGTTCAGTAAACATTTGATGAAATTTACAGAAGTAATGTATAGAATTGATTGTAATTGGAGAGTACAAGATCACATCATGAAGGTAATGGAAATGTGATCATATTTGTAGTGTATCACATACACTATCACCATTAGTTGTGTATTCTTTATGATTTTTAAGTCTCACGAGATTGCAACCTGATTGGACAAAATAAATAACTAGTTTCCACTCTATTCAGTTGTA
The DNA here is from genome assembly GCA_964020975.1 of Hermodice carunculata. Classification (NCBI taxonomy): domain Eukaryota; kingdom Metazoa; phylum Annelida; class Polychaeta; order Eunicida; family Amphinomidae; genus Hermodice; species Hermodice carunculata. The sequence goes on along the minus strand of CAXHWN010002187.1, from coordinate 1,366,147 downwards.
TTTGAAAGTTACCGGAAAGGTGATACAATGATGATTGCAGCTGAGTAGAGAAAAAAGTTGCTGTGACAGAGCACCGAGATGTCCCGTGCCTGCGACTATCACTTCTTTCAGAGGATGGGAGCAGCAAAATACTATAGACTTAGTTAAATTCTTACTATTCGTCATCCAATTCTAGCAGTGTCGTGCTGTATTTGTAAATGGATAAAAATGCATTAGTTTACAAGACAGCAGTTATATCCGCCTGTTGTTTGTTCATGTAGTTTAACTGTTATTTGAAATGCGGAATTGAAAGCCAGGCAGACGACTAAAGAGAGTAACCAGGGAAACTGCCAACAAGTAAATGGTCCTATCCACTCCTCGAGGGAATTTACTTTTCGATCAGACCGGTGAACATTGAAAGCATTGCATATAAGTATGCTTCATCAGTGAATAAAAGTGTCACATTACTGGTCCCAGGTGAGCTGCTGCATACAAGTCCACAAATAATCAAATCAGTGAGGTGTTTAATATAATATAGTATACAATCTAAACATATTTAGGAGATTAAAATAGTTTTGCTTCTATGACCGCGTCCTCTTTATCTAAATGCGCACTGATAATAAGTCAAACGATTTGGATGATTCCATGACAAAGAACCTGATGTTTTCACTAATAATAAATTCATGGCGATGGACGAGTTACCATGTAAAATTCATGATCGCCAACATTTTTATCATCAGGCATAGTGCATGATGAGCGGGAGTCGACGATAAAATTTGCACCATAAATCTGAGCAAAAAAGCTGTTAAGGTCTGAAAATGTGCACATCAACACAACAAAGACGTATCAAGGTGTTCTCCGTGTTCATATACGGGCCATATAGCAATAGAAAGAAGAAAAGCCTCGAATGAGACAGGAAATCCGCACAGAAAGCAAACCCTAATATAATGTTCTATCCGTATGGAAGACCGAGGCTGGTCACAAGTAGCAGTCCACATAAACGGAAGGAATAATCTTGTGTCGTGAGGATTGGATCCTTTTTTTCTTCTTCTCCACATATGACATATTAAGCGTGCAAATAGTAATCCTGAGGCTCATGATGGTAACGTCAATGATGATGATGATGATTTCTGATAATAAAAGGTTGTGCTACTTTTTGTAAGAGGAAAGCCGCATGCTTGCAACCTATGATTGAAAGCCTTTTATTAAGTGCGGGGTAGTTTTTGTGCAATGTCAAGACGGATGCAAGTTTTCCTGCTGGTCCATTTACTGCAGGCTGAACTAAATTTATTGCAATACTAATTACAATATAATGATCACAAACATCCCAATACGTTTACTTGGGTTAACATGTGGTGTATGCAAACTAGCCTTGTTTGTTAAAAACATTCTTACGTCTCTGGTGTTATCGTTTTACTCAGCAGCCTGTTGCTGGAACTTTCCAAAATAAATCTCACATTTTGACGTTATGTAGTGGCATCTGAATGTATGTCCAGCACAAAAACTCCAGTATACTGTTACTAATATGCGTACACGGTTGGAAATCTAAATTAAACCTAGGATTGGGGTGGGTGGGGTTTTGCATTGCAAACTCCCACAATTTATGCAGTACTGTCGGAATGTGGTGGATAGCCTATCGTGTGTTTGATCAGTAGTCTGGGGATTATAAAGCGTAGAACAACATGCTTTTGCAAAACTCTTACTCTCATAGGTTAAGTCAAGTAGAGCCATGAACCAGGATGCAATTGACCACTTGGTAGTACACAGAGGGTGGGGTCAATTTCCCAACATAACATTAGAGGGCTTAAGGCTGAACATTTTATTCTAAACAGGAATATATATGTGCAAGACGATTACTTCATTTCATTGTCAATGAGCCCAAGGCTTTCATTTGACCCGCATATATATCCGCAAATTTGGTGCAGGGATGGTCCCAGTTTACTGCCTTACTGCAGACAATGAACACCTTTACTTAGATATGCAGACATGAAAGTTTATTTTGGTATTAGTTGAGGAAGCTGAACACAAGTTGTTGCTGATAGCCTCATTTCAGACATTTTAATGACTTATTGTCAATTACCAGCATTACATGTAAACCAATCTGATGCCAGTGGATCAGAACAGCTTTTGCAGTGGTACATATAAGATGTTTTACAGATGACTGTTGGTAAATATAGTACCTCAAGAAAATAGCGTTTACCGGACTATTGTGGTTTCACGAAAGAAATACCGTGAAGAACCACCCAACTAAAACAGTGGACAACTAGTGTTGACCAGCAATCAGGCACATTGGGCCTGGCGCGCCTGTACCATTGCCTGCTTTACGCTGTCAGAATGCGGTGGAAGTGATTGTTGCGACCATGCTTTAGCCAAAAAACGGCGGGAATAGACAGGATGCCAATTTACACAGAATTACGGTTGTCATGTTGTAGGTGTGCGGTACCAGCAGTCAACCATAATTGCAAGACGGATCATACATTCAGTTCTATTAACATTTACTCAGTGACTATTCATGCATTTTGAACGCCAAATATATTAAATCCATATTTGATGCACAATATCGAACCATTCATTTATAAACCCTGTTCTTCAGTGCCTGTCGAGTAGTAAAGGGAAAATAGAAGAATTTGCTCGGGGATTACACAATGATCATATGAGACTGGACGTCTCATTACGTAGGTGGTTGCAAATGCGTGTTCCACTGAAAAAAAGCATTTGACACCATTAACCATGACCGGCATCTCCATAGGCTCCAGGCATGCATTGTGAATGATACGGCATGGTCGAAATCCTTTCTAAGTGATCATCAGCAACAAATCTGTATTAAAGTCCATCTGTCTGAAGAAGCTTCCATTCATAACGGAATTTCTCAGGGATCAATTTTAGGGCCATTCATTTTTATTTTTATCAGTATCATACATTACGTGCTAGAGTGCAATTCTATGCACCTGTATTGCGAGGATCTATCAGTCCTGTCGAGAGAATGTAATCTAGAAGTATCCCACTTAAAGATGCATCGGAATGCTCAACAAATAGCTTCATGGCTGAACGACATTCGTCTTACGCTGAGCTCCGGGAGGCCCATGTAATTTTATTTTCAACTGCAATATGGTTGTATATAAAATAACTATCCATCCTTTGAAGTCCGAATCGGTGAAACAGAAGTGCAGATAGTAAATAGTAGCAAGTTACTTGGAGTAACATTTTATGAATCACTAAATTTTGAACAGCATATTGGCAAGCTATATTATATCACAACAGATTGGAATCCCCAAGCATCCCAACAAAATAACACCTTCTTCTGTCCTCCACACCTTCTTCAATGGCATGGTTGTCCCTATCTAGACTACTATGACGCTGCCTAGGACACATGTAGCCAGCATCTTCTCGAGAGACCTTTCAAATCACAGGAACCTGGCATAATACTAGACACTTCACTACCTTGACCACTCGTCACTTTTCCGTATTCTTGGCCGCCTTAGTTCTTAAATATCAATCGAGTCGATTGAATTTCCACAGTGGGTTAGAAATCAGTTACATGTAGAACATGCAATAGCCTATACAAACCAAAACCCTAGATGTAAATTATTCAAACGGAGTTTGTTGTACAGTTGACACAAGGCTTGGAGCAGCCTGCCCATAATAAATTATCGTAAGTCTACGTCGCTGCAGTAATTCAAACTATCGCATCTTAAATTTAACAAGGCAAAGCAACTTATCCAGCAGGAGATAGATTCTTTTGCCTTCGATTTACAAAGACAAAGTGACTTACCTCCTTTTATTTTAATCACAAATGATTGAAGTTTTCAGACTTTGATACTCAATATTTTCAATAAATTTGTAACTTTGGTCTTTTGTCAAGTTATTACCATCGCAGCACATTTGACAGGCGCACCACGATGTAAAGAAGCATTTGCTTGCTGTGCGCTCCCAGGGTCAATGACTTATCATCATTATCATTGTTATTGTTATAGCGACGGCAGTTCGCTCAGATAGCACGTCTGGCTGGAGATCTGGGGGCCACCTGTTCAATTCGTGGTCCAGTTTCAGTGATCTTTGGTTTGGGCTGCTTTCTTTCCCAGCCAATGGTGAACGACTGGTATATAAGATGCCGTTCTATGTACTACTATGCCATGTGACAGTACATAGAAAAAGCCCCTTGTCCTACTTCGAGAAGAGCAACCAGTTTGGGCACATGACGGGATTCTGTCGCATGCGGATGTGTGTGAATTTGGCGTGCTGAAGTCGGATGTACTGGGACGTACAGCCATGAGGCTATCTCCAACAGACCAAAGTACCGCGCATGACAGCCAGTAGCTGGTGACCGAAGAAAAGATTATTATTGTTGTTGTTATCGTTATTATTGTGGCAAAGGTAAAGCCTTGATGGATGTAAAACTTTGGCAAGCTCAATCAATTCGAATACGAGATGCTTCTGAGCACAACCTGACTGATTTTCACAAAAATATTTCAATGGTGAAAAAGTTACAGAGTGTTTGGATCGCCTATGCACTACATAACTATTAGTCTATCCAAGTCCTTTAAAAGTGAATATGTTTAAAATATAAAACGCTGTTTACTGCGTGCTATTATTTAGGTTATCACTTATAGTAGGACTGATCGACTCGCAAGGTTAAATGTCAATGAAACACGCAAAGTATATGTACGGTTGGCGGTGGTGCGAACATTGTAACTCAAAGACGATCGATAGGCAAGTCATAATTGCACCCTTTCATACCTATCCCCTGTTCAGATCTGATCGTATATATCCTAAATAGTTCTACCAAGCAAGGAAAAGAGTGGTGGATTGGGTAACATTTTCCCTCACAAATCGGCTGACAGCGACCAGTGATTTCCAGTGTGGCCTGCTTCATCCTAATTACTGACATTTGACAATCAATGCAGGCACAAAAGTACAACATCCTGAAATCACACGGTTATTTGGAGTTGGGGTGCGTGGACGAAAGCTGTTGCAGTTGTGGCCTTCTTCGTCTCCTCTTCACGATGGTGCACAGGGTAACGATTATAAATTAAATATATAGTCCAAAAGAACATAAATTGACTAGAGCAATATGTGACAAGAATTAACCCAGTGTCACAATGTACGCTCAGAACCTTAAAGCTCATCCAACAGACCGTGTCGGACTCTCTGCGTCCTAGTTGTGAGCGAATGTTTTACACTTTTGTGGAAAAGTACAGCCAAAAATTTAATATCTAAGTGTGGTAAAGTGGTGGGACAGTTTTTTCATCTTCTTGGTATGGTTAAACACCGTAGTTTTTCTTAAATCTTCACTGTCATCTCGGAACGCTTGTGTAAAATATTTTGGTGCCACACGTAAGGTAGCTTTCCTGAGCACAAAAATATGTCTAAGTGGTCCCCGCGGGTGGAACCAGCTAACAGTGTTGTCGTTTACAAAAGCTGATGGCATCTTTTCTATTAAAATATACCATGTGTAACTACCTTGGTTGGAACATTTTTAGCAAAATGGAACGAGCGCGGGCGTTGAGTAAAGGACATTGCTAGCATTTGTTTGGAGAAGTGAATCTTGCGCTTCTTTGAATTCGAAATCAAAAATAATTGCGGTACTTTTCCTGCATTCTATTCTATTAGTGTCAATAGCACAAATCTATGTTAAGAGAATGCATCGCAAATTTAAACAGAATATTTAGGCCCAATGGCAAACACGATGCATGCACTCACAACATTAATACACGGAGCATATTATGTTTAGAATAACCAAGGCAAAGGAAATAAGTTAAAGTTGGTCAAACCAATAGCTGAGAATGCAATGAAGTGACAAATTTGAAATTGAAATAGTAGAGCAGTGACAGCAAAAGGCCTAATCAGGTTATGGTCACGGGGTCAATATATTTGCATGCGGTTACAAGTAATTGTCAGCTCGCCTAATGGAAGCAGCCTTCTGCCTTCTTTATATTGCACCGCAAATTAATTTGTATCGGTGGCAAAGACTGATTTACTGGAAAGGTAAATTCAACAAAAAGTAATAGGATTGAAAGTGTAGCTGGCGGGCGGACGTACAAGTATTTTGCAAAGGGATGAGCAAAGTGCTGGAATCGCCTCTCGTACATTGATAAACCCAGCCTGCAGATAGGAGAGGGACAGAGAAACCCAACACCTGCTTTATTAGCGCCGTAACGACAGCCTCATGTAGCTTAGTACACCTATTGTCATTTAATGCTCTATCTTAATGAAGTTATCGCTAGCTGCTTGCTTTTCATCCCTCTTCATTCCCGCATCTCCGAAACAAGTGAATAATTCCCTGGCTTCAATCCTCCACTCCTGATGTCTTCTGTAAGGTGCCCCTTTATCCCCATTATAGCAACAACAATACCATCCACGCACCTTTGCTAATAACAGTCGAGCTTATCGCGGATTATTTGAGTTCAATTAATTTAATTTTCGACACTATTAAATATCTACAAAACCTTCATGACAAATTTATTATGGACATGAAAAGCCATTATCTGCTGTAGACTTAGTTTGAATCGTGGCTGATGAAGCGAATGCTTTACATGAAGGGCGTGATCTTTGTGAAGGTATCCGACAACGCTAAGCCGTAGACAATTTACATGGGCCTTATACGTGAAGCTATTCACGGATGTGCCAGTATACGCTTAGCTATCAAAAGATGCAGCAAAATGAAATGGAAACATCAAGGGATGGCCTGACACCCTGCTTCAAGCAAGTGAATTGCTACAATAAACTGTACAGAGGACAGGCATCCCAACTCCATATCCAATATTAATGAAATTGGGACAAGGACTGTTATTATTCTTAATGTACAATAATAACATTACCACCGTTTAGAATTCCATTATAAGACATAATTTGCAATCAGAAGGAAATATATTGGCAAATATTTCCTTGTTCTTCCGTATTAGAATGTAAGGAGCCTGTAATTTAATAGTCAAATTTGTTGATCACATTATATAAACCTAATTATGCTATTATTGCGGTAGCACCTGTGTCTTTATGCAGTAATCCAACAGGGAGGCATTAGCAAATTATACGCTTCCCTCAGTTCACCCAAAATTGTAGTTCTTCTAGCAAAACACTTGTGAAATATCACAAATATTGTGCAGGTTGGCAAAGGACCTCTTAATATCTTAAGTAAGCGGTTATAAGGTAAATTAGGTCCATTACCGCATTGAGGCAGCGACGGAATGCTTGAAGGGCCCCACCACTTAAAATGTATGAAGAGGGTGTAGATTTCAGCAGTCGGTTAACATGATGGCGGTCGACACGTTGGTTGCACTGCGAGCCCCATCCTATTCTACCAATTACCAGCCATTAAAGTGTAATTTACTTTGTGATCTCTGTTGCTACATACTAATACGTCAAATCGCCACACGCCTAGTATGCGTGGCTCCCCGCCTGCTTCAATTTACAATGGTTCACCAAGCCCTGTAGAGACAAGCCCAGCCCATCAGTAAATGATTTAATACCATGCAATACATTCTGTGTAGGTTTTTGAATAATAATGATAATGATAATAATGATAATAATAATAATAACAACAACAATACTACTACTACTACTACTAATATAGTTTCATATGTTAAAGGTATTTGTTACAGGCTCACTGCCTTATGACAGACGGTAGCGGAACTGCCTCAAATAATAACAATAATAAAAATGTTATTGTTATGGGCTGCAACTGGCAAAGGTGATAATGAGCAACTCCTTGATTGGTGCGTCAGTCCAGGGGAGGGTCACAGTGTAGATTTATTTCGCTTAAAATCCCGTCAAAGGGCAGACCAAGTGAAGTATAGATGGCAAGGAACTTGGTCTGCTTTAGAGGCAACGTGAATTAACACTACCTGCAATTTTTTATTTATGGTACCATACACCCGTAAATTAAACGGGTGTATGGTGCCATAAATACCTTTGTTATCAGGTTTCAGGTTTCCACACCTGAAACCTGATAGCAATTACATTCTGAAGATTCGTTACTGACAGCAGCCCAGATCTGCACACTGCCAGCACACATACAAAGTCTGCTGGTTCAGATACATAAATTTACAGAGGTAGAAACGTCGAGCGGGAAAAAGGTGAAGCCCGTCGAAGGCAGACCAGGTAGTAATTATTCTTCCTTTCATGTGTTGGCCGAAGTAGCCATGACACAAATAACAGACGATAAGTCCACATCCTGGTTGAGCGAAGGGGACCGTCACGTCAGTGGTCACTCTCTGGACAACACATGTGGGATAAAGATTCAACTTGCCCTGGAGCTCATGAACTAGCCCTGTTTTCCCGCAATAAAAAGAATTGGAAAGAACTGTTGAGCAAGTTGCATGTCCTTTTGAAACGTTTATTGCACACGTTAATCTGACGAAAAAGATATCCACTGCATTCAATAGGAGATATACATATTAATTTCCCGCCAGAACTGCACACCTGATTGCGTATTCTCGCGTGGCGGGATATAGTGAGATACGGGTCGGTACCTGTGGAGACAAGCGGGATATTACTAATATTTTGGAAATAAAGAATACTTATTAAAGGCAGATGAAAATTTTGCTTGATATATGGCTCGGGAAGTGCTAAATGAGTAGCAGTTTGGCATTTGTGAACTTAGATTTTTCCAAAAAAAAAACCCCACGAATTTTGTGAGAAATGAACATATGGCCCTGTCTGTGACAGTGATGTGACCCGCACGTCCCCCGTGATCGCGTGGCGTCAAACCCGTGCTTTGTGGCGGCAAATGTATGTACATAGGGCGTATTGTTTCTTAACCTTGTAGGTGGCTGAGTAACATATATTGCACGTAGTATTGCACCAAAGCAGCTTGTAACTGTCTGTTTGTTCACATTATTTCAAGCATTGCCCATTAAAATGGATACCCGTGTCCCCACTGAAAAGTGTGTAAATGTATATTGTCCTAACCTGAAAATACATATTGCACGTCGCTGAACATGACCAGATTTATACTGGCCACGTCCACGCGTGGAAGTTGTCTTTAACATGGATGCAAGGGCGTAGCCAGCTGGGTTCAAAGGGTTCGGACGAACCCCCAAATTTTAGCCAAAGTTCCACTTGGACAAATAAAAGAAAAAAGAGAAGAAAAAAGGAAAAAGATAGAAAGAAAGACAGAAAGAAAGAAAGAAAGAAAGAACGACCATGAAGCAAAACACAGCTTTACTTACTTGCATGACATATAATACGTCTTCATTATTACCGTGATTGGTGTGGTTGAGCCAAACACAGCCAAAGGATCTTTGAATGTGATCATTATAAATGGTCCAAAGTTTTGTTGGTGGCTAGACCGTATGTCACGGCTTAATACAGTTAGCTTCAGTGCATGAAGTAGACTTCCAGTCATGTTGACCAGCAAAATATTATAATACAATAGCAGCCTTCATAGGCTACATCAAGTCTTAGGTGGCGTATCTCAGTCGAAATGCTGAGACATGACGGAGATTGATTGGCTACAAGCAAGCCTTGGTTGCAAGCTTAGCCTTAGGCTCTGACGTCACCAAGCTATACAAATTCAATATGGCGGTCATGTTATTAACTGGTATCACATACAAATAAGAAATAAAAAAAATGGTGGTACAAAAATGTGTTATGATCTCTGACCTTCCCCAGATATAAATCCACATTAAGATATCGTTCGGTCCAATAATAGGGCTATGTTAATCCAGTATGTCCATTTTATTTCTGACCTCTTAGCCCTTGCTGACTTAAATATCCAGAAGTCGTGTATATATATTTTGATGAAATTTTGTACAAGCAATGTGATGACAATATTTTGCCATCTACTCCAAGAACACTTTCCTGATGCAACCAATAAGATGTAGGTCCAAATTAGAAAGAAATAATATTGTGATCCGACTAATGCCCTATTTTGTCATTGTCTTTCATTTCAGTCGCAAGCATATCCGAAACCTCAATGTTGTAACTACAGAGAAACACCTTAATATGATATGTTCGGGTAAATATAGATGCATTTTGAGAAGACTGCACCTCAACACTCCCAAATAGCAGGCACTACGATGTAGGCCCGAAATAATTGTGATTTAATCTGAGAAGGTACAGCATTATATTTGAAAAAAAAAATCAGTTTATTAAAAAAAGGGAAAACATATGGATGAAAGGATTACCTTCATGATGTACCCCAAAAGGCATAGTAATAGCTGTCCTGATCAAAGCCCCCACTTCTTCAATTAAAAACAAAGCTGACATTGCAGAATTTTAAATATCCACAATTTTTAACAATAAAAATATTATTTCTTCCAGATATTGTATTTAACACTTTGGAAGAACATAGCACTTAGTGTATACTATAAAATTTGGCTCTTATGTATTACAAAGTGTTTTCGCTTCTTTCACAGTATGAAGATGATGATGATGATGATGATATGATCGTGCGGTCAGGTTTTCATCGTCTGTTATTATCATCCATTTTTCAGTACAGTTCCGTGAGTGCAAGACTTGTACCATGTAAATTGACCCAATTTCAGTGTTGTCGTTTTCATTGGTGCCCCATACCACAGAAATTGTCGCAAAAATAGTTCATTTGTTAATAATGCAAAAAGTATGAAAATAGAAATGTGCAAAATTAACAATTTACAGTACCGTTTAATATATACTTTCAAATAATGTGTGCAGTATGACTTAAACAAAACAAAAACATGTTTTCACTATAGTTACTCTTACGTGAACATGGAACAACACAAACTCAGGCTATTGGATCAGTCTGTCAACCAGGCATTTTTTGTTCCAATTAAAGACTCAATGGAGTCAGCAGCAGAAACTATATGCTATGCGGTGTGTCCATTTACATCTCAGTAGGGGTCTTGGTTTGTCTGGATGGATAGCCCTTCCACTGGGCTGATAAGAACACTCGTTTGCCATATAAGGGTTTACTGCACTCTGGTAGGAAAATCTGAGCTTTGTTGTTTCCCACAGTATAGTACCTGCCCTTTTTTCCTCTCTAGACAGGAACTCCTGTATTCAGTAAAGATAACTTTGGCCCAGTAGATGGCCCAAGCTGCGAGAAATACTGAGCTTGGCCCGGGAAGACGAGCTTGCCTGTGACCTCCTAGACAAAGTCAAGATTTTGTGATTGCTCTAAGAATCTGCCTAATTTATTACCTAAAATTGGTGGTGTCATACACCCTTCTTTGGATGTGGGGGATAACTCACCACTAACTGGGACCTGCTGGTAGTCTCTTTACGTTTGTATAAGTAACATACAAGTCTGTATATTGTGTAGTGTTGACTCCAAGACAAGAATAACAATGACTTGAAGGGTACAGGATGAGATTTGAGTGACCAGGAAAGCTGCAAAAGACTTAAGTCAGGATTTAGGTGCCATGTTCAAGAGAATGTGGCAAAAAAACCCTGAAACTCAAAGGTAGGTCCTAGCTGTTGTATCTAACTTTTAGCCCCTAACCCAAAAAATAAAAGCAAAATGTTCTTTTCAAATTATTAAAATACATGATAAATATCTCTAGTTTTCTAATACTTATGTTTGACTTGACTGTTTTATCTGCCGCTAGGGTTACTTAAAATGTTATTACTATGGTTTTCTGGTGGTTCAGGGTCCCAGTCCAAATGTCAAAGTTATAAGTGTCCAGCTAATGATGTGGGTTCATACTTTACCAATCGTGTGCAGGTACCAGGATAAATTTACTACACACACACACACACACACACACACACACACACACACACACACACACACACAGATATATATATGTGTGTGTGTGTGTGTATGTGTGTGTGTGTGTGTGTATGTGTGTGTGTGTGTGTGTGTGTGTGTGTGTGTGTGTATGACTATTCAGAGGAAAAGGTGGACCAGATAAAAGTTGACAGTTCCACTGCAAATATCCCTATGAGACAAGAAGATGACCAAGCAACCAGCAAAACTAATGACCAGGCCCCTGCAGATATACCCATAGAATATAATCGACCATTCTTTGGATATTAGAGTGTTCTCTGACCAATTCAAGTCACCATCATGTATTTTAAATGAGCAGAGGCAGGATAGCCCTGGCCAGACCCGTCTCTTGTTCCAACACTTCCTTCACCCTCAATCGACTTGGGTACAAAGTTGTCAATGCTCTGATGTCACCAAAGGAAGTACAGGATGTTATTGGCTCTATGACAAGTGGGGAAAAGTACAATACCTGACAAATCATTACATACCAAGTAGTGATTACCTATTTCCAACAGTATTCATGAATGTCTCCAAGAGGCAGTTTCAAACAGCTTGGCTGAAAAGCCATCCTTGTTTGGTGACAGTGCCACACCCGATGGAGGTTTTTATCTGGCATGTGCCCTATTTGTTATTGGCAGGGAATAAAAGAGAGTGTTGGTAAACAATTTTTTGCAAAATGGACCAAAGTGAGTGAAACGTTGAAAATACATCTCAGGCTGCACTGTCACCAGGCAAGCCTAAAATTTGCTGAAGAGTTCTAACGGCACCAAGACGCTCCAAAACAGATAGTGCATCACATGTTCAATGATGATCTAGAAACTAGGATCACAAGAAACCGCCACATTGTTAGGCAGATTACAAGTGTTTTGTTTTCTGTGGATAACAAGGGATCACACTCAGAGGAACGGTGGAAAATGTAAGGATGATACCAAGAAGCCTGAAAACCTTTTAGCATTGGTGAAGGATAATGCTCAGGATAATCCAATTTCTGGCAAAACATTTGTATGCATCTGGACACAAGAATGCGACACACGTATCCAGTTCAAGCCAAAATGAAATTTTTGATGGAGATTTCAGGAGATATTGTAAATGCTGATCTCCCCTCTGAAACAAAAACTGCTAAATTCTTTGCTCTCATGTCGGATGAAGTTTCTTGCCATTGTGTACAGCAACTGCCCCTGTTCGCTTTGTGGATCAGAAAGGACAAATCAGAGAGGAGTTTTGGGCTTTCATCTGTCTAAAATGAATTACTACTGACGCGATTTTTACAGCTATGGTCAACAAGTTGGAAGGGAGTGGATTAGACATTAAGAACATTAGGGGCCAAGCTTATGATAGGGCATTAAACATGTCTAGCATGAATGTCAGTGTGCAGAGCAGATTTAAGGATTTACAACCACTAGCTGTCTGCACACATTGCTCTTTACACTGCTTGAACCTTGAGGTAGCCAGTTCTTTGGATTGCCAGCAGTGTGGAACTGAAGGCAGTCTGCCTCTTCTTCAACAACAATGATAACAGCAATGGCCGTCTGTATGACTTGATAAATCAGTGTACAAGCCACCATACATGTAGTAGAGGCCCTGACAGCTATGGTACATGGTTCAGACTTGGATGTGTGCACATTTTGGGAGCCAAGGGATGCCTACAACAAAGCAGAAGCTGTCAAGAACCTGAAACAAACTACCGAGTTCAGCTTCATTATGACATTTGTAACTGCTTACTGAGCACAGTCTATAATGGATGATATCACCACCAAACTGCAAGGGATAGTTGTTGATGAGTAAAGGCATACCAGGCAGCTGAGGGAGTCAAGATAGAATATCAGGATGTCTGTAATGATGTTGAAGACTTCGCATCACAGTGTTTCAACCATTCATCGCAGATGGCAGCCAAAGTTGGAACAGAATCAGAAGGCCCAGGAACAGCTTGAATACAGAGGCGCATAGCAAATGCTCTAGCAGAAAATACTGGAGGCATATAGACAAAACATGGTGGTGCCTTTTTTGGATCAAATTATTCCAGAAATGGAATCAAGGTTCCGGTCTGTGGGTGCAAATGCAGGAACTTTGTGTGGCATTGTACCAGCTATAGGGTGTGACCCAGATACAGTAGTTGATATATCCTGTATTACATCAACATATAAAAGAGACATGCCCTCTCCTCAGCTGTTAGACATGAAAGTTGCAAGATGAAAGAGGAAGTACCAACAAGCAAATGATCGCCCAGATAACTTAGCTGCTGCACTTAGTCAATGTGACCATGGATCGTTCCCAAACATTCATGTTTTGCTCAGAATAGCTTGCACAGTTCCATGTTGAGTTGAATGCTCAAACAGTTATCCAATTACATGAGAAGCACCATGAGTCAAAAGCTATGACAGCACTAGCTCTCCTCCATATCCACTATGAGAAGGTTATTGACCTGCCATATGTGGTGGATGCATTTGCAGTGCTCCATCCATGCCAGCTGGAACGCCAGTTCATTATTTATGACTGAAATAATACTGACTGAAACATAAACTTTAATTTGTAATACTAGTTGTACATGGTATAATTTCACTGGTAACGCAACAAAATGATTTGGTTTTATGCTGACTGCACTACTTCCTGTTTCAAGACGAAAAAACTGACTGAAAATACAGAAAATTACTTTGATTAGCTCTGCATCTCCAAAACAGGAACGTCATCAGCTTGGTGTCAGCTTATGTCCACTATATATTTAACTGGTTAAGCTTAGTTTTACAGTTATGTAAGATCTTGCTCATCGTGCATGTTTCAATGCACAATATACTGTTTGACAATAGAAATGTGCTGAGTGAATAATCACATGAACTGAAAATGTTTTTATACCTTCCGAAAAAATAAACATTTTTTATTATTTTCATGCCGTAGTGTAAAGAGCAATATGCTGAAATGGAAGGTGAAAGCTTTCATGTCCAACTTCTTCAGGTAATTTTACATTTCGACGAAAAGAAATATAAAATAAATTTTGTCGAATACTATTTTTATACTTTTAAAACGGACTTTCCTCTTCCATCTTCAATCTAGTAGTAAAGCAAGGAAGCAAAGAGACCTGACAGCACAAATTAAAACTGCTACCAGTGGTCTTTTAATTTTCAACACATGATTATTAGATTAAGGAATCATAACTAATGCTTTAGAGACTTCAATTTCTAAATGGATATATTAGTCTTGATACAAGTATGGGTGGTTAAAAGTAATGAAGCTCAACTGTTCCAACCTTAGGCTTTATATTTTTCATTTTTTACCTAGGTAAACATTTTTCCTCAAACTTGGCGGACGAATTAATAACTTAGAAAGTTATTTTAGCCCCTAAAATGCACCATTTTGCACTACAAATCTCACAAATTCCTTCAGGGGAGGGGGGTTGGGCCAGAAAAGCAAGGCTTCGCAGCCTCAGGCTGCCTGCAGGTCCATTCTTTATATCATTTGAACCCAAAAACTCCAAATCCTGCCTACGCCCCTGGGATATATGAAGATGTTCGTCGATCAGGAATAAACATGATAGGCGTCTGTGTATACATATATATCTGTGGAACGTCATTAGTTCATTGAAGCAAGGTAAATATTTTAGAATAACATGGCTTACAAAAATAGTGTCAATGTTTTAGTATGAAATAGATTTTGCAGAAGTGAAGTCTTACAGCAGGTGTTGGAAGACTGCCCAAGTACCAGCTGAGCGCACACTCGACTATTGTGTGCACACTGCAATGTTGGCTGATCGTCTGCAACCGTAGCGGCATCAATTTTACATCATATGCTTCCTCAGCTGATCAGTATTAACACTTGACCGCGCAAAACGATCAGCAGCGACCGGTAAACTCAAATTCCGTCAGCTCAATTTTTTCATTAATATTGAAGTTTCACTACATATTTGAATGGAACTATCAGAGAAGATCCATCACGATAATATGCAATGTGCCGTAACAAGAAACAATTGTCATCGGCGCATTGCAGACGATAATTTACCCAGGGTGTATAGATGAGAGATCTTTTCTGACTGTTAAGAGTCAACCTGTGGCTTCAGTGCCAGCTGGTTCAGCTATGGGACACACTAGCCATGCGCAATGATCGTGCAGCGGTCACAAGACAACACGTGACCTATTCAAAAGTTTTGATGCCTATGACCTGACACAAGGGTAGTCTATGTCAATGCATATTATACTAGATTAGAACATGTCTTGATGTGTCAAGTCTTGGTCAATTACGGTTCCTTAGAGTTAAATCTATCGGAAATATAAGTAATGGTTGTGCGGTTGATAAGACGATCGTAGAATGGAGAGTGCAAGACAATAGTGTAGTTGGTATTCGAAGCATGGTCTTCCAACACCCTACCCCTAATAAACCTGTCCTGCGCTGTGTGCATTCATATGGATCCTTGTGATAAAATACCTTGGAGAATGCAATTTCTATTGTGTCCTCATCTTTTGTGGCCACTGTAGAGTTGTTGATCTGATATGTGCAATTTGGAAGCGCTCCGACAGCGACTCAACTCCCAGGGAGCAGACATAAGCTTCATAGCCATGCTACACTGACACCGTAGCCCTGTCCTATCTGCCCCATTGATTTATACTAATGTATGGCAAAATATAGCGATTGTATCAATTATTGTATAATTGAATGGAAATTTCCTAGGGTTTCTACTTGTGCCTACGCAGTAAGTATCATATCTATTGCTGACACGTTTCACTTTTTGTACGGCGCCCTAAACGAACGGGACAAGTGTCGGGCAAGCCTTTTATTGCACGGGGGCATGTGGCAGAACCCATAAATCACCCAGCCCCCCTCATAACCAACCAAACATGAATGCAAGCTTAAACCAACTTGCCATTGGCACAGATACAGACATACCTGAAATACATGGTTTACAGCACGGTATGTGGCTTCACCTGAACTTTCAATTCGACTATGCAGCAAAAATATTTATTTCAGGCGTGCATTTTTTTTAATTGTTTCAGGATTTGTCCAACATTAACAATGGAAACTGGCAAAGCCACAATTGCACTCAAAGCATGCACTGCACGAAGGGTTGCTGACCTATTCTTCAGAGTTGAATCCCTGCAGGAAACCGTTTTCTCTGTATCAAAGCACTTTAAGGCCCAGGTGTCGCCCCTAGTATGACTGCTGAGTTCTCGAAGGTCTTGCGTCTTAGTTTTTGCTCTCTCTCTCTCTCCTCTCTGTCTCTCTCTCAAACATACATACATACATACATACATACATACATACATACATACATACATACATACATACATAAATACATACATACATATGTATGATTATTTGTTGGTGTCGATGCGCCAATTTCATATGCGTAAAAAATCGTCAGTGTCGCACACTTTTAGCACAAACGACATTTTGGATAAATGGTCTTATTTGATGATTTATCGGAGCGCATTATAAAAACATTTGACTTAGAGTCTTGAAATTTTATATATTTAAAGTCCATGTGGCTCCCCAGGACCGGTCTCTTCTTTTAAAAATCATACTGGTTAAACTTTTATTGAGTGTTCATTAACACGGAAACTCCATCCTGTTTGGGGTTCTCCAAAACATACAAAAAACAAAACAAAACATAAAATCGCAAGACTAAAAGGCAGTCAGTCCTGACGAATAATTTGGTGTTTCAAGTGTGTGCTCTGAATGCATCGGCAGCCGCAGATTTTCAGTACGTGCTCGAATATAAGAATCCATCCATATCATTGATCAATTGATACAATTCCTGCATTTTGCCAAACCTTGTCTGCATGAAACAGACAGGTCGTGTGTTTGGTGTTCTGTGTCCAACATCTCAGCTAAATACAGACTACATATTGGCATTAAAATTTAGGCCAAACTAAATGTATCTGAAGACACATTCCTGAACCACTTGCTTCTCACAATGACTTAAATTTTTTTCGCTTGATTTTTAGAAGTGAATCAAGGTCACCTTTGTTCATATGTGAAAGCGGCATTACAGCTGCATCTGTAGCAGGAAGTGATAGCTTATTTACAGGGAAAAGACGAGACATATACAAATACTTAACACAAATTATATATAGGATATCAATTTTTTGCCAAAGTACTGATGTTAACTCTTGTTTTACCATTGAATGGAATTTCCACAACATGACTAGCCTGCGTCCTCGTTGCAGGCCGTTTTAACATATAATACAGATTTGAAGACATCTTGAGATAAATTATGGCTTGAAATAAATTTAATTTTGACCTAAGGATTGTAAATATCAATAACTATTCCTTCTGAAATTGAATTTAAGATGTATTAAATTATATTTAAAATATCTAAAAGTAGATACTTTTAAAATATATAAAACTAAAGACATCCTAAAATTCAATTCAAAATGTCTTCAAATTTAATTTAAGATACCCGAAATCCATTTAAGATATCTTAAAAGCGATTCAAGATATCTCTAAATGCACTTAATTTAAGATCTTTTTAATTGGATTTAAATTGTCTTGAAATGTCTTTTGATATACATTTGTTTCATTTCCAGGTGTCATAAATCCAATTGAAGATATCTTATTTGGTATTACAAATAGATACCTTGAAATGAGTTCAATGTATCTTCAATTCATTTTCATATATCCTCGAAGATGGCGACACATATCTTTAATATACCGATACCTTAAATACGTTGTGCAGATATGTTCTAGGATGGTTGCTTGGCACACGCGCTACTGTTTATGGAATAAGGGGTGCACCTGATACCCTAATGATTATTTGTGAAACAACCATACAAAACTCAAATAGTTCAAATTCTATAATGAAACTACCTGAATCGTTAGTCCCTGTCGCCATTGTAGCAACCGTATTACCCAAGCTGGACGTGCGGGTAATGCGCGTCGCATGAACATAGTACAGTGAGCAGGCCTGACGAGGCGGATAGTTTTTTATTTTTATTTTGTACTTGAAAAATAACAAAATATAGTTTTTAGTAGTGCGCAAATTAAAACAATTTTAATTCATGAAAACAAGTTTTGCTAAGGAGAAATATGCTTATCAACTTATGGCGTATGATTTTATTGGCAACAGCCAATGTAATTAGGTCATGCAAACAAAACGAGATGGGACAAAATGGCGTCGTCGCTGGGCTGCGGAAACATGAGCTTGCAACCCGACAGTTACGTGCTAGCTCATAGTAGTATCCTATGAATTAAATGACATATTTGTGCATGCTTATGGAGACATCGCCCTTCAAAATTGCACCGGAAAAGAGGCTATAAAACTGAGGTAGTTCATTGCTATTGTTTAAGAGGCATTTGAGTTATTTGGATTCACAGAGTTGTGCCATAACTACCCAAATATATATTTCACATCCAATCAGAAACAACTGCCCGAATAGTATCCTAAACTGACCCGTCTGTATTTTGGTTATTTTCAAGGTGATACGTACAGCCGCAAGGACTGGATCAAATTCTGAATTTTCTTCTCACTCATTTTTGTTTTATTAGTTGTTTAATAAATACATGTAGGCCTAAGGCTTCTATGGCAGACATGAATGATTCACACACTTCACTATTCTGTGGCAAATGGCGCATTAAGTTGCTGTTCATGGCAAAATGTAGATTATGGCGTGGGGCATAGTCTTATAGACAGAAGCAGAAGCGAACGACATATACATTATGAAGACTACTACCAACGAGTATTTCATCCAGCATTAAATTTACCACTCGAATAGTCCCCGGGAGACTAATTTTCCCGTCGATAGTAGGGCGTATCTTAAATTGTGCTTAAGATATCGCCAATTTATTGCGTCAAGAGATATTTATTCATCTTGAATTCAGCACGAGATGATTCAGTACGAGATAGCTTTCATTCATTTCAAGATATCTTAAATTCTGTATATTATAGAAAAACGACCTGCCATGTGTCAGTTAGGACAAACAAGCTGAATGTCTATGTAGTCTACTTGGTTGAGGCATGGAGGAATTAGCCAGATTTATTCCTCCATGGACATGGTTGAGGGTAACCGATAGCACCTTTGGAAGGGGGATACGTAGCAATATTGTCGCCGTAATAGTATGAAACTCACCTGCACACGTGCTTCTGTGAGGTTTATACGCATAGCCAGGTCTTCTCTGGTAAATACGTCTGGGTAATGGGTCTGCGCGAAGGCCTTTTCTAGCTCTTCCAGCTGGAACACATACAAAAACACACTTTACTGAATAGCGAGTTCTCATCAGCTGCCACATTGAATGAGGGCTTGTGGGATCGTGGTAGTTCTCGACCGCCATATTTACATTCAATGTGTACAATACAAGAAGTAAATGCCATCTCAATCAATATCAAAACCAATGAATTTATCAGTGATCAGCCTGGTACAGACACATGCTTGACATACTAGAAAAAAAATATTAGTCGGGTGCTGTTACTTTCATGTCCATTACCTGGTTATCCGAATTTCGTGTGTGACAAAATAAAATAAAAATAAAATGAAATAAAATGATTGCCTGCGGTGAGAGAATGAGAATGGGTGCGTGTTTTGGTCTATGTACAAATACAGTTATTCTGTTTTTCTTTCTTTCTGTCCCATTATGAAAATTGATCCACTGATTCGGAATAATTACTCTTTTCAATATTATGAAAAATTCAGACAACTGAAATTTTAACTCTTATATCTTCAAAAGTGTTGAAGATAAAGGTGCCATATCCAGTTCAATATGTGTGTTTTCTTTGTGGGCAACTCCTTTGGTATGCAAACAGAAGTCTAGGAATTTGAATTAATGCTAAAGTCAGTGAATTTTCCCACAATACACACCCCCTTATGCCACAACATGATCAACCTGGTTACTGTTATCTACGTCCTAGCTGTAATGCAACGACTCTGCATGCTTATGCCTACACTGTCAGGGCCTGTCTCCTTGGCAACTTACTAGCCATACTGACTGTCTCCTTTGAAAAACTTGCGTCCTGTAGAAAGTGAGAAAAAAAACCTGCCAGCAACTGCGTAATAACTTAGATTTTCCATAAAATACAAAGAACCAATCTTTTGGTGTTCATATTGAACACATCTCTAGGGCCTAAATAAGTGTGGGTTATACAGGTATGCGCCACAGAACCCCCCCCCCCCCCACCCATTTCCGCGTCGGTCGGTCCCAAACCCTTTTTTTCTTTTACTTCATTCCCAAAGACCCCTTTTTTTTTTTAGCTTTACACGCTCTGAAAGACCCCCTATTTTATTTATTTGTTAATTCATTTATTCGATTAATTAATTTATTTTTATGTATTCTACCCCTTTATATCGGGGGAACCAGCGAGCACGGTGGAAGCTGCGGTGTGTCACACATGAACAAAAATATTTACACAGATTAAATAAGAATGCATGCAATCATGTAAAATGGCATATAAACATGTATAACAGACTGAAAAGTACCATGCATCTATAATCTACACTATGTAGAGCGAACAACAGGTATAGGCAGCTTGAATAAGCTGCAGGTCACGCCGGAGAGTCACTTAGTGTCTTTCTCCTGTAGTGCCAAGCAGCAGCTTCGGACTTATGTAACTTTTCTCTCCAAGTTGCGTCAAATTCTAGATTCCAATTAAAAGAAGAATAAGAAAGGTAGAAAGTTGATATTTCATTGATAAAAAAAAAGAAAAGAAAAAAAAAGAAAAAAACCCAACTCAATGAGTTTGGAACAAGAGTTTGGCAGTGTCAGCTCCCAGAGACACCCTCATTCTGTTTTGGTTTCAGCTTCCATTGGCATACATACATACATACATACATACATACATACATACATACATACATACATACATACATACATACATACATTTGCGTGTGTATCCTGTGTCAGTGCAGAGCCGTACTGCCTGGAGCTCGCCTAGCCTGGCCTTGATCACAAGAGACCATTGGACCTCTCAGTGGAGGCCTGCTGTACACACACAGCACAACCGCCTTCCAGTCTACAATGACTGGTTGGACAACCTTGTAGATTTAATAAACACACTGTGATACAATAAGATATTGGAAATGTATGTACGTGTATATCTGACAGTAAATTTTGATGATATGCAACTTTTACAATGCAAAGTGTCTATAATAATAAGTAAAATTTCAAATGCTACAAGTTTTGTACATCCTTCATTAGATGCTCCACACCAGTAGCAAATTCACTTTGAATGTATTCAAGAATTAAAGTTTGACATAGTTCCAGTGTTCAATGAAGACAAAATATGCTTACCTTTCTGCGCACACATCCTGAATTGCTTATTGTATTGCCCGAGTGTCAGGCACTGGCTGACAGTCAAATATTATCGCACAATTAGACCCATCATTTTGAATCATGTAATTTTGTATCAAATCTTTACTGCAATTGCGGGCATGTGTGACTCAATTAGAGTTTTCACCAAAATCTATGTCAAAACTGCAATCAATAATCCATGGTAGCTTACTAAGACAGCTCCAGAAATAATCCAAGTCATAACCATCTCAATTCATTGGCAATTTTTTATTTTTAAATTAAATAATCAAAACTAGTACCATTTCAGAGTCCTTATCCAATTTTTATTTGAATGACCTAAACCACCTATTCTCAAATCCTAACATTTTTGTTATAATCTAAATCATAACAATCTTAAGTTCCCCCCCCCCCCATCTTTATTTGAAAATTCTGAACTATTACAATTTCAAATCATTATCCAATTTCTACTTTAATAAAGTAAACCATCTTAAATGCCTCCCCCAGCGTCGATTTGATGAGTACACAGCATGACCATCCAGGATTAGTCGGTTCCATTTCACATAGACAGTTTGTACCATTGAGTTTATCATAAAATCGCTGAGCCGTCACAAACACTTTTGGTGAACCTTTCTGTTTTCTGTGTCTTTTCGTTATTTTATTATTGCTGAACTGCCACTTTGTCAAAAAGGACAACTTATTTATACATGTATCCATCACATACTGATTTACATCTATAACTACAACAGCCTGATTTTCCAACAGAAAATCAAATGTCTCCGGTTGCGCCCTTACTATTATAAATAGTATTATTTTTATAAATAGGCATACCGATTCCAATGATCTGCAGATATGGTAAAGGTACACTCTTTATTGACATTTCAAAACGTTGATTTTTGACAAAATGCCCACGTGACCTCGAAAAATAGGTCAAGGTCATACATTTCCAGTTACAAGCAAGGTCTGACAAAAGTCTTACATAGGAACATAATCACCCAAAATGTCAACCTCTTTAAGACAAATCTTTCTCGAGTGTATCTGCAATGATTTTTAAAAAGTGGCCATGTGACCCTGAAAATAGTTCAAGGTCACCCATCTACAATCCCAACCTACTTGGTATTATGATATATAAACATGCAAAATTCCAACCTTCTAAGTCAAATCCTTGCAGAGTTGTTGCATGCATGTCAATTTTAGATGACATGCCCACGTGACCTTGAAAAATGTCAAGGTCACCCATCTGCAATCCCAAGCAAGATCATATATAGGAACATCTTCACATAAAATTTCAACTTCCCAAGTCCAATCTTCCTTGAGTTATCACGTCCACATTGATTTTAGACAAAATGCCCGTGTGACCTTGAAAAATAGGTCAAGGTCATACATCTGCAGTTACAAGCAAGTTCTTACAAAAGTCTTATATAGAAACATAATCACACAAAATGTCAACCTCTTTAAGTCAAACTTTTCACGAGTGCATCGGCAATGATTTTTAAAAAGTGGCCATGTGACCTTGAAAATAGATCAAGGTCACCCATCTACAATCCCAACCTATTTAATATTATGGTTCATTATCATGCAAAATTTCAACCTCCTAAGTCAAATCCTTGCGGAGTTATTGCGTCCACGTCAATTTTACATGACATGCCCATTTAACCCTGAAAATAGGTCAAGGTCACCCATCTGCAATCTCAACCTAGTTCATATTATGGTTCATAATCATGCGAAATTTCAACCTCCTAAGTCAAATCCTTGCGGAGTTATTGCGTCCACGTCAATTTACATGACATGCCCATTTGACCCTGAAAAATAGGTCAAGGTCACCCATCTGCAATCTCAACCTTGTTCATATTTTGGTTCATAATCATGCAAAATTTCAACCTCTTAAGTCAAATCCTTGCGGAGTTATTGTGTCCGCGTCAATTTTACATGACATGCCCACGTGACCTTGAAAAATAGCTTAAGGTCATACATCTGCAGTTACAAGCAAAGTCTTACAAAAATCTTACATAGAAACATAATCACACAAAATATCAACCTCTTTAAGTCAAATCTTTCTCGAGTGCATCTGCAATGAATTTTAAAAGTGGCCATGTGACCTTGAAAATAGGTCAAACTCACTCATCTACAATCCCAACCTAGTTCATATTATGGTACATAATCATGCAAAATTTCAACCTCTTAAGTCGAATCCTTGTGGAGTTATTGTGTCCGCGTCAATTTAACATGACATGCCCATGTGACCTTGAAAAATAGGTCAAGGTCACCCATCTGCAAACCCAAGCAAGGTTTTATATAGGAACATCTTCACAAAAAATTAAACTCCCCAAGTCAAATCTTTCTTGAGTTATCGCGTCCGCAACGCACACAACAATGTGTTGAAGAAGAAGAAGAAGAAGAAGAAGAAGAAGAAGAAGAAGAAGAAGAAGAAGAAGAAGAAGAACTCAAAGCGCCACTGGGTGCATCAAAATTAAAAGGTGACACCAGGTTAATCTTAATGTATAAAGGAAGAAAATTGCTAGCATCACACCTGAGACATCTACGAGCATGATGGACAATTGAACACAACTTCAATTTTCAATTATTCACAAGTCCGCCCTGTGTTACATGTATTATACAAGAATATGTAGAACGTAGTCATCTGTAATATTGATAAAAAGTTTAAAAGTACAGACAACATATTTAAAAGAATCCATGGCGTTATGAGGCATGTCTTCTGAAGAAACGGACGCAAAAACAATATGTCCGCCCGTTGCTCGGGGACACATAATAAATATAATTCAGAAGATATTGAAAGTCATTGTTACTTTGCTTATACATTTATTGGATGAACTAACGTAAAAAAAAGATAAGTAGACTTCAGAATGACATTTCTGAAAATATTGGGGGATATAAAATTTGAAATTTATTAATTATTAATTAATTTTTCAAAAACATCAAACCAGTAGGATGATCCAAACGATCTATGTCCCCCACCAAGCCATATTTGAAAGACTGCAACACCACATCTATGGGTTCAAAATTCAGTGGAACATAGCTGTTAGGATATTCTATGGCATACGATTCACATAGCGAAGGTCAACACTGAGCTGTGCTGCACATGTCTGTGTAACATGAGGGCACCATATGCCTATAGCCATGGATAATACCTCCATGCTTAGCCAAGCAATATAAAGGCACATTGCACATAAACTTCATATCAGTGTTTCATAAGTTTATGAATGATGCAGATAGGTTTCTGGTACTGGTGATGCAGAAAAAAGGTCATGGTTGACAAAGAAGCCATGCCGCACAAAACAGGGTCAGGTCAACGCAAGAGCGATGACGCACACACAAATTTCATCATCCTCTCTCAAACAGTTATAATAATGATGATGATAATAATAATAATGATGATGATGATGATAATGATGATGATGATTGATAATAATAATAATAATAATAATAATAATAATAATAATAATAATAATAATAATAATAATTATAATAATAATTATGATAATAATTGTGAATATTATTATTATTAGTTTTTATAATTATAAAATTTGTACACCTCGATCCACATATCACATAACCGGATGAGCCCTCGTAACATATTCCATTTGAGAATAAAAATAAAGTTTTATACAGACCTAATGAGATACAATCAATAATGTCAGCATTACAATGAATGGAGGTCATTTTCGAGATATCAATTATGACAGACACTTTAGTTAAAAAAAATCAAGAGCATCTTCACAGCATATCCTACATTAGCATTTTGTATCAAGCTATATCGCTAACTGATTTCAATATATCACGAAATAGGGTAGCTCGAAACGAGTCAGCAATATCGCTAAAATATTTTTGATAAATTAGAGAAAAAGATGTATCGTTAGATATATTAGAAACTTCATACAATACTAGGAGATACCACTGAATCGAATATTTAGTCGTATCTTTGAATCATTTAGCGATATCAATTGTCAAAATGGGCAGCCATGCAGTTCATTATCATCAAGTTTTTGCACGTACTGCTGGCGATAACAAAATGGCATAGGTACTAAACCACGTGAGCACTACTTGTTTCAGGTTCTTCTTAAACACATCTTGACAAATGAGGGAACGACCAGACAGCCCATCACAAGTGGCACCATGTTTGGGTGATTGTCTGTTGATTGACCCTTTGGACCAAGGAGGGTGCAATGAACAATGAGACATTCTGGATGCTTACCTGCTGCAGAGTAAACGTTGTTCTGTTACGACGCTGTTTTCTGCGGGCAAACGCGTCATCATGGAGCTCCGGGTGTAAGCTGTACGGCCCATCTGTAATACGAAAGACAGTTGTATAGACACTTCCTAGAACTTATTTTGTCACATATAACAGAAGGGGAATTACGTGTGGCAGATACATGGCATCCACTTACTCTGTCTCTATATTTTGAATGTCATCTATTGTATTTATTGACGCTGTTTGTATGAACTTTGTACCACAGATCAGCCTGGACCTGGACGCACCACTCTGTGTAAATAGAGTCAAATGATAAATAAATGACGCCCTGTAGCCATCATACCTTAAAGTAAATTCACAGATTTCCTTCTGAGCAATCAATTGCAGCCTCTAGTTTATTATCATTTTATCTCCTCTCTGCATACGCACATACGTACAATCATACATACAAACATACATACATGCACATACATACATACATACATACATACATACATACATACATACATGCACACACACATACATACATACATACATACATACATACATACATACATACATACATACATACATACATACATACATACATACATACATACATACATACATGTGCTCGGGCGGCTATATTTCGTCCCAGATTAACTCACGCATGTGTTTTTCAGACCCCCAGAGGACACAGTATTCTTGAGTGCTGGCAACTGACTGAACGTCTTAGAAATTTTATTTGTAAACTCATGTACAGCATAATTTTGAAAAAAAAATCAGTTTTCTGTCAAAACTCGAATCAACCGAGCCGGCGAAACAACATGCTGGCTGAACATTTGCAGCGAGAACATGTTGGTGCGTATCCATTGGCACTATAAAGTAGTACTCGCTGTCATTATGGTTAATGGATGCATCATTCTGTGACCAGAGCAAGTTCTACTCAGTTGTTTTCTTGGTTTAGGCCCACCGCAGGAAAAGTGAGGTGACACGATTGGTGATAGTTGGAGCCCAAGCATACGTACGGTATTGTCAATGTACTGCATACGAGATGGTACGCTCTATCTGGTGGCTCAACATCAAAATTTGTATTTGCAATTGTACATGTGTCGGTACACACAGGTAAAATTCTATGAGAAAGCACCGTTGAGATGGAGTAGATAAAATCAAGAGCCATGTGGTATGATGGTAAGCAAGTTGTTGCCGTGCCCAACAAAGTACAACAGAAGACAAAGAAGATAGGGCTGTTGTGTTGATTTTGTAATATCCAATGCCCTGCCTCAGCTTGTTACTCCTAAACACGGCAAGACAATGACTTCCTCCGATTATCGACAATTCATACTAAGTCCATTTGATCACACAAACGTCAGCCTTGGTTGGTCGAGATGTCTTGAGCAGCTTAAATTTAATATTTTGTGTTTTTATCGGGTTGTAATTATTATCATTTAAAGATGTCTATAAGTTTCGTAGCGACCACCTTTCGATCGATCACGACAATATTGTCGATAAAGGAGTTAAATTATACATTTCCAAATGTATAGAAAAAATCACACTGATTTACTTGATAGCATAAAGGCAAAATAAAAGGTGATGTTCGTGAAAAACCATGATGCAATTATAGGGTAAGACATCAGTTTGTCAGCCAGAAAGGGTTGTTTGTAAAGGGTCTACGTCTGAGAAGTGACAGAACTGGTTCCACCCTTGGCTTATGAGCTCACTGCTTTAGGCCATAATCTGGTTGCGTTTGAACCACAAATAAAACCGCAAAAGTGATATCAGCTTTTAATAAATACAAATAATATGCAGGTATATTAAGGGGACAAATTATAGTGGTCTTCACCTGAGCCCCAGGACAGGTGCGTGAGAAGCACAAAGACAAGTTGCTGTGAGGACTAACTCAGGCGACGGAAAAGTCTGTTAAAGGTTTGCAAATGGCCGGACACAAAGGAGTCCCAGTGATCTTCCTCCGCCAGATAAGCCGTTCAATGATTATCTCCAATTGATATATGTTTTCCATGTCTCCAAAGCGCACTGACAAAGGACTGTCTCCGGGCATTGGCGGAGCAGCCGCAGACCCACCACGTGAAAAGCAGCCTCTGTGGAATTCCGTGCTTATTAGTCCGATTAGGTCGTCGAGACCGGCAGTGTCGCCCGTTACACGTGTTAGCACGTAATCTAATAAAAAATGCGTGTTATTAAGCTTCGTGCAAAGAGAGATTAAAAGTTTAAAATTTCTCTGTATTGCGCATTATCACTGATTGAATTTGACACCGGGTAATAGGTAAAACATCCTAGTTCAGTGCACACCAGGGACAGCAAAGTGCACCTTGCCGCTCAGCGCCACAAAATTAATGTGCTACACAGACGCCTGGACTCTATGGTCTGATAAGTGGACGGAATATCATCCTGTAACAGCGCAAACCCTATAGCCCGATAAGTGAAGGGAAAATCAGTCGACAGTAGCACAAACTTGTAATGAAATAAACTTGTACTCCTCAGCAAATCACCAAACGTAGAATTACAACATCAGAAAATGTCACCTTGCTGCAAAAATGGACAGATAAAAGTCGTTCGAGGAGATTATGTGACTATCCACGTACATGTAGACAATTCAGAAATAGTGGTCTGAAATCATAATGCTTCAAAATACGTAAGACATAAATTCAAATTTAGCAGGTACAAATATAAGCGAAATAATAATAATAAAGACTACAATTGCCCAACAGGAAATACTAAATCAAATCTATTTATGTATATGTATGTATGTATATGTATGTATGTATATGTATGTATGTATATGTATGTATGTATGTATGTATGTATATATGTATATATATAGATGTATGTATATATATACACATATATATGTATATATATGTGTATATATATATATATATATATATATATATATATATATATATATATATATATATATATATATATAATGGTGCATTTTATGTGAGTGTGATGTTTGTTTGTTTCGCATTTGAATCAAAATGTCCCCGAAAAGAACTCGGTCGGAAAATCATTGGTTCCTGCCGGTAGACATTAGTGAAAAGCCGTTTGAATGCCCGCATAGTGGAGAGTTGAGTATATGAGAAACCCCGGTGTTAACCACTTTATATAATATTAAACTTTTAAATGTTTGTGCATTATTTGCCCGTACGGGCTCACAGCATATATACAAAATATCTGTATATAGGTAAAAAGTCAGTGGCTCATTATCAGAAATTCATTTGTAGACTTGGCCGCTGTTACCACATACAAATTTACAGGCTGGCTCTGACACATTTGTCTGCGAAGCGGGCCTTCTACCTCCAGCGTCAGAATACAAAAAGCAGAGTCTGCTTCGCAGGCAACTGCCATATCAGTCTCAGGGGAATAGATAAGTTTTATATCTAGATTTGGTCTTGCCAGCGAGGAGACAAGATTCTTTTTCAAATCATCATGACCGTTACAAGACTGAAGGAAATGTTCTTCGCTCTCACTAGCTTTGTTTGCACACTAAAGACAAATCCTGGAACCCAAATTTTCAACAAAATATCTTCCGAATTTAACACGTAAACAATGATTATTCAATGCGTTATTCTTCAATTTTGGTACGTAGGCAATTTTGGATCCTAGCCATTGCTAGCATTCTCAACAACGACGAGGAAAATTGACATCACTGCGGTCGCAGTTTGTCCCATCGAATCTAGATCGACCATCTCTTGTGGAGATAGTATAAGTGCATGTCCATCAAGTACATCCATTATGCGTAACCAGTGTTTGACAATTTTTCAGTTTCATTTCCATGGCTATTGGGTAAATGTCAAAATAATGCTCTGTTAACAAAGCATTATTTTGACATTTGTTAGAAACCCCAAGTAAAAACTTGCAAAAGTCAGACCGGGCTCGCTCTGTTATATACGTTCAGCACACTGTGTGCAGGGTAAAATCAGCAAACAGTTTTCCATTTTTCGAATTTCGGGAAGTTGCTGCTGACCAAATTTCAGAGGCGTATAATAGGACAGGGTTTACATACGTGTCATATAGTTCCATATCAAAAGGCGGAGAGATCACGTTATCTGAACCACCCAATATTCCCTTTTTTCAGAACAAAGCTGGATTTTTGTTAGCTATTTTCGCATAATTTTTGTTCTGCAAGGGAAAATTTCCATTTGCTTTCAAAACAATTCCGAAATATTCTATTTGCGTTGTGAGTTGTAACTGAGAATTATCATAGTAAAAACTATGTTAGCCATTCAAAGAAAAATCCTTGTCGATTAAGAATTAAATGGAAGATTTTGAAATATGTATATAAGTCCCCACCGGGAAGTGTAAAGGCCTAGTCTACTTAAAAGGTAATATAAATCTCTTGCACTGTATGACACACGGAGAACATCAACGGCAAATATTAAGCTGCACGACATATTGTTTCCAATGCCTACCCCATATTGACCACTTGTGCTAATGAATTCTGCGACGGTCAGTCTGAGTTTACCGAAAAGTTTAAAGGCTCGGTGTATAACTGGAGTCTACCACATTCGAATACGGTGCTGCAAATAATAATAATAATAATAATAATAATAATAATAATAATAATAATAATAATAATAATAATAATAATAATAATAATAATAATAATAATAATAATAATAATAATAATAATAATAATAATAATAATAATAATATTTAGGTCTATTACACAGGGTACGCCACACGAGTTCATGTAAAAGATTAGCGCGTGGTGTGTCTCTTTGTGCCCCAGTACACGTTTTGGCAGCCTCAAAATTGTAGATATTCAGGAAGATCTGATAGATCGTGACCACAGTTATCAAAAAGGTAACAGACATATTCAAGAATATGGATACCAAAGAAAGGTGCAGCCTCGCCAGAATTTTGAGTGAGAGTTTATATTCGAACATGCGGAGAAGCGCAATTATCTGGCTAACTTTATTAGCAATACGAGTGAGATGAGCATGCCCGGGTAGGTTACAGGACAGAGTAATGCCAAGGCGAGTATGAATATCGCCTTCACGTATTGCTTCCTCCCCAACAAAGAGTGGGGCAGGGCGATAAGGAGAGAGAGAGAGAGAGAGAGAGAGAGAGAGAGAGAGAGAGAGAGAGAGAGAGAGAGAGAGAGAGAGAGAGAGAGAGAGAGAGAGAGAGAGAGAGAGAGAGAGAGAGAGAGAGAGAGAGAGAGAGAGAGAGAGAGAGAGAGAGAGAGAGAATAAGGGCATTAAAGATTATTGCATGCCACAACTTAACACAGTTCTACATACACGAGAAGTTTGTATTCAGGTGACTGAAAACTCAGCCGGTGTGTTAACAAGTTCAAGTAGATATGTGTCGTCAGTGTACAGGTCTGATGTCACATGTCAGATTATCTACACAGTCATTAACAAAAACTAAATCCAGCAGGAGACTCAGAATGGACCCTTGGGATAACCCAAGTCAAAATATGAAATCCCTGTTGTTTGGTTTGCTTTTGGGACAACCTTCGCAGTTCCAGTCTTTGGTAATATTTTCCTGATTTGAGGAAAATTCTAGCTGCATCAAATCAGTGTGCAAAGAACGGAATAATAATATCGTTCGGTTTTGAAACGAGAGGAGGATCGTCACTTTTACATCTTTGCCACCACAAAAAGTTGAAAATTATTTTTTTCCGACAAGCATAAAAAAATGGACACACACACACACACACACACACACATATATATATATATCTATATATATATATCTATATATATATATATATATATATATATATTTATATATATATATATATATTTACATATACATATACATACACATACATACAAATTTCATCCTTTGTAACAATTAAGATATATACAGAACCACAATGTCTCAGTCGTTCTCCCAGTGTGTCGGGGAAGCAAACCGAGCAGACATTGACCATTGTACATTTTGTTCAACGAGTAACTCGTGTTCTCCGAGACTTTTGAACATTTGAACTTCACTTTTTCATCACGGTGTTGGGGGCTGGGGTGGGGGTGGGGGGTAGGGCTTCAAAATTTATGGAAATTATTGACATGATCTGTGGAACTGGTACGCTATCAGTCAAATGAATGACGCACAGTGTGCATATTTGAACGACGTTAAATTCAGTGATATGTCCCATATGGAACACATGCAACTTTACCTGGACAAATACCTCACCTTGGATCTTACTGATACAGAGACGGTTTCATATATCGCACACGGCCAGGAAATATTATGTTGATAATGCAACAAATGTTTCCATGACCCTGAAACTGGGGATTCTTTTCTGCATGAGCTAATTATGTTGCTCTCATATATATATATATATATATATATATATATATATATATATATATATCCATGTATGTATGTATATGTGTGTGTGAATTAATTTACTTCCGTTTTGTTCTACAGCCAACCGTATGTACTGTGTGTTAAGCTATGTCCGCATTAAGCATGCGTATATAATGTTAATCATATCTTGTCATCTATTATTGAATAGAATATCTTTACAAAGGGTCGATTCCTTTAGTCGTATAATGCATTTAATTTATCTGCGAAGTAGACCTTCTGTTCTCCAGTCTATTGGTTTGTCCAGCGCAAAAAACTCAGAAACAATAAAAATAGAGCGTTTTGGCAGGCAAGTATTGGATTGGCTTCCTCACAACTGTCATCTATACTATGCTATGCCATACCATACCATACCATACCATACCATACCATACCATACCATACTACGTAGTTGTTTTCATGGCCATAAAAAAGTTCGCATTTCAGGCATTTGAACGAAGTTTCAATTTCATCATTTTTGACATAGTAACTATTACCCAGACACACACTTACAAGGATTAGGCGGACAGTGGTACTCCATGCCAAGTCGTGCAGCCGGGTGCATGGTGGGCGGGCAGTGGAAACAGTACATCTTCTGTGCCTGGAACATAAACACAAACATTGCCCAAAACTCAAAGAATGCACAAATAAAGCACTTGTGTTTTTGAAAACACTGAAACAGCGGATGAGTTTTCTCAAAAAGTTGGTTATTTTCAATTTTCTCTCAAACAATAAATATATTAAAGCAGTGTATGTGAAAGCAACATATGCGATCCTTTTGGGAATGGCGAATTGCTGCTAGGAAGGGCACTCATTGGAACCAACTTGACTTAAGGAAAAGCCCATAATTTTCGCCGCTAGTTCGTGACAATGATTAATTTTCGATTCTATCTTTTTTAAAGATTAAAAACAAAAAAAAAGAAGAGGAAGAGGAAGTAGAAGCAGAAGAAGAAGCAGAAGAAGAAGAAGAAGAAGAAGAAGAAGAAGAAGAACTCAAAGCGCCACTGGGTGCATCAAAATTAAAAGGTGACACCTGGTTAATCTTAATGTATAAAGGAAGAAAATTGCTAGCATCACACCTGAGACATCTACGAGCATGATGGACAATTGAACACAACTTCAATTTTCAATTATTCACAAGTCCGCCCTGTGTTACATGTATTATACAAGAATATATAGAACGTAGTCATCTGTAATATTGATAAAAAGTTTAAAAGTACAGACAACATATTTAAAAGAATCCATGGCGTTATGAGGCATGTCTTCTGCTGAGCAGACGAACACCTGCGTATTCCTAACTGCACTGAGTGTGTGTGTGCATTAGATACATGGTTTGTGCTGAGAGTGCCAACAATGACGCATTGGCTGATTGTTCTGTGTCTGTTGCAATAGTAGATCCGATAACATTCCGAGATGAACCAGGGACAGGATTGCAAATAGTCAACCAATGTAACTGTAATCAGCTTTCTGATTGGTGCATCACTGAAAGGGAAGGGTTCTATATGGATTTTATTTCCTTTTCTAAACGTGGCAACATGGTACTGGATCATGAGTGAAGAGTAAGAGCTCAGTTATGCATTGGATACATGTATTGCCTGTAAATAAACACTTTCTTGGTCAGGCAATGTCAAAAGGTTTTTGTTGTAATTTTGCAAGACAGGACCCCATGTTATGTCGTTTGTTGCAGTTGTCATGACGTAACGTATTGGGTCATGTGTTATATACATGTAATCGTCGATCCAATCTATGAATCATTAAACAAGTGTAATGTAAAGTTTAATTACCAACACCTTGAATAAGAAACATGAGAGAGAGAGAGGAGAGGAGAGGAGAGAGAAAGAGAGAGAGAGAGAGAGAGAGAGAGAGAGGAGAAAGAGAGAGAGAGAGATTTTCACGCACTGATGACCAATTCTCGACATTAAGACGTGTGAGCCGCGGACTCGCACTTGGCCATCGCTAATCCCAATTATCTGAGAGTTATGCCTTTATTTACCCAAGCATAATCGCTATCTTTCACACCCAGTCATCTTATCAATTAGGAGATGTTTTACACATAATACCTTTAAGTAAAATTTGATTCATCATTGTACACTAGTTTTGTGTACACCAACCCGAAACTAAGTTTGTTTCTGCAGGTACAATTGACTGTCATATGCATTCTGGGCACGTTTAGAAAATTGAAAAATCATTAATTATTGAATTGCCGTGTTACAGAGCTGGCGAGGTGACTAGAGAAGGCACAGCGTAGAACCACGACGCGATACAAGTGCAAGCGATTCTGGCACGACTTGAGGGTGGCACCACTCCTGCAACAACAGACTAATATTCATATACAGCGGCAGGGGCCGCAGAACAGAACACACGTACGCAATTGAATTTGTCAGATACGATCATGTGCCTGTACAGTAACATGCTCCATGCTTTTTGATAGAAATTGAATGTCAATTACTCGATGTGTAATTCTATTTGCGTGGTGTGATTTGTTTCCTAGGACCTCGCTATGGCTTTTGGCGCACATTCATTCCGCTTACTCGATTTGCAAGTGCACCTAACTGGTTTTTCGGGGCCTGTTATCCGTAAAAAATAGGAAATAAATGTGGATAATAATATCAACGAAGAATTTGGCAAAACAAATGTAAGATAAGTCGCCGTAATCACGTCAAGGTTGGGTAATATATTTGTTCATTAGCGGGCCCTGATGCAGCGTGAAGGGACACAGGGTAGCTTGCCTTGTCTCCCAAGCAAAGCTGCTTCATTGCCGGTCAGCACCCAGCAAGACAATGCCCCGTCCCTGCACAAAATCACATATTGTACCAATACACCAGCTCAATGGCTCCGGGGCAAATGAGGAAGATTTTCTACTTCTCAACTAGAGTCAGTGAACTAGAGTCAGTGAACTGTATCACAGAAAACAATTCATTGTGTATGAAGTTTATCTTTTGA
The DNA here is from genome assembly GCA_964020975.1 of Hermodice carunculata. Classification (NCBI taxonomy): domain Eukaryota; kingdom Metazoa; phylum Annelida; class Polychaeta; order Eunicida; family Amphinomidae; genus Hermodice; species Hermodice carunculata. The sequence continues at coordinate 1,330,832 of CAXHWN010002187.1, read as the reverse complement.
TCACGAGACAACTACTGGTATGTCCCCAAATTAATGTCATATCAAACCTACATTCCTATTTTCAGTGTAGCATATTCTGGACAATCTAATCTTTTATTAATTTAACTGTCGTTCTGTCAGTTCACTAATTGACCGCTCAATTTACAAAATACTGTTTTTGACATTTGTATGGCCAATTTGCAAAGTTAAAGAGAAACATGAATCATAACAACACCTTGTTGCGTTTATTAATTGAACGTAGGAATTATCTAGCGCTAGTATTAACTGTCTTAAAAACTAGCCATGGACTTATAACTCGTTAGTACCTCCATGAACTAGCTTACATCTTTTTTTGTACTTCTTACGGGAATATCAGGAAACATGGAGCATGATATGTACTACGTACTCATGTATTGAAGTAGTCATGTATCATGCACTCATGGATTGCGTGCGTCCGTATCGTGCTTGTGCATTGTGTACGTACGCATCAAGTACTCATGTATTGTGTACGTATTATTTGCTCCTGTATTGTGCACGATTGTATCATGCACTAAGGCATTGTGTGTATGAATCATGTGCCCATGCATTGTGTACATACCACGTACTCATGCAATGTATATGTATGTATCGTGTGGTCATGCATTATACATGCATATATATATATATATATATATATATATATATATATATATATATATATATATATATATATATATATATATATATATATATATATATATGTTTCATGTACTCATGCATCATTTATGTATGTATCAAGTGCTTATCTAAAATATTTAATGTTTAATGTACCAAGTGCTTAAGTACCATGTACTTTAGTAACGAGTCAAGCAACCATCAAAGTGAAATCTGGTAAATGTTTTTTGCTGTCATTGATATCAAAGCTGCAAAGTGCCAGTTTGTCCTGGATTTACGTTAATCACTAGTGTCTATGTAAATACCTAGCAGCCTATCAGCCACATCTCCTTTGCAGAGATGCCCACAATAAAGACAAGAAGAGAGGATTTGGTGCTCATTCTGGCACTGCCGTCAAGATGGCGAGGCTGGTATATTCGCACCAATTTCCATTATGATTTACAATTTAACGACGTAAACATCTATATGTGGAAAGACAAAATTTCTGACAGCAGATATAAGTAAATGGATAAAATATGCATATATAAAAAGGCTAAATCAGCTGCAAAAACCAGGGGTTTATTCAGAGTTACTACAACATTTGAATTAAACGGGAATACACGTCCTTGGCCGGCAAAAAAATCATGTATATAAATGGATTGTGTATTCAGCTTCCTACACAATAAAGTACACAAAATCCTTATCAGTTGCTCAGTGCTATCTTTCCCATTCTGTCACTGCTGCTCACACAGTTGAAAACACACACACACACACACACACAACACACACACACACACACACACACACACACACACACACACACACACACACACAGAGAAACATATTTATATATACTTTTCAAAAAAGGACACTTCCATTGGTTTAACATGGAGTATGATAAATACGGTGTTTTATATGGAATTGGACGAACCACTATAATTTTATGCAATACACTACTTCATACTTGATCGAATGTAGTGCAATATATTGACCCGAAAGTGGGACAAAGGTCAGACTTTGGTGATCAGTGTGTCTGACATTGAGGTTTCAGGGGCTTTAAAATGACTTCACAGCCAACATGTCCATCTACTTTGACGTCAACAATCCCCGACATGTGGATCGTGCGGATCACTGGAAGCAGACTTCACAGTTTGATATGGGGGGGGGGGGGGGTGCATCTTTGGAATGTTAGTAGAAGCCGACCTTTCGTCTTCTAACAACCCGTTCCTTTTACGGAAATGATACATCTAATTCCATATAAACCAACATATTTATCATACTCCATGTTAAATCAATGAAATCGTTCTCTCTTTTTAGCAGGAGTATATATATATATATATATATATATATATATATATATATATATATATATATTGTATGCAAAAAGTAATGGTAAATTAAATCACAATTAACTATATGATCACTATATTGAAAGTAGAATAGAGAAAAAATCTCTGGTGAGTTTTTTCAAATGAAGTTAGAGCTGGAACAATACGAGGTAATGGAGGTCTCTGTTAAAACGAAACACAAACAACAAATGTAAAAATGATGGCTGAATTCCCCTGCATACTTAAACTGTCCTTCCAGAAATAAGAAATATAGTTTCGATAAACTTTTAAGAATGTGTATTTTCGTGTTGCAATTTTTTCTTTAAAGTTTGAAATCCACGTGAACCTGCTACTCTGTTATTTTTATGAATTGCACATCGAACTTTATTAAGATTTTGTTATTTTGACACTGGTAAAATTTTGTCTTATTAAAAGATCTTATACCAATACGGTTTCGTGGAAGAGCCGCTAAATAATATCCCCCCCCCCGCCTGTTCAAATAATATATGAGACAAGACAGGTGAAACCACTATGCAAACAGGATTGCCTCTGTGGTCAACCAGTATCATGCCCTAGACCTGGAAACGAATCAAGTGTACGGGCGCTTCACAAACGTCAATTGATACTGATGCTACATTATTTCATTGAAATTATGGGTTTCTGTACACTGTGTTTTCCCGGTCATATTTGACTCGACAGCATGTTTATATATGGAGAAAAAAATTGAAGCGTTTTGGACAACATTGTAGGTATAAACAGAAAGAAAGCACGCCCTTTAAACATCTCGTTCTGCTCCCTGATTGAGCAATGGGACTGACGAAAAATACATTAAAGATTGAATTTGCATGTTCAAACGATTCACCTTGAATTTTGTCATAACATTGATCAGCTTCCCAGTTTATCAATCTGTATTTAGGATATTTATCTATAAATATGTGAAACACGTGCTGTGTTGAATGGCACGTGTCATAGAAATGCATTTAATTACGCTCCAAACGTCTACACTCATGAAGTTCTTATTGAGATTCTGGCGATATACTCAAGATTTTCCCTTAAACAAAACACATCTAATTTGCAAAGTTATAGATCCACTATTTCATGAACAGCTTCAGTGACTTAATCCACAAACTGAGAAATAATGATTGAGTTTGTACTCAGGCTGAACTGCCAACTGAAGGCTCTGAGAAAAAAATTTGGATTATTACAGTGCAATAATAATGCTCGTTGCCCTGAAGTTTTATCGAACTTTGTTTTGGCTGCATTATTGAAATCAGATGTAAACGTGTTTAGTTCCATCAAAAAGTGATTATATCTCTGTACAATTCGCATATATTATGTCAGTCTCGCAGAAATAAGTACATATGCCCCAGGCAAGAAACTGCACGATGTTTGATTAATTTTGAGGAATTTGGGCCGATAGCAGCGAAGTTTTGGCACGACTTGACGCAGGGGCTTTTGTGAACAGCTCCTCTCCCCGCTGACAACAGGGTTGGTTAGCGCACGTGCGGGCCTCGTGTCAGTGTCCGGGGAGCCAAATGTGCATCAAGAGTTGGTAGGTTTCTGTCAGAGTGATTAGTGTTTTATTGCTAGTTTCCCTAATTCATTTTTGTACTACATGTTCCAATTAATCCACAAAATGAAGCTATAATGATGAGTCGAAGCTGTCCCCTCGGGCGGTGCGAACACAACGCCGACGCAATAACAAATAATTAGACAGGACACTCAAGAGATAATTTTACACTAGCGATGACCCGCTTGATACGACACAGTATTTTGTGGTCTGATGAAATTTGCACCGGAGAACAATGCAAAAGGTATGACAAAGCACATCGCACCGTTCACCCCATTCAAATCCTATTAACCAGGTAATGTTTAACTTTTAATGTGGAAATCTCCCATTTCCACTTTGCTCTAATTCAATTCGAGTCCATCATGTGTGCTTTTTTATTCAGTTAGCGCAAAGGCAAGCCCTCAGAGCATGTATTTTTCCAGTCGATTAAGGCGCAGAGTAAAAACAATAATTTGCAGTTCGCTTCCTTGATTCGTTTGATAACTATCCTTTATTAATATCGATAACAAGCCGTTGTGTCGCATGGTATAGCAGACGAGATGATCAGAGTAGGGACTGGAAATGTAACAACACATATGCTGACAGAGACCTGTCTTTTCCGTGGTCCAGAAATTTGCAAAAACATATGACCGATATAAGGTGATCGAGAAGGAAGCTACATCAGCATGTCATCATACGAGAGATATATGTGTGGGAATTATATGATGACAGGGGAGATGTGGATTATTTTCTGGGGTTGAAGTTTTATATACATCTTGACGGTAATTTGCGATGAATATTTCTTCTGTGGAAATGAGCAGGACCTGTTTACTTTTCAAACGTGAAGAATATCATATCATATTAAGTGATACATATCTATATATTACTAAGCACATCATCATAAGTGATACATGTCCATGCATAAGTTTGTGCATCAAACCAAAACCATTGCTGCAGCCAATATTTTTAAACTTGACACATAAGCAAACGATTGTGTGAAATAAATGTGAATATATATATATACATATATATATATATATATATATATATATATATATATATATATATATATATATATATATATATATATATATATATATATATATATACATGTAAAGAAATAAAACCGATGAAATTTGTGTTTTGTTCGCTTAATTGGCCATTTTTTAAAATTCTTATTTTAAGGAATGATGTGATTATGTTGTCAAACAGCACCCAACAGCATAGCGGTTGTTTTACATTCCATATCGCCAACTTAGTTAATCAACATTTGCAACGACTATGCGATGGATAACATTGTCTCGTCTCCTTCAGTGATATGGCGATGTTCAGATATATATGACAAAGTGTTTAAGTCAGTTGGTGGAAGAAATTAGCCCAGATTATTTGATAAAGCGCATTGGTGCGGTTTTGGTTCTAGATCGCTCGCACATTTGACCATGTAGGTGTGTGTGACAATGCAGAGATAATGAAACAGGCACTTGAGATGTTCAGGAAAAAAAATGTATGAAAGGGCATCGCAGTTTTTCCCTAGCATGCGACGATGGAACTTTTAGCCTCATCGTATATATATATGTGTGTGTGTGTGTGTGTGTGTGTGTGTGTGTGTGTGTTTTGGAACAACTTACCACTCGATATCAGAGAGTCTGGGTCACTTGATATCTTCAAATCTAAATTAAAATCGACCTTATTATCTGTTGACCCCATACCCTCCTACTTTTCATACGGTAAGCGCTTTCCAAATATCTGTCACACTCTCAGTTGCGCCTTGGTTTTTCTCAGCTGACCTGTCCCAAATTCTTAGTGCTTAGGCAAGCGTTACTGGATACGATGTGTCACACCCTAGCACCTGGTGTACATCCAAATCTCTTAGTTCCCTTAGCTAGTGACATACTCATACAATACTTCAAACAAGGCAACTCAGAACTGAGTGATGATGTTAATTACCAAATATTTGAAACTGTGCAGACCTACATTGTGAACACGAGACGCTTTGTATTTTAAGCCACTTCTAGTGTATTATATTGATATGTCAGATTATTTTTCAGCTGTCAACGTTTGAGATTTGTTCTCGATCCAATTGTACCAAATATTTATGTCAAACCACATGCCAATCCATAGATTGTATGTCCTGTGTGTATTGTAAATTCTTTGTGCGTCATCTTGTTGTGGAGAGCCTCCAGATTAGTTCTTTGTAACTATTTAGGCAATCCATATGAAATAAATGTGTTTAAGATAAAATGTGTGTGTGTGTGTGTGTGTGTGTGTGTGTGTGTGTGTGTGTGTGATTATAAGGTATCACAACATTCAATGTAACAGTCCCATTACAATAGATATGAGGTAGCCCATTGCCTTCTAAAACATGCAGGGAAACTTATGCCAGCGGGTACCTCTCTGGCGTGGACGCTTTTAGAGAGTTAGTATTATTCTGTGGACCTGTTTCATTCTCCCTTTCATTTTATTACACCCATTGATATTGGGTGTCTACCTACTGTGGTCTGAGGGCACCTCACAATGATCAATTTGGGTCCAAAATGTGCCCCAGCATCTTCAGTTAGTTATTTTAGATCATGTTTCCGGAACAGCATTTTGCTTTCATATCTTTACCTAAGGGTTAAATTTAAATAGTTTTATTCACATATTGGGATAAATGCCTTGGAGAATCATTAATGCCTTCAGCACAAGCTAGCGTCCCCTTCAAAGCATAACACATAAAGCGAACAAGAGAAAATCACTGATCACTGACCGCTGCTGCTATGTACCATGATGACGTCATAATTGTCATATTGAAAATTAAATTGAAGGACACATATTCAATTTGCGGTCCGTGCAATTTTATTGCAGTTTTTTTTTTTTTGAAAAAGTCGAGTCAATAATATTTAATTCAAATTTTAAAACTTATCAGAAAGTATACAAAAAAGTAATTTTAAATTCGTGTAAAGTGCACTGCCAATGCTATGTACAAAGGTGTATTTTGTCTTTTGATTTGAAACAAATTGAACAGCAGATGTCTCTACTGCGATTGCGATGACTACTATGTGTCTCAACGTAATTCATCAATTATAAAGCTTAATAACGTTCACGGGAGAGATTTCGGGCGGATAAAGATAAGAAACACGCTCTACTTACAATTCATGTGGCCGCCAAAATAAAATAGCATATTGGCACACAAAGTGTCATCGAAACTGTTGTGAATTTTATCGTGAATGATAATCTGATATAACCATTGGTTTAAAATGGATGAACCAAAATGTAACATTAGCGACACAACCATACAAATAAAAACCACAATTTACATTCAATCTAATACATGTACAGTACAATGTTCGGACATTTATTGAGATCAAATTACCGTCCTTTCAATTCGGAGCAGCAAACTTTACAAATTCATGTTCCTATCCAATAGATGTCGCTTTAGTTCGCTTGGCTCTGGTTGGGTGTTAAATTGGCTTGGTTGATGGATCATAACTCTTATATGTGAAAACACCGGGTTTGTCTATTATAGATCTAGATGTACAGCAAACATTATGGAATAATTTGGTTATTTAACCTACAAAATTACAATTTCACTCTATTACTTTATCAACATGTATGTATTTCACAGGGCATACACGTGTCGGGCCTACCAGAATATTTGTGTACGGCAGAATTTCTTCATTGAGATAACCCGCTGGACTTAATAGAATGGCCTTAATAAGACAGTGGCTACAGTACGAACACAAGACATCAGCCATAAACAGAAATAGGACAATAACAACGAGGTAGTGCTGCATGGTAGTTTAAAGCACAAGCCCCAATACGTCGGTTTCATTCTCGGGTTGTGTGTTATTAGATACGTATTCAGCTGGAGGCACACAACATTGTTACATGTGTCCTTTTCTTTTACAAAATCAACTTTTTTGAATCATTCAATCAAAATTCACCATGTGTTTGCAGTATAGACTTAAACGTACAAAAGTGTGAAAACGTATCTGATACATTTTGTTTGTCAAATACCAAGAAAAAGTAAAACTTCACGAATACTGAAATTATTTCACAACAAACGGATCCAAAATAATATGAAGTAACCAACAATTTGAATACCGTGTGAGAGTTATTTCGTTTGTCCTAAAATAATTCACTGACATTTACTACATGTGGGAAATATATCATTATCAATAAGTTCCATGGACATTGTCTGCCCCTGTGAATTAGCCACCTACATTTTAGAGATATCAGACGCCATCTTTGACGAATGGACCTCAGAGTAGCCATGTGTTACTTTTTTATGTTGTATCCAACTCACAGACACTACAGACACCACACACACACACACACACATACAGGCACAGACAGACAGACAGACAGACAGACAGACAGACAGACAGACAGACAATATCCTGTCCAGTGCACCCCGAACAAAACAAGATACCTCCTCCCACCCTGGAAAAAGCCTCCCAAGTTTGCTTTGTCGGAAAAACGGTTGTTTTCGTCTCTGAATAATCATTCACCTATTACACTTTTAGCCTGATAATAACAAAGTGTTGATATTCACATGCACACAGCTGATATTTATTTGAAGGGACGTGGTACAGATATTTGAATGTGTTTAGACCGTTAAAGTTAAATTGTATTAGATTTATAGAAGACAAGTTCTTTGATAAGAAATTTTAGTTGTGACATAATGCACCCGATCCCTGAAATAACGACTTCCTGTTGCAACCAGAATTAAAAAATATATTTATATTTATAAGCTTAGCATGTGTAACATTTTTTTTACAGTTCTAGTGTTTACATATGTAGTCGAAATTCTCTGTTGCATCAGTTACAAATCTTTATCCCTGTCTTGTCATTACGAAAATAGCCACGTAATTTACACCAACAATATTTTCCAAGTTTAACAAACATTTTAACCGTGTCTTTTAAAAAAATGCGTAAGCGTATATCAATGTCTTTATTTTATGAGACTTAAAGAGTCAAAGTACACCAGTTCATCCGGGGCACAGACTATCTTCAAATGCATGAAACGTCGAGAAGTAGAACTGTGACACACACCAAATATGCCGTCTAAAATGACATGCATCTCACATTGACGTGGATGGACATGCAATATTTCCTTCATTTGTTCTGTAAGTTTTGCCATGGAGTCCGGTAAAATATAATATATATTCGTTTATGTTCTCTTTGAGGCATGTCATCGCGCCTTGACTTCCGGTCACTTGTTACGTGTGGAGCAACCACTCATGAAAAAAAAGTATTAAGAACGAAAGAAACGAACAAGCAAGCGAGCAGACAAATGAATGAACGAATGAATGAATGAATAAATAAATAAATAAATAAATAAATAAATAAATAAATAAATAAATAAATAAATAAATAAATAAATAAATAAATAAATAAACAAAGGTGTAGTTTGAGATACAAATACTCTTGTTTGAGTTATATAAATCTGCACAAGAAGGGAAATGTCTGTTCAAGTCGCCTGGCTTATTAAGAATATCACATCCATATATCTTTATGAAGCCATCTCATATGTTTACTTAACACACCATTTTGCGTATCTTTTAGTTCAAATTCTTTTGTTGTCCTCTTTTGAGCTATGGAGATAAGGAATGTGATTTTCATGGAAATATAGTATAAATACGGATATATATGTATAGAAACCATTCTGCATATATTATCATCGCAGCAAACATTAATTGCACCATGAGTTGAGGGTGGCGGGAAGAATACTGGAAGTTTATCGTGCGAAATATTGGAGATTGTACCAATATATTTGTATTTCCTTATAATAATAGGTCAAAGAGGTCCTGATATACAAGATCATAAATATGACTAGACTGAATCACTGCCCCGTAAAGTCCACATATTTAGTTCTGCCTGCACGACCAATATATTCAATACCCTCCAGATTCTTTCACAAATCGTTCCTGATTATATGCAACATATTCTCGCATATAATCTTTTATGGCAGCGAGTCCTTGCGTCTTTCTGTCCTACACATTCATTTCGTGCGCACACAAATCCAAAATCTATCCATATATGTCCTGTTGCTATAGACAAAAATTCCTGATACAATATTTCTGCTGCTTCGAGTCCTACTTCTGAGATCACAAGTATCTCTGTGCAAGTTTTGATTGAATGTAACTTTCGGGACAGAAGGGACTGATGCAAGGAACATTTAGAGACGCAGAGAATAGACTCCACATGGATGTGACCAGATGGCAGACACACAGTTTGGTGGTGGCCGGACGAGTGGTAAGAGGAAGATAATATGCAAAGGGCTATGAAGCGAGGGGGCAGGTCGGAAGAGGGTTTATAGGTCCGGGTTAGGGCTACTTGTACTACCGAGTCAGCGTGCAATAAAAGCAAGACGTCAAAAATTAATTTTGAAAATTTAGAAATATGTATATATATATGTAAACCCCAAAGAGGCGAAGGGGTTCTAACAGCAATTTTAGAACGAGAGAAAGGGTTACAGACACACACAGGTAAAACGTGGCTGAGCAGCGCACGGAATTACAATGATGTGGAGCGGTGCTGAGCAGGCGCTGTGTGACAGAGTTTGCCCATCAGTGGGCTGTCAGTCTGCGGGCGGGCTGTTGCAAATTCGGAACAAATTGGTAAATTGCACACAGAACAAGTGGAAATGGAACAATAAGACGACAGACAGGCACAGAGCATGCATAGAGTTTGTATTCTCTATCGTAAAGGAGAAACATCCATCACTTTGAAATGTTGCCATTATGAATGGCCCGTCCTTGTGGGAGGTCGACGTATTCAAATTGTGAATATTAGAGGCAGATGAAATTACACGTATCTTGAAGATTACAGACAGCAATATAAAGACCCCATATTGGCAAAATGGTGGTGAATAAGTGATTCTAAGCGAACCAGAATGAGAGTTCTCTGACAATTCCCCAACACAATGAAATAATCATGATATGCCTCTAACATTTATAATCAGCGCTACACTTGTAAGTCAGGCGGAAAACCTAATTGTCACAGCCAGGAAACAGAATAAACCCGTGGCTTCCGTCATACCCACTAGCCTGCTGCATGTAACAATCCGTCCTGTCGGCAAACTGGCCTATACTCTACTGCATTTGTTCCCTGCTTCAACAGTCGGCTGGTGTACCTTCCTGCATGCGCACCCCTTCAGGTGCACGCTTTTACCCATGCTGTGTGCAGCTGGACATAGAAGCAATTGTCTTTTAAAAGGATTTGTTCAAGTACAAGAAAATATATCGAGAAGTACCAGGAATGACAGAATACAAATGCCATCTTTCTTGTGTCAAGTGAATTGTTTGCTTGGACAGAGCAGGTTCAATTCATACGCTGTATTTCTACATACTGACCAACTTGCAAATATGAATTTTACAGTGAATTAATATGTTTTATCAAAATCAATTTTTGCATTACACTTTTTCGAAAACAGAAGCTGGACTCGATGTGTTCTTAATTCGTCAGATTTTGCTCCCCAGACGTGAACCCCATTAGGGCTTCTGTTACAGAGGGGTTGTTGTACCATTCCTGTTCTAAAAATTTAAAACCCCTAATTCCTTGTTCCCAAGAAATCATAAATCAATGTTCCTGCATAGACTTGTATTCCATGCACCCGAGAATCCGTATGTTCTAGGTAAAAAAATGTAAAAGACTTGTCTCCTGTTTCCGGTGGTCAAACACGTCCATACAGAATGCTCTTTAGTTTTCTGCCAGTTAGCAGTGACATGAAGAGATTCAGGTAAACAATATACCAAACAAAGATGCTAGTGGACTATTAAGTTAAAGTGAAAAGAAATGAGCAAATGAGCCGCATGCACATGGGTTTGTGAGTTAGGCACCACCACGTGTATGTCGATTTGCCAACACACAGTTTCTTGCTGCAGGTTTTTTACTACATGTTCCTGGTTTCGAATTATAGTGACAGCTAATGGGACTACACAGGCTGAAGTTGTCTCCACAGGTGGAGCACATCAACCCACTTATTTTGCCCCTCTTCACACAGAAAAAAAAAAACAACATAAATTTTGGGTACAGCGGTATAAAATTAAGTTAAAAAATATATGTGCATTACCTGGAAGAAAGCCTTCCCAATGCACAGGTGGACACACGAGTTCAAACCGTACCGGCTCAATTACGGTACTTTAAAATATAGCATATATTGCTCGCGTGTATAATTTTGACGAGAACCAGGTAGTCTTTTGTAAAACATCTGAGTGTCTGTTCATTTCTTTTTCGCATGCCCACTGGGTCATGTTTAGCAATTTAAATTCGAATCGTGCGCGTTCGACACGTAACGGTTATTAATGAATAAAGAACGCATCATCAGTCCACGCAGTGGAGAAGATGTCATCCAGATGATGTACACATGGCGCATCATCAGTCTATGGTGGAGAAGATGTCATCCAGATGATGTACACATGGCGCATCATCAGTCTACGCAGTGGAGAAGATGTCATCCAGATGATGCACACATGGCGCATCATCAGTCTATGGTGGAGAAGATGTCATCCAGATGATGCACACATGGCGCATCATCAGTCTATGTTGGAGAAGATTTCATCCAGATGATGTACACATGGTGCATCATCAGTCTATGGTGGAGAAGATGTCATCCAGATGATGCACACATGGCGCATCATCAGTCTATGCAGTGGACACGGTGCCATCCAGATGATGTGCACATTCTTTCGATTTCACTTTTTTCAGCTACTTTTCTATGCCCCTTAGCTGGAAGGGATGGAGTCTGAGGAAAAAGTGTAGTATTAATTTTGCATTGTTTGTGTAATTGAGCTTGACTTGACGAATGGCAACTTAACTCGATCACAGTGCAGACAGGTATGGACCATACATTCATCCTTTAATGTCCAAGGGTGTCTACATACCCTGTTCAAGCACATTTGGACTCAGATCTACAAGTAATTTAGTGACATTTTCATGACAACATGGCAAAAATGTTGACAATTCGACCTCTTCATGAAAACAGGCGACTTTTATCTGTATATGTTGTGATACTCAGTAGATGGTTTAATACACAAGCACCCTACACTGCTGACGGAGGGTAGTTAGGATACGGGTGGGGTTAGAGCTGTGGGGAGGCATGGTGTTATACGGATAATTGTGTGAAGAGTAGTCATTAGGACCCCGCTACAAGTAATTAAAGGACAATAAAAGTGGATTTATACGACATTATCACTATGTGCGCCAAGAGTTAACAGATTGAACGCCACATATACGAAAGTTCGCACAAACGTTTTATTCCCACCTATTGTATAAGACTACATGCAGGTTAATCGGGTACAAGCCAGTGCTCTCGAAAATCTCTCTCCCCCCCCCCCCCCCGCCGCCGATGTTTTGAGGGTTGTCGCCACTATCTGTGAGTCGCCGTGTGGAGTGTGGAACTTTGCACATGAGTCAAAAATGTCAACAGCAGACTGCGTGCTGGTCAGAATTACTGAACCCTGGTGAAAGGCAAGGAATAGTAATTACAGTTGATGTGGTAACATCTTTCATCACAATCACACAGGGAGCGTGGAAAGGTGGTGGCTTGTCACACACCTCATCACAATATGAAGAACAAATTCGAGAAAATGTGCACGGAAATTGGCCCAGTCATGAAACTCTCCTTTTTGGTTTTGATAACCAATATATTAAAACCACAAGACATAAAAATAAAAAATAAAAAAATGAGATCCTGCCAAAAAATATCATAAAATAAAAATAAGCCCTGCAACCAACCAAGCAACCAACTGAAATAAAAAAGAATGCAAACAACAAACAAGCAATCAATCAAATAAATAAATAAATGAAACAAACTCTTGACTGAACGGATCGATGAATGGCTGGATATGGGATGGAATTCACAAGTACGCATGGCCCGATTGTCGTTGATGGGTTTCAGAATGGGAAACACCGGTCACTTCACGGTTGATTGAACATTCATTATTCCCATGAGGAATACACTGGCATGGTGTCTCTGACAAACGCCAACACATCGAGCGGATACTCGTATGTGCATGTGCACTTTTAAAAGTGTTGCAGCCATAGTCCCACATGAGCTCACCCAAATATGCCTCGCGTCCATTTTCATGGCTTTGCAGGCACTTGTCATATCAGTGCGTCCAGACGTGTGTTCCGGATTTGTACGTTATGTCAGCCAGCTGTGAAAAGTGATTGTACTCGTTGATATGCAGTTTCTCCTCCTGAGTATAAAACCCACAAGTTACTTTTCGATCACCTGATACCATCCGACTTTGTTCGCAACTGTCTTGCAACAAAATGTCAAGTTTGGTTTAAACTAGAGTGTTAAAAATGTGCATTTTGATAACATGGGACGAGTAACCCTTCAGGCTTCGTGGATTTTTTTGCATATAGTCCAAAGTTAAAGATTATACATAAACAACATTAAATCTCAGCGTAGACTAAAACTTTGGTTTCCATGGAGTACCAGAAAGCGGAACATGTATTGCAGTCTCCATCGGGATCCAGTAGGACCGCCGTCTGACTGAACTGGTCGCGAAATGTGATTTGGGGGCCACGGATGTAAATCCCACATCCTTCTTGGCTTGGCCTTCATTATACCAGTTCTTTCCATTATATGTCATTGAACTGATCTTCTCCTTATAGCTATTCCAAAGATTATAGGAAGAGTTTTCAGCGTACAATGGATGTACAAATTTTGATGAAAACCGCAAGGACAGGAGGGCATTTTGGGAAGTGCTGCGAGATGAGGCTCTGATGAACATCGTGCAATTGGTAACTTGTTTAGTGTAAGGTATTATGTAAGTAAAGAATGTTAGACAAAACCGCTGACGGCAGATGGAAGTCTTGTGCAAACATTTGGATGACATGAAAACATAAAACTTCATGATTAAATGAGATCACCAGCACAGGACATACTGTTGTATGAACCGCTTGCAGTCATCCCCAAGGTTGTCTGCGAAGCAAGCCATCACAACATGAAAATAAATAAATAAATAAATAAATAAATAAATAAATAAATAAATAAATAAATAAATAAATGAATAAATAATAATAATATTAATATTAATAATAATGATGATGATGATGATGATGATCATAATAATAATAATAATAATAATAATAATAATAATAATAATAATAATAATAATAATAATAATAATAATAATAATAATAATGATAATGATAATAAACAGAGTCTGCTTAGCAGGCAACATCCAAGGTCGTTGCAATCACTTCGTGACCAACTCCATGACTTGTTGACACTCACCTGAGCCTTGTATTCTTTCCAGCTACTCGGAAGCTCAAAGGACATACTTTTATGTGGCAATTATAACGCGTCGAACGCATCTTCTTGCCTTGTCTCGCTTGATTCCTGGTCTTATTTATACAAATCAATGCAGTTTTGAAGAGAATTTGATTTCAAAAGATTCAGCTCATTTTTTTAACGTAAAAATTTAAGTGTACGCATTGTCATCAAACTCAATTAGCACTAATTAATACGTATTGATTCGTACCTTGAAGTGCAAGCTTCATGATTAAACTCCACTAACTTACTTATTCGGGGTTTCTTTTTTTTTTGTTTTTGAGAAAAAAAGTGCTATGTCTTGTCTTGTTGTGGTATTGATAAACACGAATACTGAGTAAAACATAACATACCTTTGCTTTGGGATATTTGAAGAATAGTCCAGATGTATCTGATAAGTTCGGCAGCGGGCTCTTGACCGGACGGTCCCTGGTGATTTTCTGCGTTGGTGCCTTTGGGGTGGGAGAGTGATCCCCGAGTACCCAGTCAGACAAATATCGTGCAGTGTGCGACTGGCGGTTTCACTCACAAAGCTTCCTTCCCTGTGGCGAGTACTTCCTGACTGCCGCTTGCACTGCTGAAGTAGCAGCTCACCTTTTCTCTTTCAGCGTGAAGAGGCCTCTAATAGTTTGGAAAAACCACGGCAATGGTTGCGGAGAGCTAATGTAAAGTCCAATTCATATGGCAATGCGAGCATCTAAACCGCTTCTCGGGCGGCGACAGGGAAGATGCCGGCACTAGCCGTGGTGCCTGATGCTTGCCTCCGCTGCAGTGACAAGCTGACACCGTGCTCTTGTGGAACGTCCCATATATACCCACTGCCACCTATCACAACTAATTGGTCACCGATCTTGTAGCCCAATTACGCATGGACAGTAATTAAGTCATGATATTATAAATATTGAAATACAATTTGCCTGGTATTAAAGTACTTAATGGGGTGCACATTTGAACAAAGCCAGTGCGGCTCGCGGGCTTCTCGCAGCAAGCTCAAGACATTGAAGCATCAATTTGTCAAAACTCTACAAATCATAATCGTGTTAGGTTGCATTGAGTACATTACTGAAAGTAATGACTCCGTGTAAATTATATAAAATAATAATCTAATTTGTTCCAAATTTATTTAGATATGAAACGCGGGCTGCGGTAACATTTTCCAGTGGCGTGTGGGCTTGACTGGTGGTCACAGGGCTCGCGGGCCTGACGGTAATGATGAAGAGCGACTCGGGGCTGGGCTTAGCCAGGCGCAGCGACCGTGGGGACGGGACAAGCTCGCCCAGACTCGCACCGATGCGGAAAAATCACGCTTCAAAGCGAAGCAGCCGTCTCCCAATGCCCATCTGGCTAAGAGGATTTACGAAAGCGTGTAGCATGCATCTAAAGGGATTCACTTTTCATTCAATAGGATCTCTGCATAATTTATGGGATTACGCGACGTAAAATTTCATATAAACCTTTAAAAGGAAATATCAAATTGAAGCCTTACTTTTTGGACCAGTGGGGATCGACCTATCCCAGCTTAAACTGCCGCACGAAATCTCGTCACCTGGAAAACATCAAAACAAATAAGAGTCTAATGATATTTGCTGTGGATTTGGCCGGGGAAAAACTAATCCTTGAGAGGACAATTTTTCCATCGTCAAATAAACGCATTCCTAGTCTGGCAATTTGATTTGTAAGCTTCATAATTGAATATGGGTGATTAATTCCCGATAGTGGTCATTATATCTTTCCATCTCGCATTTTATTGGGCGTTACGGGACCCAGAGCGGTAGAATGGCATGAAACGAGGACCACTCCACTGAAACAGTTGTTTATATGCGATGTTAGGACACAAACGAATCCCAAATACTAGACATACAGTTTGTAAGGGAACACACGAGTAAGCTATTAACATACGTAATAAAATCAAGGCTCTTAGCATAAGTGAATTAGCGTCATGCGCTTTCCGACACCTGGGTTCTGGCGCGCCCCCAGCGACCAAATGTCACTACGGTAAAATCAAACAGTGCAATACCAAGCCGTTTCCATGGCAACGACACGAATGAAACAAAATCGCCAACACGACGAAAGTAACGTTTTTATTGCTAGAACAAAAGAACATTCAAATGGTTTCTGCTTATGCTAAACAAGTTTCCTTGACTTTTATCACTAACATTTGTGAAAATTTTCTTAGTTATTGCTAAATGTGCCCCCCGTGCCTTCCCTGAACGCCAACCGGAGCAAAGCGCCTCGTTATATGTATACGTCACAGCGGCCCGGAGCTGGCTCACACAGCAACAATGGCACTCCCGGGCCAATACTCGAAAACTGCCGACGCTAGTGTGGCCTCCGGAGACATGACAAATCGGGGCTTGTTTCAATCGATTTAAACTGAAGCATGCCGCTGACACAGGTGCAAGATGGAAGTGTGACGTTCACTTGATGTAATTAAAGATCCCCTCCGGGACAGGTGACACTCGGCCCGTGACATTGCCGTCCATAGCGCACTGCTCTCCTGGGACGACGACACTGTCGCCTCCCTGTGGTATCTTGCATGGGGAGATGTGCCAGTTATCTCGTCATAATCACGTAACACAATACATATAAGCTTCTCAGGTAAAAGAAAAAAAACAAAAAGAAAAAAACAAAACAAAACAAAACAAAAACAAAACAAAAAAAAAAAACAAAACAAAACAAAAAAAAAACAAAAAGAAAAAAACAAAACAAAACAAAACAAAAACAAAAAACCAAAAAAAACCCCCAAAACCCCCCAAAAACCAAAAAAACCAAAACAAAACAAAAAAAAAAAAGAAAAAAAAAAAAAAAAACCCCAACAGACCCCCCACCCCCCACACAAAGAATCTACACTATTTTCATTTATTACTATATTCAATAAGTTCAATATAAACAAAACACCCTAAGCTTTCTTTTTATTGCTATATTCAATCCCAATCGACTACCACTCCTAGAATACCCTGACGTTTAACATCAAGACGATTTTTTTGCACGTGAACTTCGAAAAGAATAAACAGTAGCCAGTATCACTAAGTTTACGCAAAACTTCTGCCTGTCTTATGCGGCAATGGGATCGAGGCATAATTATATATAATACTTTCGTGAAGGTAGGGGCATGTGCCACATAGGTGAATTTTATAGTCCTTTTGCTTTGGAAATATCTTCTTTTCTTACCATAATGCTAGCAAGCTCCCGGCACTCCTTGTAGAGGTAATCTAAACTATATATATATATATATATATATATATATATATATATATATATATATATATATATATATATATATATATATATATATATATATATATATATATATACATATATATATATATGTGTGTGTGGGTGTGTGTGTGTGTGTGCGTGTGCGTGTGTATGTGTGTGTGTGTGTGCATGTGTGTATATATGAAGTACTTTTTTCAATTGACTGATTCTTATCCATCTATGTTACCGTTTTACGCAATTTGCATTTTACTGCAGTTACATTTACGGGAGAGCTCACATTTCTCTGTCATGAATTACGACGTTGATGTATTTTTTGTGTGTTTAAAACTAAGTTTTTATAAGATTTTCATGGGCGGAGCCATGGGTGGGGGCGTGGGGACCATGGCCCTTTTGCCTTACAAAACAAAACAAAAACAAAGAAAAAAACACACACACAAAACACAAAAATTGAACTAAACAAACAAACAAAATGTGACTGAAAAGTATAAGGTAAAATTACAACATTTGTAGTTATACTAATGTTCCGATTCGTTTAATTTTGAATTCATATAAGATGATGCTGCTAACACGTCATAGAGATCTGAACAATACAAGAGACATTATAATTTTGATGATTTTATTTTTATGAGCACAGTCCTACAGACAAAACATGTATTCGCTGTGTTTTTTTGCTATTTAAATAATATTGAAAAAAAGGACCTGGGCAAAAGTGATCTTTAATGCCAGGAGGTCTCTCCTTGGAGTGATCTCTCAAGACAGGGACCAAGTGCTGTCTCAATCAATAATAAAGGGTGTAAAAAGGTAGAAGAATGATTTACATATATAATTCCACTGCCAGGAAAAACACTTCTTCACGTCTAATATTTTAGAAAATCATGAAGCTTTTTGGGGGGTCCACCCCTAGACCCTGTTGGGGGACTTAAGCGGCTCCACACCCCCGAATTTGGGCCCCATTAAAAAATCCTGGACCCACCACTGATGTTATGATGTTGAGCTCTATGCCTAATTCACAAAGAGTTTAGAATGCGGACTATTTCCTTGCACGATTTGTGAATGTTGATCCTAAATAATACTATATCGAAGTTTTCAAAGTGTAGTTAATTGGCCATCGAATATAACAAAGCGTTTTGTTACTTCAGTCGAGGCTCAATTTCTGTGAAGGTATTAACTGAAGTACCACACAATCTTTAAGATGTTCTTGTATCACATTGGTGCTCCCTGATTTAAGTTGTGGACAAGGGAACAAAAGCTTCCTCCGAGGGGGAGTCTTATATCTTTTTGCAGTCTTTGTTTCTATAAATAACTGCTTCCAGGTCTAATGTTAGTATCATTAAGCTGCTTTAACGTACCTCAGTACCACCAGGAAGCAAAAACGAAAAAAAGACACGGCTGTTTTCCACTTCTTGTGATTATTTTGTTGTCTTGCATTTTTTTTTTTTTGGGGGGGGGGGGTACTTGTGCCCGCAAAACTTTCAGGAGACACCTTGCTCCAGCCCGACAAAGCCAATACTTCTGTGTCTGCTCAATGACTGACATACAGCTCGTCAGCTCTCTATTTGTTGTGTCATGGCTCCGTGTTGGCACTAGGTTCCTCAGTGGTCTTTCTTCATAATTACACCTTTATCAAAACGCAAATTTGCATGATCAAACGAACTTGACCTTGTGTGGGTTCGGGTTTCAAGGCAGTCATTTTGTCGCCAGTAGCTTTGTGTTACCTGGTCTATTTGGTTTCTTTGTAGAGAGGGGGTATCAATATCTATGGATGCCTTTTCTCAGAGTAAGTTTAATTTTGAATTATACGATTTTACGTATATTTATTCATATACTAGTTTATACAAATTCTTCAAAAAGGTGTCTTTACCATATACAAGGTGTCTTTACCATATACAAGGTGTCTTTACCATATACAAGGTAAAGGCAGGTAGCCGCTATCATATCAAAGGCGTGTCAGGGAATTTAAGGCTGCGAAACATGCTTGATGGTTTCTAACTGATGACCAGTTTACAAATTCATTTGGATATTGAAGCTTGGGACGTTCTAAATTTTGAAACGAACATCATAATATGTTAATTAGTTCGTAGGTTTAGACTTAGACAGTCACTGTAACGGTTATGGAGCGTAGAGACATTGGACCGCGTTTTTTTTTTTTGGGGGGGGGGGGGTGTGAGGACTACAGGGAAGATGTAGCGCTGTTGCTCCTGTTTGTATAATTGTGTTTTAGAATTATGTCTTCAGTTGTGATCTTTTCAATTTTGGTCAATAGCTTCAAAACTTACGGAGTAATGTGGAGCTTGAGAGACAACGTACATCCAGACACGTATTTGTCTTATTTACATTTTCATTGCAAAAGTTAACGGTCCAGGTAATCTGGTCATCCTTTCAAACTGCATACGACCTGGTTGTCGGATTGTCATTTTCATACTTCCATTTATTCAACACCGAGATCTCTGAATATTAGAGAAAAATAAAACTCACCATGTAAGCTAAAGGGGGAAGTACTAGCTTTTCAAAATAAAACTCGACTTTCATCGGTTTGTAATCTGGGCACGACTAAATTGCTACAACGCTGTCTTTTACCAGTAATATTGTTACCCAGCAAGCAATTTCAGAGGTTTTGGATCCAGGATGACATCATGGTACACACATTACATGGTCACTCACATTTTAGTAATGTGGCAGTCTTCACTGATGCATGTAAAACACAGAGACCCAGCTTTCATTTATTTGTCTTTGTTTATATCTACACCCACAGCACTATTTATTTTTTGTTTTGCCCAATAGGTATGCCGACCGTTCAGGGCACTAGGGACACTTTAATAAGGGCGCCTGATTTACAGTTACGCACAGGATTACAAAAGTTTTGTGGAAAAAGGTTGAAAACAGGCAAGCACCCAGGTGACTTTTTTGTTTTTATTCAAAAGAAATTGTTCTTATCTTATGGACATTGGACGCATGAACAAATGATATTGACAACTTTTTAAATTTTGGAGCTCGCACGGTAACATTGACAATCAGAAAGTAACCAAACAAAATGCTGTGGGGCTCTAACTTAAACTCTTGTCCATCCGTTTTCATTGATTTTGGAAAGATTCGTTGATTCACGTTTGACCTGGGCTGTTTCACAAATGAACATCTATTCAGAAAAGCTGATTCTGAGATATTTGCAATAAAAGATGATCAAGCGAATTTGTGGACTTGACATGCTTCCATATGAGATCTACTGACTTAAAGGTGATGATGCTATTCCCTGAAATATCGTCATAACATGTACCACCATATGGTAATTGTATATACATTCTGTCGACGGAAACATTCGACAGAATCCGATATCTACTGAGAAGACAAGCTGTGACTGGAAAAGATTATCTATACATCATCGTTAATAACCGTCTCATACAACTGAACCGACTGACTCAGCGCCATTTCAACTGGGATTGCCATCCGTTTCAGACTCAATACTCACATAAAAGTAATACGTTTGGCATAGTGAAGGATTCCACCTGTATCTTGTCAAAAGTTTAAAAAGTCGGATTACCCAACTTGGAATTTTGATACAGTGTACTTGCTTCAGGTGGACTTCGCATTGTTAGAACAATATGAAAGGTCCAGTTTGGCATTCAGTTTCAGCAACAGTAATATTTTGAAAGCTAACTGTCAAAATTACAAGATGTTGCGCAAACAACACGACACACGCATATTAATTGCCCACGAAAATTTCGGTCTCTGTCGCTAGGTAACAGTAATAATCATCCGCAATGATATTCGAGTATTACTGCACGCATCAAGGGTGGTACTAACATGTGTAATAATGAAGAATACTTATTCCAAACAGATGATTGTATTTACGGAATAGCACTGTGACTTTTTAAAATACTTAAATTATTTCCAAGTTGCTAGTTTTTGCAAGAACAACACATTTTGCCCTGTTTGCTAAGGGATCTGACTGTACATACGAGTACTAGTACTTTATGCCTGATACGGGCCAAAGCAATGCCGCTGTTCACAGCAATGTTAGTGCAACAAACGTACCAGCTGATAATTTAGGATATGCAGTTAACAGACAAAATCAGAAAAGTTATAGACAGAAATTTAATTCTTAACATTTCTGAGTGGTGACTGCCAAAGAGATATTGTGAATCACAATCGAAAATGTATGGCTACACCGCTACAACATTGGGGCCGTGACTGAAGGTCGCTTTGTAAAGTGAAGTGTCGAAGAAATTGCAGCACAACACTGCATTTTACAGCGGCGAATTTTTGAAAAGCATGACGATATCGTGGAGGCCAAAATAAGAAATACACATCCAGTTCACATTGAAATGATTCTGCATCTTCGTAATTCAAAAGATGCAGAATCGTTTCACCGTAAGATGGATAGAGACGAACCGAAAACAAACGACTTATTTTACATTGGTATAGAAGACTGAATATTATATAGGATCAGGATGGGTTGCAGCCAGTTGAATCAAGGCATGCATAAAATAAGACTGTCAAGTTCCCTTGCCTGCACATGTGGTGCGCCTGCTGAAACGTCTTTTCACTATTTTTTTTTAATGTCCAAATTATGTTATCCAAAGAAATAGAATACAATTAATTATACCACTGGCAACTTTCACTTTAAATACCCCATTGTATGGAAGTAATAGCTGTTCGAAAGCAAACAACAAACCCATCTTTAAAAATTTTTATTTTCCAGTCAGGAGATTCAAACCACCTTAAATTAGCCAAACCATATATAGTCCCGATCAACATAACAATGTTTTCAGTTGAAATATTTCTGTGCCAACATAGGTTATTACAGCTATAATTGTGATCAAGCAGCTGGGTGTCCCTCTATCTGCCCCGTATACGTCACGCCTTTAATCTTCTCGGTGTTATGTCCGTGTTAATGCGTTGTCTTGTGACTTGTGATTCTTTCCTTTACCTTTTTACATGCTTCCTGTTATTGCACATAATAAGATTACTCTTAATTGCCAATTGATTGAGTATTACACATTGTTCCTAATTTTGATCAAAGTATAATGTGTATTTCAACAGCAATAACTGTAATCATTTACATTTTTATTATCACCAGAGGAATTCATATAGGCATGGTGCTTGTTTTCCAATCGTTTTTTTTTAAATAAAAATTTGTTTAAACCAAATACACAACTTAATATCCAGACAAGTTCAAAAGAAAAACAGGTTTTAATATTTTTTGCCACATGATCCTGACAAACAAACAGAATTGGAAACAGCCGTGACAGCATCATTTTTTTATATGTCAGATTTGAAAGGTACATTGGTGACTGATTCCACAGACCAGGTAGACAAACATTAGGAGAGAGATTGACGACAGCTGCACCATCAAGCCATTTCAGCACAGGTAGGTTAACTGTCTGATTTAAGATGGCAATATTACAACTTGAGGACAAATGATCTTTTAACTCTGTCTGCTTGACCACGAGGCTCTTGCTTTTATCAACCTACGAGTCTGTGGCACTTGCGTTGCTCAATCAATCAAAGTGTCCGTTCAACGGACCTGTAGCCACGCAGAACAGAGTTGATAGCAAGCCCAACAACTTCCAAATTCTTCATTAAATATGTTTGGAAAAAATTCTCCGAACTTCTCGAAGTTCAATTTTGACCCATACAATTTACACCATCAGCGAAACGATTGAACTTTGAAAAAAAACCTCTTTATAATTCAGTGAAGAGTTATGGTCTGCCTTATAATTATCTACTTCCATGACCATAAATTAATGTATCCTTCACGCAGGGTTCCAAGAGACACAGAGATGATTCACTTGTTCAATCTAACACCTTTTACATAGAGATCCGTGGGATGCCAGGTTAATGACTAAAACTGGCGGCTCCCCGCATGTACATATTATAACCACTGCGGTCAAAGTCAGCATAAAGGGTATAAAACTTGTATTGTTTTGACGTTCAAAGTACGAGTTTTGCCAGTCTACGTATATATCTTTATCATATCACTTTGCATCATTAAAATTTGTATTTTTAAAATATTCACTTTAATGATATGTCTTTGTTTACCAATGATGTGAGGGGGGCCATGGCTGCCTCTGCTCTATGTGTGGACAGGTTTTGCTGTTTTAGGGTACACACACTAATATGGTCACTCATACATTCTATTTACTAGAAAATAATACCCATAGGTATCTGGGTATTTACAATACTAGTGCCGGGTGGACAAACGTGGCAGGGGAAATCGTTTCGTGACAAAACTTGGCTGCAAAACTTGGCTAATTTACAACTAAAACTGATTTAATGTATTTTGTGTTCGAAATTGGAATATGACTATGATTTATTCTATCGTCCTGCGCTACCTAATTTGTTTGTTGGAGAGGGAAAAAAGATAGAGAAAGAAAAAGAAAGACAGAAAGAAAGAAAGAAAGAAACAAGCAAGCAAGCAAGCAAGCAAGCAAATAAATAGATAAATAAATAAACAAACATCAAACAAACAAACAAACAAACAAATAAATAAATAAATAAATGTGTGAGTACACCGACTAGGATCCATATCAAGCAATTAACAGAAATCCTGTTCGATATTCACCAAATTTATATCTCAGCTGACTGTTAGTCCGCTGAAGTTTTGTGGTGGGTCTTCATCCGTCGTCGTCGGCTTCGGCGTCGGTGTCGTCTGCTTATGTTGGGGGTATTTTTGGCAAAATCTTAAAGAACTTCCACTCCAAAAGCAGATGACTAATTGCTTCGAAATTGCACGTGGACATTTCTGGAAACACTAAACTTCCATTTTTTCAACGGATGGCTCTATAATTTTTTTTAAAATAAATTTTTGTATTTTTTTAATTACTATTTTCAACTTATCTAAAATCGTTGAGCAGATTGTGCTATAACTTGGTGGAAATGTACCTTGTGGAAGGTTGAAGCAAAGGTGTTTCTTAGATTGTGATGTATGGATCCCTGATTTTTAAGCATTTCTTTAATTCGGGTACTTGTCGGCAAATGAATATATTCCTACTGAGTAAAATGGAAGTCACTGGTGATTACAGTGGTAAGACACATATTCGACATCCCCAAAAACCCCAGCCAGATATTCCAAATCTTTTCAAAGTTTTCAAATTTCATACTGATATTTCTGGTTACGACATAACTTAATTTGTTCAACATTAGATTATTTGCTTTTTTTATACATTTTTTTTATGTGCATTCACTATTGTTGGGTTAAACATACATTATTGAAAAAAAAAGGAAATCAGGGCACAGCCCTATATCAATTCCTCTTGCACAAAAAGGAGGGGTAGTTGGACATTGCACAACAAGAAATATGTTGTAATTGCTCCACACACTTGTAAGAGATGTAACAGCATGTGATAAGAGGTAGAGTGTCACTGCCACACAGCTTGAAGAAGTGAACCAGGACAAGACACCACGGCCAGCCAAGGGGTTGGGGTAAATCTTCACACTACATCTTGATTCAGATATTACATATAATAACTGCTTTGTGTTTAAATATACATATGTACTGTTATACCAAGTTTCGTGTCACTGCCCCGAGTCTACCTGCAATTTGTGGAACCATAAAGTAATGTCTGGATTGTGAGCGGCGCTAATCTAATAACTGTGCTTTGTAATATGTTTCTATGTAATCTGTATTTGCCACACTCGCAAAGAAAATGGAAGGAATCTTCGTTTGCATTGCTACAGGCACACTCAAGGAGTCCACCAGCCCTTTTCTATAAGAGGTCTCCATGTAGGCTGCTGCATTTCATTTGTAGCTGAGCACGAACAGCGTCTAGTCGACGATCCCGAATGTAGAAAAGCTGTTTGTTTTACCAACATTACTGCTATGGTTAACACTATTTTAAAATCATGAGTAGACTCAGCATAACGCCCAGATAAAGGCACCTTGTTCCATAATCTAATCACGAAAGGAAAAATATTGTTGACTTCTCGCATATGTGCAAAAAATATTACCAATCAACAGTCCGTGATAAAAGTTAAGTACGTTCAGACCTAGTGATTATCTTAGTATATTTTTCTTCTTGCTTTTGTAGAGAAAATACACAACTTACTAATTGCGGGATAATTTATCTGTTAATTTTCTCCAAATTAATGAACATAATATGTGTGCAAAAATTCTATAAAGCCTTACATGTATGAATACAAAATTTGCCTTATCTTAATTAATAACATGGCGATGTTTTTTTTTTTACATATTATTTTTCACTAGTTTTAACTAATTTTCATCAGATTTTTGCACAATCTGAGGGAAAATAGCCAAATCAGTACAATAATGACTAAAATGTTGTGATTTCGTCAACCATGTGAAGGCAAGATACTCGAAACTCTCCCAGTTAGACCATTTTGCATGCTCAAATTCAAAATTTTTCGTGGGGGGGGGGGGTCGGCAATGCCCCCCCTCCCCCCTTCGGTCCTTTGAGCTGTGTAGGTCACATTTGGGCCACTAGGAAATTTCTTTTAGGCCACTTGGGTCTCTGACCGAATTTTTAGGACTGGCCTAGGTGAATTAGTATTTGTTAGGGAAAGGCGGCGTGAAAATATTTTTTTTTTTATTCCATTAATTCTGTGGTTGGGCCTTTTTAGTAGGGTCTGTCAGGTTACCGGAATCACACACATATTTTTGTTAGGCCTTGGGTAACTTGGACATTTGTTGAAACATGTTTAAAATGGATGTTCTTTCCCCTTTCACACATTACCTCTTTTGACGTCAGTTTAATGTGTTACCTGGGCACAGCTGGAGGCACTTATTCTCCCCAAAAATGACCATATCTAAATATTCTAAGCTTTCTGTACGTTTTGAATCTAAGCGAATAACTTGGTGTTAAAAGCTGCATCAAATGCAATATCTTAATAGCAATTTAGATTTGTGAAATTGCAAGATTCAAATATTGCCGAAATATGATATACACAAGTTAATTCCAAACAAAAGGTCACTCAAGTGTTAATTTTAGATTATCTAAATTTGTCATTGCTTTAAAAGATCTCCAACAAAGATTGATGATAGCAAATATGGATAAGGCTGGTAATAACTTTGGGCTTGTTCGCAAAAAAAAAAAAAAATTGATGGATTGAAAAAAGGAACTTAGTATGAATAACTTTTCTAATCTAAAAGGTAACTAACTTTATCTACTACATACAGGCATGCTAATTGTAACTGACTTACATTACGGTATACCTAAACACTATTTTTAACATACAAATAGCTGATAAAGACTCGTCAATATATATTCTGTTTTGGATTCTTAAATTACATACAAATCCTTATAAATCAAGATACATTGCAGCCGCACCAAAATGCACCGCTAAACAGTTATCAGTCGGTGTTACGTTATCTTTAACTGTCAATTGAGACCATTTTTGTGAGTACAGTAATACTCCAACAAATTATACTTACCTTCTGGAATTATTGTTGAAGCTTTAATAATTCAATAGAATTTATCTGTAGAATCGTAAATCAAAATGCTAATTGTTTCGATTTTTCTACTTTATGAACAAAGTTGCCCATGAAAATGTAAAGAAGCACAATTGATAATTTAAATGTTTACTCATAAAATTCATAAATAAATTAATGTAAACGCACTTACAGAAACTGTTTTTGGTCTCAGAAATACAATATCAAGAGCAATGTTAGATCATATTGAACAAGAAGTTCTCTTCCAGATAATGCCTTTATTCAATTTGGATCGTTGATATCCCATGAGCAGGAAGTGCTCACTTCTGCTGATTGATGTCTTCTTCGCTTTGAGTATATGAATTCATGCAAAATTTAATAAAGTAAATTTTCTTTTAGAAAAATAGTTAACGTTTAATGTCAAATCAATTGACGATATTGCTTGCATAAACGACAAATTTCTACCATTGACAGTCCTTTGGAGAATGCTTATACTGAAGATAATAAAAACGTGGACCTTGATTTCGATCTTCACGTTTCTAATGCAAGATTTTTTGTGAAAAATATCTCACAAAATCGACACTTTTAATTTTGAAGTGGTCAATTATCTGTTCCTTGAAATCAATAAATCTGAACATACTGATTGTAATACCCTTTTTGTGATGAGTCTTATGTTTTGGTCGCATTTATTCTCAGTTCGCCGAATTTGCTATCAGGGTAAAATTTGTCCACAATAAACATACCGTAAATAAAGAGGATACAATGAAGTACGCCTGGTGAATTATTTTCGCAAATTTTGTTGCATACATCTCGACATTGTCACGAAGTTTGGATTATTCAATTTCAAGGATTTGAGTTTGGTTTGTTTCACTCAAAATTTGTAATATTTGTTAATTGTCCCACAAAAAACTTTAATACTTTTGCAAATTGTTACAAATTATGATATTTGCATGCACGGTCTTTAGTGTGTGGAGTAGAAACTACCTATGGGCGCGGGGGGGGGGGGGGGAGTGCCTGGAGCAGGGTCCTAGCAGCAAACAGTATCCAACATTCACATGTAAATCCTAAATTATTATCCTTCGCTGTATGCATTTCTTATGATTCACAATGTTAGGTAGAGCGGTACATGGACCGCTCTCTTGCTGAGATGGACGAGATCTACAGTCAGGATTTTAATTAAAAGGACAAAAAACGGTACAACTACTACAAAAGGTCAGAACTTTAATTCAAACTCCCGTTTACATCATATTATCAACATATTTACACATTCACAACAGGCAGAGGAAGGGGTTTTGTTTGTGTTTCTGATCCATGATTATGCTAGTTATGTAGCAACGTAGGGTTTTAACCAAGTTAAGTATACAGTTTGATTGATTCTTTTCTCAGTACATACACGTGATCAGGTTGAATTATGACATCATGTTCATTTGTTGAAGCTTGGTCTCTCTGAGACTGCTTATAAATATACAAGAAATCCTTATCTTGGGGGTAAGTTTAAATTTGAACTTAATACTTTTTCCTTATATTGGGGCATGTACTAGTCCATAGAAGTTCTCTAAGTCTTGCCACTTTATATGTACAAACTTTTGATACAGTGTATATATATATATAATATATATATATATATATATATATATATATATATATATATATATATATATATATATATATATATATATATATATATATGTTATCATTTTATGTTCATACATTGTTTAAGTTCAAATGGGTTGTCCTTTCCAAATATAATGTGACGGTAAGCAGGCGCCGTCACACACACACACACACACACACACACACACACACACACACACACACACACACACACACACACACACCATGTCCAGGAATTTTAGGCTGCGAAACATGCATGGCGTTTCCCGTTGATAAATCTTTTATAAATTCATTTGTTTGTTGAGGCACTGAATTTTCCAAAAAAAAAAAAAAAAAAAAAAATTCTACCGAAGATAATTATATTTATTAATTGAGGTATATGTTTAGACATATAGGGTGACTGAATTGGCCATGGAGCATAGACCGATTAGAGTTTGTCTGTTCTTTCTTTTTGTTCAGAATTACACGGGGAATTTGCTCTTGTTTGTATAATTATCTTAACGTACTTCATTAGGACAGGTTCAACCGTAATTATGATTGATTAGAGAAGAGGACTGTACCATTTACACAAGATTGCAATGGCTATAATTTTGACACCCTAAATTTCGTGTGACATGCCGCCTAAAGGTGGCGAGAGCTGTTGAAGTAAAATGGTGGGCATTATTCTTGTCCTGGACCATGTGAGAGATCACCCTTTTATTTACTTTGGTAAATTCACAAATCTTTTTGGTGGAAAATAATTAATGAGACACTGCAGCATGCCACTTGACAGTGCACGGTCCCTCGTGTAATTGGTGAAGAACTATTATGGTAACGTGTACAGAATTGCCTATCACATAGATTGTGGTTATCTGTACTGAATTGGCTATCACAGAGATTGTGGTAACTTGTACAGAAATGGTTACCACAGATACTGTGGTAACTTGTGCAGAATTGGTTATCGCAGGGATTGTGGTAACGTGTACAGAACTGGCTATTACAGAATTGGCTATCACAGAGATTGTGCTGACGTGTGCAGAATTGACCATCACAGAGATTGTGGCAACTTGTGCAGAATTGGACATCACAGAGATTGTGGTAACTTATACAGAATTGGTTACCACAGATATTGTGATAACTTGCACAGAATTGGTTATCGCAGAGATTGTGGTAACGTGTATAGAGATGGCCATGACAGAGATTGTGGTCACTTGACCATGACTCTGACAACCACACCTAGCAACGACAGCAGTCAACATGAACTTTTACGAAGCAGTGGAATTATAACTAAAATCACATTTTGTGCTATTACATTTACACAGCAGAACTGGTTGCACTGATATTTTTCCACATTGTGCATTTTCCAACACGATCACTAGTTCGCACATACCCTTGAAAAGCGAGTGAGGGGCAGGGAAAAAACCCAGGCCACCAAATTATGCTAAGGGGGTGGATTTATTCTAGGTATTAACAGTCGGCCACCTCCATAGATATCTGTGTATTAATTTTAGGTATCTAAAAGATGGAGAATTATAGATATATAAATATGAACTATATAATTCGAATTATAGATGTCTTAAAATTAAATTTCAAGTATCTACAATGATAACCGATTTATAGATATCCAAAGTTAAATTTTCGATATCTAAAATTAATTATTGATATCTAAAATGATTTTTGATATCAACAAATCGTCATATCAAGTAGTCTACTTCTTGATATCAAAAAGTCTACATCTTGATATCAAGAAGTATACTTCCTGATATCAAGAAAGTGACTTTTTGATGTGAAAAAAGTACTAGAGAATCAAATAGCAAAGGGCACTATCTATATTTCCATTTTTATATTTATAATTCCAATTATTGATATATATAATTCGAATTATAGATATCTAAAATTCGGATTAACTGTTAAACGGCTTGTCATACTTGTCAGATTAACGTGCCTCAGGTCACCAGTATTTCTTTGAGATGGTGTAAAATCCGCCTGCTGAAAAGCTGTTGATTCAATCTTAAAGACAGAAAAAGTAATCGTCCCCGGATTTGAACAAAGCTGTTATTTGATGACATAGCTAAGGCCCCAAAAGACGCTAACTCTGTGAATGCAACGTGATAGTTAAACTTTTATGATTTTATATTCAATAATGTTGTTGTTACTGTCATTACAGTTGGCATCGACTTTTTTTTTAAGATATGTTAATACAGATCTGCAAATATGAAGAAGTCAAAGTTTTTGAAACTTCAGTTTGACAGCTTACCGAAAAGATGCTAAGGTGGAAAATAATTACATTGATGTAGAATGAAGAAAAGAAAGTCACTTGTACAAGCTTGCAGGGCATCAATGTGAGCGCGCAATCTTCTGCACCGTCCTTGTGATCTCATTAGATCTCCATCTCCCGCTCTCAAACTACTTAATCTATAAATGTTTTATGGCCTGCACATACTTGAGATTCACTGAACGCTGGACTACCTGTTCTTCATCACGGGTCCTCACTCTTATTGGATTAACTGACACAATTATATGAATTATTTATCTGTTATTTTCATCATCCCGCTTGAGTGGCCAGAGAAGCCCTCCAAAATGCATGTGGATTTCCCATCCTCCTCAAACGCGGAAATTCAGGCAACACAATGATTTGCGCACTTGACTCCTATTACTGGAAATGGAAGAAGACAATGACCAGGCTCACGAGGGATGTGGAGTGAGTTTTCTATGGGGCAACATGGACGGAGTAAGCTCTAAATTGAACCATGATTCATTGGAGATTTATATTGTTACACTTATACACGTGTATTTTCCCACGGACCGATAGGTAGCGCTTCAAGCAACGGCTTTTTAAAGTGCAACTCCGGGAAAAGACTGTAAATGAATGTGCGGGCATGCGTCTAGCAGAAGTTTTGCCTGTTTCACGTTTTATCATTGCTTTATGCATTTTGATTTGGATAATTTCCATAGCATCTATATTACTAAATGTCCAATTCGAATTATAAGAGAACAGGACAGCGCTAAACGAACTATGTAGCGAGTTGTTCATAATCGGTACGTACTATGCGTCATGCGCTTCATTCTATTTTCAGCATTGCAGTATACGTTATGTTAATATGTAATACATATGTCGATTCGCTGGGCGCACAAAAGTTAACAGAGCAATGTTTCAATTCAATACAACTACTCTTATTACAGTTTCCGTACGGAAACCGTATTTGTTACATTTGGATGCCAGTGCAAGAAGCTGAAAAGGCGATGTTCCAAGATATTGCCACCCTGAAGTCAACGTTTGAAAAGTCGCTATGGCCAGTTGCAATTGCTGTTAAGCAAATTACTGTTACCTTCATATATTTTCACAAAGAAGGATTTATTGTGCATGCGTCGATTTAGACTGAACAACGTGAAAGGCTACTTCCATATAAAATTGTCCAAAAAAAATATTGATTTTGTGCAATGTTTGGATGCGGGAGACCCAAAGTGCGAAACGTTCAATAATTTGGAAAACATAGGCACATGTTTTGGATATGAGGTACTCATGCCATAGAAAAGGCAATCATTAGATTTTTTTCATACTTTTTAAATTAGATCTCAAAAATGTGAAATTAAAATTAAATACGTAATTGGACTGAACTTTTTTCTAAATATGTATAACTTTACTGTTGTTGTGAACGATATCTTGGGGGGGGGGGGGGTACTGAAATACCTGTATGTATGTCAACAACTTTGTAACAATAATTTTTCTTTTATTTCTACGGTCTGTAGATACACACGAATTCTTTTAGGTTAGATCCATTATTCCACTCTCTATTATGTATTTAAAATATTTTGTAGGTGATGGGCACTTCTTAATGTGTAATTAAAATCAGCAGACGCTTCGAACCTGAGATCTTGTCTGCAGCGATGTCCATAAGATGTATGTGACCAAGCAGCAGAACATACAGTATACTGGTTTCACAGCACATCTATCAAGACACCATAGAAATGATATAGCCATATATGCATGGTATTTAAAGCATTGTTCCATGATATCAACATGATGTAGATCTAATCTGTAATGAACTCACCAATGCTCCCCTATGGTATCACTTTCACTACTTTGCTTACCGCCAGGTGCCGCCTTCGATTTGCCTTACAAAACCAGAAACTCTGAAATAAATGATGTGGCACGCAAGCAAACCGGCCAGACTGGTATCGCATTCAGCAAAACTTCTTTACTTGCACAAGCAAATATAATAGAAAAACCACCGAACTCGTGTACCATTAGTTTTAAAAATAAGTCGTAAGATTTCGTGTCAAATTTACACCCGTAAATAGCAAATTGTGTTTGATCTTCATATATGATGCACTTCACATTACCGTCTTATTTTGGAAAGCTATTTGTCTTGAGATTTTCTGGTATTTATCAGCCTGCTATTGACCTTTTCACGCACCTCATTTATCATAGAAAACTGTCAACTGCAACAGCGGATACGGTTTGGTAGAGACGCCGGCACTTCAAAAGGAGCTTGATATTTCAAAAAAGAAACTGCCGCAAAATGCTTTGTTTTCTCAATCCAGTGTAACATACTTTGTGTCTCATTCGATTGTAAAATTTCAACAAATGAATGGCTCACCACATGGGAAATCTGAGGTTAGTTATAGTTTAATGTGTTCTGCTTCTCTATGCTGAGACACACAGCTATATATGCTTAGTGTCCAAACAAATATTCCTGAAAAAATGATAAAGTTGTTCCCAAAACGAAATGGCACGACATTTAACTGAGAATACATCTTTCATGTATATCAAGCTCACAACGTTTTTGAGACAAATTCTTGATAATTTGTTTTCATATTTGTCTAAAAAAGTATACTGCGCATGTACAAAACCTCTTTATTGATTTTGAATCAATTCGTTAATCTCTTGTAATTCTTCGAGAGGGCCCAAAGCGGGTAATGTTGTTTATAAATACGAGGCGTATACAAAATCTCTGATGGACAATATCAGGGAAAGGTAATCCTCTTTCTTTTTAGACTAAACGGACAAAAATCATCCAAGAAATTGAGATTAAAGTTTTTATATTTGTCTGACAAAAATTACACCGATAAAAAATACATATTTTCTCTTTAGTTGTTGTCATAATTTTGGTTATAATCTTTGTAATATGAACTTTTGGACTTTGAACATCTGTGTTTTTAAGCGCAATATAGCAGGCGCTGCCAGTAAGGCGCACTATATCAGACACCAGTCACATTTGTCTGCAGCGTCGCGGTATTCCAGTCAAGAATCGAAGAAAGATCTTGATAATTATGGCTGCAGGTCGCAGGTCTCGTCCCCCCTCAAAATAATGATGATGATAACAACAACAACAACAACAACAATAATAATAATAATAATAATAATAAAAGTAATAATAATAATAATAATAATAATAATAAAAATAATAATAATAATAATAATAATAATAATAATAATAATAACAACAACAACAACTTGGACCATTGACAATGATGACAAATGCTTTTTCTACGTTTCTTTGCGTTGTTGATCTTTAGTAGTGTGATGGTGATTGCTTGATTTTGCCTCTTGTTACAGCACTGTGCGTTTATTTTGTGACTTTGGTTGAGTTTGGAATACATTACATGAAGCTAAATGACGACTTTGGCATGGTAATGGCTCATGTGAGTGTATGCTACGCATGCCAGCTTGGTACTTTATATACATACTACTTTATTTGTGGTGCTTTATACATGGTACTTGACACACAACTGTATGCATGGTAATATATGCATGGTCCATCTGTCTTCTCTTCTTCAATATTTCCCAAAATACACTACAGAGTACGTCCTTCGCGGAAAGAACTCAAGGCTATGTGCGCTTTCAAGATCAGTAATGCAAAAGTGCTGATAAATATGTTGAGTCATATCATCAGTTTATGTTGGATAGTCGTTTGGATAATGGTACATGGAAGAGAATCAGTTTGTCTTTCGGATATTTATGGCAAGTTTGATTGGTCACATAGAAATGGTCACATAGAAATGTATCTTCAGTTTTCTTATTATGGGCCATTAATCATTTTCATTTCTTTTTTTTTTTCATATTTTCCCTTTTTTAACAATTTAACATGAACCAGCCATCTGTCTCTAATTTGAATGGAAAAATTGATTTCCCCGGATAGGAATCTAACATATTGCCAATTTACTTTAAATACATGTGTATGATCAACCTGGTCGTACACATACCTAAAAGGAGACATAAATCAATATACTGGCTTTTCCTTTTTTATATATGAAGCGTCTTTTTGATACAAAATACACATATACGTTTGCATATTACATACCATGTGAATGATCCCCCCCAGAGCCTGAACCATGTTTTGTGGCTTGTCCATCATGCTATGCTCTTAGTTTTTAGGCTTCTGAGCCATTTTGCGTAAATGATTCTGATCTCTTTTATTTTTATTAAATCGGCAGTATGATGGGAACACAGCAAAACAGCGATCAAATTGTATACATTTTTATCAGTACTTTGGCCAGGGTGAACCTTTCTTTAGTTTGTTTCAATGCTCCTGGTCTTTGATGCAAAAAGCATCAAGTTTACTTTGTAGTCATACATTACCTTTCAGAAATGGGCAATGTTTGTCTGGTCTGGACTCCGGGATAGAATCGTTCACCAAGTATTCAAATTTCAATTGCAGGTAGATTTTGTAACTTCTATCAACTGCACTAGGGACAGGAAAAGTACCCCCCACTTTAGAAAGTGACGGAAAAGCTCTGAAGCTGTTTGGCTGTTCTGACATAACTCACAGTCTGCAATTGAACATTTCAAAAAGCAGTGGAATTGGCGTACCTATGAAGATGCTTCATAAGGATTTGCCACCTGCAAGATATGCCGGGATCTAATTTCTCTTCCATTTTGTTTTTACCAGCACATTGAAACCTCTACTTAGTAGCAATTGCCTCACAATTAAAATCAGTACGATAACCGACGTTGCAATCCACAGATGCACTGCACACTGCCAATGTCTTCTATAACTGTCCAATTCAATAGCTATTCAACCTCTCTGTAGCATTCTTGTACACTTGCATTTCTTTTCCGTTTCAACGTGATGCTTTTTGGAATTTGGATTATCGATTTTTTATTCAAGTACCCGTCCACCCGCAATTTAAAAAAAGTAAAAATGTTAAAAGTTGATGATAGTGACCACTTACATATAGCATACGTATATATATATATATATATATATATATATATATATATATATATATATATATATATATATATATTTTGTGTCTTGTTTCATACATTATCGTCCAGACGCGTTTTGTGAACATTTTTGTCTTGATTCATACAGTCATTATCTTATATTAAGAAAATCAACAAACCAAATTGTTGTGAAATAAATTCGGAACAAACACGGTCAATATCCAGCAATCCTTGTCTGAAAGTTTCTGTGCGTCCCGATTATTGTCTGTAAGTAGTCTAGCGAGTACACCACTCTCATATTGATACGTTTGAAGCTAAAAAAATCCCCAAATCATTGACTACAACATTCCAAGTTTATTGGACGATATTCAGAAATACATTCTGTTGAGGCATGGATCGAGGCTCATAACATCTGTAAAACAATATAAATATTTAAAATCAGATGTAAATATGTGTAAAAGAAATATAAAATTATTAGGAATACAAGTAAAACCAAAGCTTAGGAAAAATTGGATACATATCTCCAAAATACAACATGGCATATGTAAAAATTAATCGAACCTGAAGACGTGAGTAATATGACACTTCCAGCAAAGGGACGAGACTGTGAATAAGAACTCAACGCTGTAGGTCGACATTACTAAATACATAATTCAGTACACTTTAAAATATAAATATATGATTGAGTATCACAGCCATGCTGGCGTGGAGCATTCCTGGTTATGGAAACGGTGGCATTTAAAGATTGAGGGTAGGAATGACGGCAATGAGCTGGCTGCCATCACTAGCGGATTTAGTATTATGGGTGTGTGTTGAAGATGTAGCAATGAAGAAGGCGGATCAGCAAGCAGTGGTCTTATCATTGTAATCTTCCACATTGAAATACAATGATAGCAGGAGAATCTTGTCTGATACTTAACCACTTCATGGTATCCACCATGTTCTTGATATGTATTCTTCGAGCACAGTCTAAAATTATTCACATTGCCTTGTTTTGAATCCTTCATCAGATCCTGCTTGCGGATGCAACTAACCGAGACAGTACTACAAGAATCGATATGGGGGAGTATGTTTATGTTGAACCAGGTGACCCGGGCTTGGGATGGTTTGAATCTGGCCGCCCTTGACAAAATCCCAATCGCCCGTTTACCTTGGTCATAGCCATGTCAACATGATCAAGAAATATGAGCCTTGAATTAATTTGATCTCCACAATATTTGTAGGAATCCACCTGAGTGACAGTTATATCATTTAAGGTCAAATTTAGGTCATTATTTGTGGGCTGGTTACCAATAAGGATACCTGTTTTTTCACGTGAAGGCTGAACTTGTCGGTTTTGAGCCATGAGGCTACAGGAGAAATATCTTCCTTAAGATCACGGGGGATGGTATTAACACAAGGGTTGGAATAATGAGGAGGTCTGTATTAATGAGCTTGGTATCAGGCAGTTTAGCATTTACACATGAGTCTATTTGCCGATTGGGGAAGTAGCTCTTGAACCATTTAAGTATTCTGTATTTGAAGCCATAAGAATCATGAAGGATAGCATGATCGACAGTGTCAAAGGCTTTTCATAGGGCACGTGCAACCAGCTGCACTCAATCTCTCTTCCCAATCTCACGGAATGCAAATATTCTAAGTTAGAGATGATTGTGTTATTTATAGATGGGGATGTAATGGGATAATGGGGGGCTTGGGGCAAATGCTTTTGAGAAAATTCCACATTAAATGAACATTACCATGATTTTTTGTACATCTTGTATCTTTTCACTGTCATCGTTTGGTAGAAATAAATGAATTTATGAGCAATTCGATTCTTTGGCTTTCCATGTTTGGTCCAGTTGTCCACATTGCCAGAAAATCTGGCCTTGGAGTAGAGTTGGTCCCTTATCAGCTTCAAATATCAATTTCCTCACAATGCCAAGGAAACGGTTTTGTTTGGGGGATCTCTGAAGCTTTTCTGCCATGTCAAACTTTCAAGAGATAAGACCTCGGTCTTCGTTAATAAATCATGATGTTTATCTTTGTCTGACCCATGGCATGGACTGCAATGGCTTGTCAACTTTGACAGCCTAGGATGCAGTGTTTGCAGCCAAGACTGCAGAGCAGCATTGCAAACAACTCAAATCAGATATGTTACAAATGATAGTCCACCAGAATTTATGGTAGATGAAGACACGTGCACAAATCCATACAGCCGTACTGATTCTTGAAAGTGAAAACATTGTGCAACCTTAAATCAATTCTATATATGATCACTTCTGCTATACAGAAATGTGAGAAATGGACTGAAGCCTGCCTAAAAGAACCACATAGCTAAAAACTGGTCTGAGTAACAAGATGACAAGGTTCAAAATACCATGCTGGATGGCAGAACTGAGTGGTATGTGGAAATATGTGTGTAATGGTGAAAAACACATGGGGCCAAGCACACCAAAAGGATAAAGAAAGACCGTGAAAGCATATTAAGAAGAATTTAATAGAGCTGTTCAATCAGCGAAGAGACATTACTGGATGAAACATCAGGAGGATATATTACATTCTTTTACAGGTAGCTCAAAACAGTTCTGGAAACAGATTTGCAAAATTGGGACGGAAGTTGAAAGACGAAAATAAATACCGTTTGCCATTGACCAAGAGAACGGCTCAGTAAATATTGAACAAGGGGTTGTACTGGGTTAAGGGAGACAGGATAACGAAAATCTGCTAAACTCTCAGATAGGAGAAAATAAAAATGAGATATTACGCGATATTAGTCTGCAGACAGACTAAACTATGGTGGTCACTTAATCGACCAATCCGGAGATGGGAAGTGATAAAGGCCATTAATAAAGCAAAATTAGGCACGACTCAGGGCATTAACCAAATCCACTTCAAAGCTTTTAAAAATCATATAATCAGGGATTTTGTGTATCAGTTGCTTAACCTTTGTTTTCAAGTCGATGTATCTCCAGAAATATGGCAGCATAGTATTACCAATGCAATTCCTTAGAATGATACCCTGGACAGTCGAATTCTGTTGAACTCAATAGAATCACTTTGGCACATACCATCCGTTTTGATTTGATTTAATTTCTTTTACCAGGGTCACTGGCTCAGTATGGCACTACTTTTCTTCTGCCAGGCCCTGGAAGATACATGGTAAAACAATATGAATGACATGACATAGAATGATTATAAAAAAGAACATAAATTAAAAGAGTGTTGCGATACAAACACTTATAAACTCTGGTAAAACACAATTAAAAAGTCAAATAAACATAAAAAGTCTATATACATCTGTAAATTGTATGGATTTCTGCTGAACGCTATATGCACAGAACAAAACATTATTGTCGACGATAAAAATGAACTCAGGAAGGCCCAGAATTGTCCTGATCATCTCGCAGCCTGACAAATCTGATAAAGACTAGAAAAAAATGAGTAAGTAGATAGTTGTGGGATTCGTCAATTTCAGTAAGGCGTATGACTGGTTCGAGAGAATTTTCTTCCACAAACTACAGAAATATGGTATCCAAGGAAGTATGCTGAATTCCCTTCAGTCTCCCTGTATGGGAATGTTTTGTGGCGTTTTCCTTTGAATGGTTCTCATACATAGTGGTTCAACGCTGGTAGAAATTGGCCTAAACAGGGCCTTGGGATGCTATCTATACCCTACATTATCTAACCTCTTTATCAATGACCTGGCAGTTGACATCAAAATGTTAAATAACGAGGAAACCATAGGAGGCAAGACTGTTGTTGTCAAGATTTTTGCAGATGATATCATTTTTTTCTGTCAGAGAGAGCTGAAGCCTTGCAACAAAAATGTGATGTGTTAAATGCATGGTGTGTGAAGTGGTATATGAAAGTTAACACATAAAAGATAAAAGTTGTACACTCTTGGAATCCAGCAGTGCCTAAATGCCAACTAAACTTTTCGTGTGGTGAAAAGTGTTATCACTGACATATAAATACTTTGTCAGGCAGAATTCTTGGGCCATAATTTTATGATGAAAGAAAAAGCAATTTTGCTGATGGAGCATTGGGCCTGTTGATGGCGAAAGCAAGAGTGTATGAAGGTATGCTATATTATGTGCATATACACACCTATATGAGTCAGTAGTCGTGTCCATTATTGAATATTTGGTGGCAGTGTGGGGACAGAAAGAACACTCCTTGTTAAACACATTGCATAACCGACCATGCATATTCTTTTAGGTGTTGGATAGAAGACTCATATTGCTGCTATGCAAGGCGACGTGGGGTGGGTAGTGCCTTGGTACCATCAATGGCGTAGTGTCACAAAGATGTAGTGCAGGCTAACCTCCACAGAAGGGATTCATCTCAAGTAAGTGAGTAAGTAAGTTGATAAGTTCGTTCTTATACCTTGGGTAAAACATGATTAGCATATACCTGCTAGTTCTCATCATGGCCTACCCATGAAAGAAATACACACAAAT
Organism: Hermodice carunculata; assembly: GCA_964020975.1. Lineage (NCBI taxonomy): Eukaryota > Metazoa > Annelida > Polychaeta > Eunicida > Amphinomidae > Hermodice > Hermodice carunculata. The sequence continues at coordinate 1,290,267 of CAXHWN010002187.1, read as the reverse complement.
GAAAAAAGTGTTACCATAGAATACACAATACACATACACTGAATAAATTTAAAATGTCTGGTAAACTTTCATAGATTGCTTTTCAGATTAAAACTGCCCGTAATGTACCTAAAAAGGAGTTTCAATTACCAATTTACCCTCTGGAAGTACTTTGCGCAATACACCAATTAAAAAGCTCCAGCTGATATTGCCCTAGCAACATTCATCGCAATCTCTCGTTATCAAGTTTAAAACTTTGGTGCAAGTTGAGTTTTGGCCCGATGGTAGCCAAGTTGTTGGATCCAGCAGCTCTTGTATTGTAGGCATACTGTTCTGAAAGAAGCCTAAAATTGTCGTGTAGATATGTTGGTGACAAATCATTTGTACATTTCAACATAAGGCAATTCCTTTGAAAGCCATTCTTTCATCAAGAAACATCCATTATAGTTGATGAAAAACTCTCAACTGGAAAAATGTGAAATTCCACACTGTAAGGTTATGCCTACTGTTTGGTTTTGGAGTTTGGAATAGGTTCAGGGAACATATCATTTGCAGGGCGACCCCAAAATGTAGCACAGAAATCCATGTGGGGGTAAAATCAATATATTGGGCAATTGTGAAACAACATTTGTTTGAAATTTAATGCCAAATTCTTTTTAAAATGCCTAAACTCTGAGATACTTTCTGTCAAAATAATATTCTTCAATGTCTTCATAAAGACATCTTAAATTGGTCGTGTGTCAATTAGAATATACGAAAATGGGTGCATTGGAATCAAACTATGTACAGTAAAATTGAACTCGAAGGGCTGAGTGACTATTCAACACAACATTTGTGGAATGGCATTGGTCAACAGATTGAGAGCCTGATTTTACTGACAAGTAGCAGAGTGTATTGGATCACCAAGGAGCTGTGCGGGAGTTGGTAATTATAAACTTCGTGTGTATAGACTATCTAAACATACCTTTGAAACAAAGCAATACATGAACAAAAGAATTCCACATAAGCATACGCAACATTAGCTATGTTCAGAGGTGGGGTGGCACCGGTATGCAGTGAAACTGGGAAATGCGAACCAAAGAGGATTTTAGCAAATGAGCGTTTTCGTTTTATTTGTGAAAACTAAATTGAAAATGAATACCATGTTATATTTCAATGTAATTTATACGATGACATTCACAAACCATTTCTTGAATCACTACTTCACAACCTTAATGTGAATGAGCAAATCACAACTGTTTTTGAAAACCAGGATATTGAAATTCCCTCGCAAACCCCTCTGAACGTGCCTCGCCAAAAGACATTCTTTTCACAGATGCAATTTAAGCGTATTCCTATCCAATACTACTGTCTCTCATAACTCCTTAGAGTGGCTGCTTCAATATAGTAAAGCAATTTTGTTTTTCTAAGAAAAACTCTGTGCCACGGTGATTCCTAAAACTGGTGAACCTCGACCATGCGCTTGATTTAAGGAATTGGTCCCTAAATTAGAGGGCACATATTACTTCATTAGTCAAATCCAAGGCTTGGATTAACAGAATTAACATGACAGAGAGCCATTATAAGGCGTGACATTTGGGGTCACTGTTTGGGGTTATGGGACTTGATTAATACCATGGAACTAGAGTGTACGGACCTCTTTCCCCTTTCTTGGTGCATGTGTTAATCAAGTCTCCCCATAGTTTATTGCCATGGCCAGTAAAGAACCATGCACAAACTTCACTTTGTCAAGTCTGCCTTTTCTAAGTTTGGGAGCACTGTTAGATGTCTAACCCAAGGTCATGAGATACTATTTCATGTGTCGTTGGAGTTTGTGCAAAAGATTTGCATATCTGTGATGATTTGGACATCTGTCATTAAGGGGTTACAGCGATCATAGATTAAACAACTTCGTGACGTCATCACCAATGTTATTAGATGTTCCATTATTCCCAAGCAAACGATATGAATTGTAATATTTTTATCGACACAGAAAGAGTTTCTATTTTTTGGCCCTTGACATTTTCACACCATTAAAAAGCAATCTGGCAGTTCAATATCAATCTTGTATGTGGCAGACAGGGATACCTGTCTTTATGTTCAAGAATACACGTATTACTCTATCATGTAAACTTAACAAACAGACAAAGAAACAAAGGAAATCAGTTTAACGAGAAAGATGTTAAAGCCAAAACCCGGAGCACTCATGAGGAGAGGGAAGAACTATATAATGCCCCATCTTCGCCTGTCAGTTAAAGTACCAATCGTGCAAGGACAGCTGCATATGTGCATTTTATATATATATGGGATTCCAGTTTTCTAAATTGAATTTAGCTTAGTACATAAGTGGCTAGAGATAGATATATGGGGGCAACTTTACTTTTAACAAATATTTCATAGAAAAGGCAAATATCCGTGGTTTGGTTCCACCTATCCATAAAGGTTATGCTCGCAGTAACCCATTCCTCTGCTGGTTTACTTAGATGTCCCTGGCGACCTACCGTTTGATGGGCTTCCATACGAGGTGATTACTCCTGCGTCTGCGCATAATGAACCAATGACATGCCCTATGTTGACCCGTGTGAACCTCAGATGACCCATACGCTTGCGCATGAGTGCTCAATGACAGGCGGCAACAGCAGACGTGCTAGCCGACCGGAAAGATTTCTTGTTACATCTTTATTGTTATCTCGGGAGAATGCAGATGGCATATCGAGTCAGGGCAAGTGGCTCCTTAGAAACAGCTTATTCACCAAATAATTTCAACCCTACCTCCCAGTTGACTTTTTAAAGCCCTTGGCAAGCAGTCTGACCAGCGTGTTGTGACAAGCTAATATGTTCATAAAAAGTACACACTCCAAAGAGAATCGAAACGTTACGAGATGACCCGACCTTTTGCTTCAACGTGCAGTCATATATATGGTTTAACGAAGGATTATATGACAGTCCGTGCCTTGTGTGATCGGCACTTGTGTTCCTTGTCAAAACACAGAGGCACTTGTAGTTCCATTTGCAGCTCGATAGATCAATGTCCATTTGCTGTTTGCTCCAGTTACGTTACAGGATATGTTCTTACAATGCTAATATAGAGATAGTGAAATTTGCTTGTTTCTTTTGATTTTTCACTCAATCTTCAAAACTTTGGATTGTGTTAGTTCCACACGCCTAATCCTACAGAGTGCTTTACATTTATGAATCTTAGCATTTGGAAAACAAGAAACAGCAAACAGTACTTTTTGATGTGTAACTATCCGCATCGGCGCTTCTGATCAAGCACCTTATGCTCCAAGCAAGTTAAACTTTAATCTAGCATCGAATCTTTGTAGTTATGGGTATGTGTTAAAATTAGCCAGAGTATTCGCAGTCTCAGTTTAACCTGTTTCAGCATGAAGAGTTGAATAAGCCTGGTGGCATAAAACCGACCAGTCAAATTTTCCAGCGTTGGTTTATTGGTATGATGTAAGTGCAAAATTTTTTGCCGTTTGAAAGACCTTTTTGACAATAGCAAATATTTTGCTAGTTTCTTGTCTGCACATTCCGTGATCCCAACCTTATATATATATATATATATATATATATATACACCTTTCACCAGTTTTTGGTTTATACCTTTTGGACTTTCATACATCAATAAAAATCATACCTTACTGGGAGGTTAAATGAAGTGGTTTTTGTATGTATGTATGTATGTATGTATGTATGTATGTATGTATGAATGTTTGTGGTGTAAAATGTGTCCTAATATTGTATATTTTGGACTGTATGGTTCAGAAGAGAAGTCACATTACCATATCGTAGTCGCTCACTTCAGACCAATATAATGGATATTTTAATTTCTTTCCAAATGTAAAGTTTGTGTAACCTATTTCATTCTCTTCCCGGTACTAATGATATGAATCTGACACGCTTTTGGTGTCCTGATGTACCAGCAGCATAGTGTCGACACACCTTGGTGTCAGGGTGTACCAGTAATATGGTCTTGACACTTGATGTAGTTCCTTGTGTACCAGTCAGGCTGGTAACATTGGTCAAGAAGGTAATGGTAATAGACGGGACTTCTGTGTTAGGATCTGTATTCTTATTGATTTTTCATAAATGATTCTGCCAGAGTTTTCACCTTTGTCAGCCTTTAGATAACCTTGGATCTTAGCAGTGCACAAGGTTACTTGCATCACAAGGGAACCATAATTTCTCATTTTTGTAGCAAACCAAAGTTAAAATTCATTGGACTGAAAAATTTATGAAGGACATTTGATCATGATAAATAATAGTTCTGTAGCTTTGCGTTGAGCACATTCACAACAAAACAACACGGACACATTGTTGTGTAGACTTTCAGGCATACAAGGTTGGGGTATTGCAATGTGGAATATGAGTGAGAATTGGACACATATACATACACGCACACACACACACACACACACACACACACACACACACACATATATATATATATATATATATACAGTTTGCAAAAGAAGCTTTGTGCATTAACTGTGAAGCAACTACAATTAGAGTCCACATTCCAGAGGGGATTACAAAATGATAGCCTCGCATTCCACACACGAGGAAAATAAACTTATACCCCAACCTCGGGTAAAAAAAGGATAGCCCCCATAAGTGAGAGCTCAAAACAGGTTAAATCTGGAAATTGTAAAGCTTGTACAGGTGTGTCTTAATAACCATCATGAAGAAATTAATGTGATAAGTTCAAGCCACCTAAAAATAGCCTCACAGATTAGCTCCAAACTAGTTTCACTGATGAGAGAAGGGTCGATCACAGTGTCAGGTTTGTCTGGCCATGTGGGTTTCTTTACAAATAAACTTCTTATCTTGGACTTACTGGGTCAGTGCACTTTGATCTCGGGGATCAAGCATCTGAGAGGCCCTGTGTGCTTGGGGTGGCGTGGTATATTGACAGAAGGGATAAAGATAGTTGTTTCTCATGTTACACACTACTCAGCAGTACATACGAGTCCATGCTCTTACAGTATAACAAAATGACCGGCTATTTTAAGTTTTTCCCTGCTACATATAGCTTTTTTTCAGTCTGTGGGCTCCGTATCGATGCTGTTGATCCTTTCATGATCCACTTTCTTTCTCTTAATTGACACGTTTTTCACTTTACCAACAGATGTGTTCTTACAGGTAGGACAATACACAAGTATTTGAATTGCTTGCTCGGGGTTGGGCTGCCCTAAACTTTCACAGTGTTTGCACATGACACCACCAGTCCATGGTATTTGGTGGTAAATAAATATAAACAGTCCCGCACTGCACACACACAATAAGCTCAAAAGCCAGTCTTGTCTGTGGACACACTAGATAAGGTATTTTACGGTGAGGTCTCACGCTATTCCACTCATACATACATAAATGATCTAATGCTTTGCTATTCTGAATGAGTGATTTATCAATATCTGTGCAATGGGCTATGCTTTTAAGAAATTTTCTTTCCATTTTGGAGGATCCTGACTTGTCTTGTCACCAAGACTTTGTAACCATTTCATGCACAGCAGCGTCTTGTTGCTTCTGATAGGTTGTTGATGTCTCACATCATCCTCTCTATCATCGTTATCACTTGCTAAATCACCAGATATGGACATAAGGTATTTCAAATCTTCTTCTGATAATTTTCTAGGCTTTTGTGGACATGTTTGTGACGTAGCGTTTGTTCTCAGTCGTTAGTGATCGGGTGTTGTGGGTTTCATATCAATCCCCTGGACCCGTATGGTTTTCAGGTGGTTTCTTTGTACATGTTCATCACATACTTTCGCTTGTCTGGGAATATGCGTTGACTCATTGTCTTGAGCGTTTGCGAATCCATAGGAATGCTGCCTAAAATTAAATACTGACAATTTCAGCACATGGTTATAGAAATTTTGCATGAGTACGATTACACTCAAATTGCAATGGTGGCTTCCTTTGGTGAATAAATCTGGCATTCTTTCATCTTTGATAATATCGCTCATCAGGTCGTCAAATACATTCCAGTTTCTTGTGTTTGGGTCCAAAAAACTATCTTGGTCAATGTTGGAAGGTATGCCTCAGACGAAGTCTATATTTTGAACACTGTTTTGCACCCCGTTTTACAAAGCCTGCCAATGTGTGTAACAAATAATTATTCTGTTGGGCGGAGGTTTAATAGTCTGGTTGATTTTCTGTAAAAGTTGGTTCAGGTATACAGTCTTATCAAAACCGGTAGGGACCGCCACAATCATCGTAATAGGATGTTTAAATCTAAAATGTGTGTCTGTGTTATTTGGGGGCCCTTTTTCTCCAAAGAGTAGCTCATGGGCATACAATGAGTGGCTGCTGTCCCTCTGAGAGCGATCCAATACCCCATGATGAGTGGCCCTACGTCCCTCTGAGAATGGCCTTTGGCTCTAAAGATTTTCTGCATTGCTAGAACTCAGAACTGCTTGCTTCAACCATTTTTGTCTTTCTTGACTGTTCATGCCATGCACAGCCGCCAAATGTGAATGTAATTGAGCCAGGCCTGGTTTATTACAAACAGGGCATATACGTTTAAACTAGTAAGGCATCTTGAATTCTTTTATAAACCTTGTTACATACAATTTGGCTGCTTATAAACTTTGCACAAAGTATGAAGGGTTTCCGAAAGTGGTATCACAAGGGCATCAGAAGGAGTCAGAAAGGCATCAAAGGGCATCACAAAGCATCAGAGGGCATCACAAGGGGGTCAGAGGGCATCATAAAGGCATCACATGTGTGTCAGAGGGCATCACAAAGGCATCAGAGAGCATCACAAGGGCATTATAAGAGCGTCCGAGTGCATAACAAAGGCATCAGAGGGCATCATAAAGGCATCAGAGGGCATTACAAAGGCATCAGAGGTCGTCACAAAGGCGCCACAAAAGCATCAGAGGGTGCCACAAAGGCACCAGGAGGTGTTTCAAAGGCCTCAGATGGCATCTTATAGGCATCTGAGGGCATCACAAAGGCATCAGATGATGTCACAAAGGCGTCAGAGGGCATCACAAAGGTGTATCTGGGCATATATAAGGGCATATGTGGGTGTATATAGTGGTGTATGTGGTGGGTATGCGGGCATACATTATGGCGTGTGAAGGTGTATATTGGGTCATCTGAGGGCATATGTGGGGCATCTGTAGGGCATTTGTAGGGCATTTGTAAGGCATTTGTAGAGCGTCTGTGGGGGGGGGGGGGGTTGTAAGGTGCTTATAGGCCGACTGGACACACAAACACACATTTGATGTAATTAAAAGCAGACACATGTAAAATGACAATTTCATAACTTTATTTTCTCCATTCCCATTGGATGGATCTTAGTAAAAGGTCCTTTCTTCCAGGTTGGGACACGCATCAGTCATTTAAAATCTTCACATAGGTCTTTGACCTCTTGTTTGAGTTCTTTTAATGGTTCATCTTCCAGCGTGCTGGAGATTGGTGCTCCAGATAATAAGTCAGGTTCATGAATCACATCTTTCCTAGGAAAGACATGACTTTCTTCAAAGCACCAACTATTTGACTATGTGACACTGCAGTCTTGACTAGGACAAAATATCTGTCTACACTGTCTTCCCATTCAGACAGATAACCACCTTCCATATGTTCATGATGCCCACACAGGTCCAACCCACAGGTCTGACATTTTTCGTTTCTCAGACTGACAATGTGCTCTTTGAGATTCTACAAAAACAACCATTTCACCAAGTCTTCAGCTGGGGGGGGGGGGGGGGGGGGGGAGATTATTTCTCTGGTCTAAGTGATAGCTGTAGATGTGTTGGGGATGTCAAATCTTTGTTTTTTATGTTCTACCAGCTATTTTATGACAGCTGCCTCGGAAAAGACCCAACAGTCATCTTTGTCATTAATTTTTGTGATCATACAGATATACATTGCTCCATTGGTACTGCTTATCGTGGATTGTGGTTCTTCACCTTTCTGGCTTTTGGTCTCATTTTCTTTTTTGGCATCTGCGGGATGAGGGATGAGATCTTTTCAGGGTTCCATCTTGTTGTTCTGTTAATTGATTCAGGGCTTGGTTGATCCCATGGATGTTCCTAATGAGGCCAGTCCATTCTTCAAGGCAAAGATTTAGTCCATGACCTCTCACCCACTGACACTGAGAGTCGACACTGTGCATTCCCACATAGTACTTGTTGTTGTAGCCTGATACTGCCAATAGCACACGTCTATGGCAAGCCAACAGGGCCATAACACATTGGTCTTATGCGTTGCCGAGCCTCCACTACGCGTAGTCAAGCCAACTAATTAGATTTCAGTCTCCACTACGCATTGCCGAGAATTTGTTTTCCACTACGCGTAGTCGAGCTTCGGCTACGCGTAGTCAAGCAACTTATGGCACCTTTTGGCTGAAGAAAAGCAAACCAATCATTTACGTCCTTACAATCATTACTGATATTAAAACAGCGCGTAGTCGAACAGGTCTAATACAGTTTACAAGAGCATCAGTGATTGGATAGTTTGGCTACATGCTATGGAAGGCATAGTTTCTCCACTACGCGTCGCCAAGGCTCGGCGACGTGTTCTAGAAGAACATTTTCTCGGCAACGCGTAGTGGAGACTGTAATCTTATTGGTTTGCTCGACTACGCGTAGTGGAGACTGTGATCTTATTGGTTGGCTCGACTACGCATTGCTGAGACCCTACTAAGCATAGTGGAAACTGTAATCTTATTTGTTGGCTCGACTACGTGTTGCCGACCCTCGACTATGCGTAGTAGAGACTGCAGTCTGATTGGTTTACTCGACTACGCGTTGCCAAGCCTCGACTATGTGTAGTGGAGGCTCGGCTACGCGTAAGACCTATGCGTTATGGCCCTGTTGGCTTGCTATACACGTCCATTTAATTGCAGATGGACTTCTTCATGTACCCCCCCCCCCCCCTTGACTATGCTTGCCACTTGTGGTAGAAATGTAACTAAAGTCTGCCAGACTGCAGTTGATAGCTGAATACCCATCGAGCAGATTTACCCTGGATCCTCCCAAAGGCAACACAGGGAGTACCTTATTGGCCAGCATGTTTATCTACTAAAGTTTTCTTATGATTTAACATTTACACAACACATATAACATTTTTGATATGACGGAGAACTTCATCCTCACACATCATGTTCCATTTGCATGCAAATACAGACAATCGCCCACCAGTTAAGATTATTTTGGGCACATTGAATCTGTTTACTTCATGCTAAACCACTGTATTTGGCTTTTACTTCCACAGTGTACACGTGTATGAATGGCTATCGTCCACACTCTATGTTCTTGCACCAACATGAACTAACAGCTGTTGAAATGTAGTCAGTGTAGAATTGTCATAAACTACTCAGGTGTTATAATCAAATTATCACCTTGCCAGGCATGTTGCAAGAAGACTACGGTTTGGAGATTAAAGTTGCATTCCTTTGTACAAGTATTTCTCTCCCGCTTTATGAACATTACAGGTATACTGAACACCTGGTAGGTTTTCGTCCCATAAAAATTGGCGAAAATACGTTGTTGGCGACTGATTTATTATACGTTAAGCTTACATATGAACAAAAGTAGCCAGGGTATTAGTAAATCAAAACCTCAGGATAGTGTATCACTTCCAAGCAAGATTTAAACCAGATGGATGATTCGACACTCCCCGAAGTTTGATAATGAGAATTAGTTAGGAAAGTAGAAAAGAAGAATTTCTAGAAAGCAGATCTGTCTGTGTGCCTTCAAAAGTAGAAAATTTGGCCTAATGAAAATTTTAGAGGGCCAAATGACCTTGACCTTTGACCTCTTGAGGTTACATGTAGATAGAAAATTGTGCGGTGTTGCAATACGTACAATTTGAGCCCAACATGACTGATATCGGATGAAAATTAACCAAGTTATGATTAGAAAAAAATTCAAACGGCCAAATGACCTTGACCTTTGACTCTTAGAGGTCACATGTAAATTACAAAAGTATGCAGTGTTTCAATACCTATAAGTTGAATCTAACATGATTAAAATTGGATGAAAATTGACCAAGTTATGGCGAGATGAAACTTTCAAAGTCCATATAACCTTGACTTTTGACCTTTAAAGCTTACATGTAAAATACAAACATATACAGAGTTGCAATATCTACAATTGAAGCAAATATCTACAATGAACCAAATCAGATGCAAAATGACCAAGTTATGGTCAGATTAAACTTTCAAAGGGCTAAATGACATTGACCTTTGACCTTCAAAGGTTACATATCAATTACAAAATATATACCCAGTTTTGCAACACCCACAAATTGCGTATAACATGGTCAAAATTGGATGAAAATTGACTACGTTATGGCTGGACAAAAATATCAAAGTTCCAATTGGCCTTGACCTTTGACCTTAAGAGGCTGCATGTAAATTACAAAAGTATGCAGTATAGCAATACCTGCAACTTGGGTCCAACATGCGCAAAATTGGATGAACATTGCTCAAGTTATGGCTGGATGAAAACTTCAAAGGTCCAAATGACCTTGACCTTTGACCTTTAGAGGTCACATGTAAATTACAAAAACCGTGCAGTGTTACAAACCTATAAATGAAAGTTGGATTGGTGGCCTGCAAAGGGCTTAATGACATTGACCTTTGACCTTCAAAGGTTACATATTAATTACAAAATATATACCCAGTCTTGCAATACCCACAAATTGCGTACAACATGGTCAAAATTGGATAAAAATTGACTAAGTTATGGCTGGACAAAAATATCAAAGTTCCAATTGGCCTTGACCTTTGATCTTAAGAGGCTGCATGTAAATTACAAAAGTATGCAGTTTAGCAATACCTGCAACTTGGGTCCAACATGTGCAAAATTGGATGAAAATTGCTCAAGTTATGGCTGGATGAAAACTTCAAAGGTCCAAATGACCTTGACCTTTGACCTTTAGAGGTCACATGTAAATTACAAAAACCGTGCAGTGTTACAAACCTATCAATGAAAGTTGGATTGGTGGCCTGCACCTATAATTTCTTTGGAGATATTCAACATTTAAAATTTCAAATGATCCTAATTTGCATAATCTTCAACATATTTTCTCCTGTTTATTGAAAATCACAGTCATGTATAGACCTATAATCTTGCCAAGTTTGAATTGTCTGAGTGTAATTGTGTTCAAGAAAACTAGCAAACGAAATTGGTTGCAAAGGAGAAATAAAGAACTCGAATAAAACAGAATTTCTGTGTTAGCACACAGACATGAATACATCATTGTACCTGCAAATACTTTGTTGTAAGATTGGCGCATGCACACATTTGATAATCTTGACAACTTTATCGGGCTACGTTTGAGAAACAAGCCCATTTCTGCAGACAGACATTCCAATTTTACAGCTAGTACAGAGTCACCTACGGATATATGCATGGCTTGAACAAAATTGACTTAAAACGTTTGATACAAGTATATGAACACTTTGCTCTGCTCTAATGTACTATATTTTTATGTATTGACCAATACTTTAAAAAAACCAAATGAACTCCGGGTTTCATTTCGCAGAGAAAGTGGCTTCAAAGGGTGGAATATATCTCCAGGAAAAGTTGCAGGTAATCTTACGGTAGTTTTATGTAGCGTTATGTATTCAGAAATGCAGTTTATAATAACAGAAACTTTTGCTTGGAAATAGCATTAATTTCAGTTCATGAAAGTGCTTTCAACTTGATATTTGAAGTGCTTGAGATAATGCTAGTGTTGATCAGCGTCCTTTTTCAAAACTCTCACATTTGATGTTAATGTAGCTAAAATTTGTTCTGAAAGTTATTCAGAAACCTGTTGCTATTATCCTCAATTTCCCCGCGTCACAAGGGTCCATTCCCGCAATGACTTCTTCCGTCGGATGGAGGTGAAAAAATGCTATGCCTGGCTGGCTCTGTAAAAGAGTGAATTGGGTTCAAAATCTCACCCCTGCATTGCAAGTTTGTCATGGCACCATTGATAGTCACCAAGTCTGTCACCCCATCAAAAGATATACCGCCCTACAACATTATCTCACCGACAGCAAATGCCACGTCTCTTAAAATGAAATTAAAAATAAAAAATTAAACCTGCAATAAAGACAGACCACAGCTTGGTTAGTCTGCAACTCAATGGTTCATCTTTTCAGAAAAGAGGTCCTGGGTTCTGGAAGTTCAATAGCAGTTTACTGAAAGATGAAATATAAGTTGCAGAAATAAAAGATTTAATTAAGAAACAATCTGATAAATATATAGATTTAGAGAAAAAAGTTTGAAATGGGATGTCATCAAGTGTGAACTTCGAGGACATACAGTCTCTTATTTAAAAAAATGGCAAGCAAAATCAAGCAGGAGCAAATAGACTTGAATGAACAGTTGGTAATTCTACATTGTGATTTGGCTTTATCACCCAGTGATGAAATCAAAGATGAAATAGATCATATTCAGGCACAGTTAGATAATATTATTAATCAACAAGTTGAAGGAATTATGATTCGGTCACATGCTAGATGATGTGAACCGGGTGAAAAGAGTACCAAGTATTTCTTATCTTTGGAAAGATGAAACTATAAATCAAAAGGTGTTCCCAAATTAATGACTTGATAACAAGGAAATTGACGAATTAGATGATATCATAGAAAAGGAAAAATATTTTTTGAGAAATTATATCATTCCAATAAAGATTTGCATCTGTTGGATGACGTTCGATGCAGTCAAATCTTTAACAACCCAAATATTTCAACTTTATCTGATGATGAGAAACAAAAGTGTGAAGGTTTAATAACTAGGGTTGAATGTTTCAGTGCAATAAAACAGTTTAAAAATAATAAGAGTCCTGGTAGTGATGGATTCACGGTTGAATCTTATCATGTTTTTTGGACAGATATAGAGCATTTGATTATGGACAGCTTCAACTAAGCCATTCAAAATTGCCTACTATCAGTAGATCAAAGACGAGGAGTAATTTCTTTAATATCTAAAATAATAATAATAATGATAATAATAATAATAATAATAATAATAATAATAATAATAATAATAATAATAATAATAATAATAATAATAATAATAATAATAATAATAATAACTTACTGTACATGAAACATTGGCACCCTCTCTCATTATTAAATGTGGATTAGATATTGGTTGCAAAAGTGATAGCATTACGATTACAAACATTTTTGCCAAAGTTGGTCAATACGGACCACACTGGTTTTGTTAGGGGCAGATATATTGGAGAGAATATCAGGCAAATTTCAGACATTATTGAGTTATCAAGCTTGCGTGATATGCCAGGTTTGATTCTGTTGATCGATTCTGAAAAGGCATTTGATACCCTGGAATGGCATTTTCTTGATCAAGCTCTACAGGTATTTAACTTAAGTGAAGTTTTCCGGAAATGGGTGAAAATAATGTATACAGATATAAATAGTTGTGTCATCAACAACGGATATACTTCACACTTTTTAGCTTTACACAGAGGTGTTCGCCAAGGCTGTCCTTTATCGCCATTTTTGTTTGTACTCAATGTTGAACTGCTAGCCATTCATATAAGGGCAAATCCAAATATAAAAGGAAAAGTATAGGTTAAGAAGAGATAAAGTTGAGTCAACTGGCAGATGATATCACCTGTTTTGTATTTGATGAGGAATCTGGAAATGCAGTGTTAGACTTTTGCAAAATATTGAGGAGTGTTGTGGTTTAAAAGTTAATTTAGACGAAACCGAATGTATATGGATTGGTAGTAATACTGGAACACAGCTTGGCAACATCCCCACAAAATGGAGTACTGTGGTTTTCTCTACTTTAAAAGTGAAATTCCTTACTTATGAATAAGATACGCAGTTTAAAAATGTTGATGACAAATTTCAATTAATGCGGGATGTTTTTAATATTTGGAAAATGCGAGACCTGTCTTTAATTGGAAAAAGTTTAGTGGTGAAAACATTTCTAAATTAGTGTACAGCACCTCTACAGTATCGCTGAATTCTGAAATGATTTAAAAGGTACGGAAGGAAATTGATATGTTTATCTGGGGTAGCAGTATGCCAAACGTTAAAAGGACTGTTATGTATCAAAAGCCATGTAAAGGTGGATGAAAGTTCCAAATTTTGAAATGAAAGTTAAATCATTACTTATTACATGGGTTAAACGTATACTGAGTCAACAACAAGCTAGGTGGAAACATATCATTTAAGAGTTGTTTCCAGGTGTAAAAAAATCATGATTTGTTTCAAAGTTATTGTTCTATTGGTTCAACTTGTACCGGGATTCCACTTTTTTACTCTCAAATTTTGATTGCTTGGAATGAATTTAGGTCTTTTTTCCAACCGCTATTGGCAGTTTCAGTACGTAAAAAATGTTGTTGTTTAATGAAAACAAATAGTACAGAAGAAACCCATATTTTACAGAAAATAGTATCAAAAAGGTATCAAATTTATTAATGACATTGTTGATGAAAATGGTGAATTGCTTTCTGTTGAACAGATAAATGCTAATCATGAATTTCAGCCACATTTCTTAGAATATTTACAAATACGTTCAGCTATTCCATATAGTTGGTAGCAAATACTGAAAAGCCGTCGCAATTTAACTCTCAGGAACATTACACTGAAATTTTGTATTCTTGGTTAATTTAAACAAATTGAGGGAATGTTGTGTAAAGATATTTATTGGGTATTATTAGAACATGGGCCTGTAGCCGAACCTACTTGTATCAGGAAGGGCACTGGAATATTTTCCGAACTTCGTGCCACAATTAATTTTTGGGGGCAAAATTTTTCCTTATCTTTTAAAACGACAATAGAAACTAAATTACAGGCATTTCAAGTTAAACGTTTGCACTGTATCATTGTTAATAAAAGCTGGTAACATATGATGAGTATTGCAACTGATAATACTTGTGAAGTGTATAAAACACAAATAGAGACAATTTGTCATAAATGTTGGAACTGCCCCTCATTTAATCAACTCTGGAATGAATTGGCTGTTTTTCGGAACAAATGTATGCATGATGTAATTTTGATCCAACAGAAGGAGGTTATATTTGGCATTTATGAATGCCCTGATAACATTGCATTGAATTATTGTGATTTGTATGGTAAATATATTATACATACACAGAGATTTGGGTCTGCAAACATTAATTTTGTACATTTCTTACATTTATTGAAAAGGAAGATTTCTGTTTTTAAATACAAAAGTGAAATTAATGGTAAACTGCAACAGTTTCAAACTAGATGGGAAGCTCTCCAGGAAGCTGTTAACAACAAATTGTCTTAGCTGCATTGATTCTCAACAGGTTTCTTTGGATTAAGCAAGATTGTGTTTCATTTTATTTCTGTTTGTTATAATTTTACACATGTTATTGAAAACAGTCTTATAATACAAATGTAAATGTATGTGTATTACATATTTTTGTATGAGAGGAACTCAATAAAAAAGAATTAAAAAAATGCCACTTCTCTTGCAGAGTGTCCTTGGCACAACACTCGTTTTACTGCTTCCAGACTCATTTTCCTCAGGTAGGTGGAGGATGTAGAAATTTTGATTCATCTGTGACTTTGCTTCCAAAGCAGACCAAGTTCCATGTTTTGGGGTTTTTTTTTACTACACATAGAATGCCCTTCTTATGTATAGTAAGAAAATTAAGACTATAGTTTGAATCTCCTCTAAGCATGAAGCACCATTCAGGAAGTTCATCATAATCAGCTTGGTCAGAAGCAGCCTCTGGCCCTAGTGTAATGAAGCCTGTTACCATACTCAGCCAATTAGAAAGAGTCACTTTTCCCAAAGCTAAAACAGTGACCTTGTCGAAGAAGGGCAGACCCCAGTGCAGTAGGCAAAACACACAACTTAGGTCTGCTCAGGGGGGCAACTGAAATGTCAATCTTCACTATTCCAGTGACAAAGGGGCTCGATGGAGCCTGCCCTGCATATATCGTGGATTCAACTGAAGGTGTTGGAGAGGTCTGTTTCCCCATATATCAGTACTAAAAGGGGGATTTTGGGCGGTTTGTACTGAGACTGTCTTAGGATATGCCCCATGCATCTTGTGTTTTCTTTTCAAATTGGTATCCGCCATAAATCTGTTCCTTACCAGCAAGATTCTTAATGTTGATCTTGAGCAGCTGTAGTAGTTTTGGCTCGACCTGCTCTGCAGCGCTCCATCAATGAACCAGTTTCTCTGCATCTGGCAAAGGTTCAACTCAACTGGTTCAACTCAACTGGTTCAACTCAACTGGTTCAACTGGTGCCTTGGTACATACCAGTCATCTCAGCTACTTCTGCACAGCTCCTTCCACCCTTCATCACCCATCAGCTGGTACATATAAACGTACGTACGTACGTACGTACGTATGTATGTATGTATGTATGTATGTATGTATGTATGTATGTATGTATGTATGTAAGCCGGCAAGTAGGTTGGTAGGAAAATAAAACGTAAATTAAAAATAAAAAGTTTTAAGTCTTGGGCAAGTGGTCTTAAATGGATGCACATATGAATCCACACACACGATATATCGCATAGTATTGTGATCACAATGAAAGGACAGAAATAGATACAGGGACAAAAAAGTCCTCCTATAAACAGTATGTCTCGAGGCAGAGACCATGACCAAGTGAGAAAGAGAGCCATCTTGATTATGAGTGGTGTTTCCTTCTAAAACAGTGCTGTTTGCTTATAGTTTTAGCATAGTAACATTAGTTGTTACTTTGAACTTCATGCTGTTCAACATTCTTGTAAACCACACTGAACTATAATTCTCATTGATATGGCACCCTTGTCAATAGCCGTCCACGATCGTCAGACTTTGCTATATTTTATTATCATTTTTGTGGTAAAAAGTGAAGCGATGACCTTAAATGTCTTAATCCAGCCATTTCAGTTTGACTGAAATCATTGTAAAGAATGCTGACAGAAGAAGTACACCTTTTATGGTGACCCAGATCATGGGTCATCTTTAGAGCAGCTTTGACATTGTTTAATGCGTTATTTGTCAACTGGCTTGGATTGGTTTAAAATATATCAGGATTATGCCAATACCTAATGGCCCCTGTTTGGCTTTAAGGATTATTGGATTATTTGCCCCTCCCCACATAAAGGACTATTGAATTATTTCACCAGAATTAAGTATTTTTAGGGTTGATATTTTGTGGGATTATTATATTAGTTGGGAAAAAATATATGGATCGTTGCTACGCACGAGCAGCCCCCCCCCTCCTCTCAATGATGCTATCGACCTACTGTCCAATGCTCTTTATAGTAGATCTGTGATTAATTCCGGTTTGATATCGCTAGTATACAGCAAACTAGATTCAGTAAAGATTTTGCACTTTTGGACATGGCCAGTACATTATTTTCTACACTGGCAAATGACCCACACAGAATGAAACTAACATCAAGAGTTGTGCAGTGTTAATGAATATGAGGAGTTAGTCTCAGTCAGCGACCTGGTGGAAACTATTTTCTGTTTAACTCTTGTGAGCATCCAAATCAAGACAGCACACATTATCATATAGTGGGTCAACTGCATGAAAAGTGAAACGAACTGCTTTAATTAACATCCGATGATAACAGACTTGCCAGTGTACAGCATATAAACTATTATAGAAAGTCATTTCTTTCTCTCTGCCTTACTCCCTTCTTCCTAATTTGTTTCAGCACAATGTAATGTAATGGAAACACAGGGCCAACAAAACATATTGGTATATACTTGTTTGGAATTCCTTGGTAAATTAGATCACTATTTAGGATTTATAAGTGTGACCATAAATAATGGGAAAAAGTAATCAAGCAATTCTATTTCAGCTTACTGAAGTACCACTATTTAAGTATAAATACATTTCGAGGTATACTATAATATTTATAAATGTACGTATCATTTAAGCTGGGAGTTAACACAACCAGATGTATAGTGATACGGATACTAGGTCAGCGGATGTCTTCATAGGACTTCAGTGGCAGCTGAAATGTTTACACACAAGAGCTAAATATTTGCGAACTAAAATATTAGGTTGTGAAAGGACGGACGAAGGATGGCCACATATCTTTGTAAGCTCAGTTGTATGACAAATCAGCGGTGTTAAAATTAATTCGGATGAACGCGTGACAATACCTTGATTGCAAAACGTTCACACATTCATTCCATGCTCTAAATATATTATACATTCAGTCATTGACATGATCATTGCTCCATTACTAGTTTGACATTTGTAACCCTTTCAGTGTCAGTTTTTAAACTTCACCAGGAACTTTCCTCAGTGCATTTTGTATGCAATGAAGAAATTCAAAATGAGCCTTTTATTACCAAAGTAAGTAATCTGTTAGCACTTTTTCTAATCATGGTGTTAGTTCCAGTGATTTGAGTCCTGTAACACATACACCACATAACGTTTGCGGTTTCTAGTTTAACTTTAAAATTATGTCTGAGGTTTACTTTACTTTCAGTACCTAGCACAAATTTAATCTCACCTTTTTCGTCACCTGAAATGACACATTGTTTTGACAAGCTAAGGACCTCAAACTTAGATAAGGGATGAAGACGTTTCGCTTCACTGGCTTGGCGCCAGACTTCACTCGAGAGACATTATACTTCACCAGCAAGACCTCAGGTCAGAAGGCATACGATTCACTATTGGGATGCGCCAAGGAATTATTTCATGGTATTAAAATATCTGAATTTTTACTGAAAATGTACACAGAAAGGCAGACTTATAGGCTACAATGTAACTCCCTGTCAGCTGACTTAGTACCGCAACAATGGTATCACTGTCTGCAACACAGGTCGAACATTTTTAAGACTGAAATGTTTAGGCAATAATCCCATTAAGGGTAACGATCGCATGGGTAAATACTTTTGATTACATAAACCTTACTCATAGCAAGTCTCAATCGAATGGTCTGCCGGCTGATATGCAAAAAAAAAAATTTTTAACAAATGTCTTCAACTAAAAGGGTATGTATAGGTAGGCAGTGTAGTCCACCAAAAGATCATTCACTGGAACTCGTGGCCATCAACACATTGTAATACTACATTGTGCTTAACAATGGCAAAACCAGTCAACAGCTCGCGGCTCTTTCTGTCCAGCCAGGAAGGAAACCACAATAGGTATGAACTAGTTTTAATTAATAATGACAATATTATATATGTTTTCAGTAATGGTGATACAACAAAAAATATTTTTCATGACCATAAATTGTTTCAAATCATCACCCCAAATTTAGAGATTTTTGTGGGATGTTGCCCATGCATTACGTCATTAAATATACAGTGCATAGTGTGATCTAATTGGATACATTTGTTCATATAATCTCGCTAAAAGCGACAATAACAACAACTAATATTTTAAAAACAGAAAGTCTCGCGTCACTTCACAAACGATCTCAAGTTGCACAGACATGCTTGAGTGAAGTATGTGCTCCTCAGTAAGACATTACCTGGCTGCAAATTTGTTTATGTATACCAAGCAAATATATGTAATACATGGGGTGGATGATATTTATAATTCTGGAAAAGATTAATTGATATCATATATAAATTACTTATAGCATATCGTTGTCGCTGCTAGGTACGTATATGAAAGTATTGAATAAAAAAGAGTACCAAACAGGACATGTCATGGGAAACTGTGATACCTAAAACAGCTCTCCTCCGACAGGAGGGTCAACAGTCAAAATTGAACATTTAGCTCTGTTTTTGATTTCCTTTTTTCAAAGAAAGCAATGATATGTTTCATATCTTATGTAAAGAGAAACTTAACAAACCCTAATCTGTAAGCCCAAGTACCGCTTGAAAACTATTAAGTCTGATATTTAAAGACCAAAGTCCAATTCTGTACCATGCACTAAAAACTGTAAACCTTCAAATCATAACAAAAAAATATTTTGTGTAGGGAACAAATCATACTCATAAAATTTGAAATTGAGAAGAAAATTTTAGCTTCATTAGCCTTGATATGAAATCGGATCATCAGCGGGGAACCAACGCAAGGCTTGCTTCGGTGACATTAATCTCCTCACAAGTTATTCTGCTAACTGGCAGCACCATATTTGTCTTTTTAATACTAACATGCCGAGGTGATGTATTGAGGCATTAAGCGAATATGACATTCCTTTGTTGACAGGATATATAGAAACTGGTCAGATTAACGTTGTTGTGTTTCAGTATTAAAATAGGCCTGTGGACCTATTATAATCTGTTTACATTGCATAGCCAATGCAGTCACTGTCCATGACTAAATCTATATAATAATTCATTACTAATGTTACAATTTATCTATATCATAGATTAGAAATTGTAATCTTAATAAAATTTAAAATATATGTAATTATAACTGTTCAAAATAAACACTGTGATCTATGGATGTGTTGACCTGTAAATCCTGGCAGCTGCTAATGTAGACTAGTGATAATTCAATTTTTAATTGTCTAACTCTGCTACCAATCCTCAGATTTTGATAAAGTATATAATACTTTGATCAGTACTCTCTTCAGGCGAGAACATAGGGGTGATCATTAATTATTCATACAAGGCACCAAAAATGGATATTCTATTGATCCCCCCCAAGCCAAAAAAATCTCTGTTTCCTTGTGGGAGAACAAAGTAAACTGAAAAGAATCCCGCGACGTTTTTTCAAGAACCATTTGCTCACAGTACGATACAACAAAAACATTCTTGACCTTTAGAGAACTTTTGGGACATACAAAACTTGCTGAAGATTACTTTTTTTCCACATTTCATTGTGTTGATAAAAGTTCAGAACAAGGTTATGTTGGGGGGTTAATGGGTTCTCCACAAAACTCCAATGCCACAAAAACTGGTCATGCTACGATAAATTGTTCTTAACGTTGTGGGCTGGAGTCGGATAAAAGTTTTGATTAAATCTCGTAAATGTGGCATCATATGAAATATATATTTACCTGATGAACATGATGTTTCGACTCTCACCGTTGGTCACATGATTGTGATCGAAATTCCTGTCAATGAATACTTTTGCCTTTGTCTTTTTTTCTTCAGTATATTAGACTCGCTGTTGTTCATGAGATACATCATGCAATGTGATGAGTATGCTGTGGCTCATAGTAAAGATTACACAGAATATGATTGTTTGGTGCGTGGTTGAAAGCTGGACATTGAGAGGCAGAAATGAAAGACTCCTGACGTTTTACTTTGCTCTCCCAACAAAGTTCCCTCACGTCTTGCTTCACTGTCCCAACAAAGTTCCCTCACGTCTTGCTTCACTGTCCCAACAAAGTGTCCTCACGTTTTGCTTCACTGTCCCAACAAAGTTTCCTCACGTTTTGCTTCACTGTCCAAACAACGTTTCCTCGCGTCTTGCTTCATTGTCCCAACAAAGTTTCCTCATGTCTTGCTTCACTGTCCAAACAAAGTTCTATTCTGTTTTGCATCACCTTTTCAACAGCAATTCCTCGAGCTTTGATTTGACTTCGTGTACGAAGTAGTGCATGCACGTGGAGTCCAACATTGTTTTATATGAGGAGACAGAATCATGGTTTTTGGTTGCACAGAAAGTGGAAACGTTCCTGTAGCACACATGCTGCCCTGGTACCAGGTGGAACACGGAGTCATGGTTCGTGTGAAAAGGAGAGCCGTAGCTTCAGAAGGAAGATAGTAATGTCTGCCAACTTGACAAGGTATATCCATCACAGTTGAGGGATAGGTTAAATAGTATCTGTATTTTATTTAACACATCAACTTTTTTACAGGCTATTTGAATAGAACCTGTTGGTTGTATTTTTGTGAGTATCTTAATTTGAATTGCATTTTATTCATCTCAGAATAATATAGGAGTGAACTGAATTAACGTTTACTATGTAGTGTGCTATAAAACCTTAACTATTCGAGCCTTTATGTGCAACAAAAATCTTGCACACACACGTTTAGTGCAAAAAGTATGTAATTTGGGAGAATTTAATATTTCACTCATTTTGCATTAATAATACTTTGATGACACATCAAGTCAGTTGAAAGCGTGACTCGACCTATTTGCTGCTGAGGTGCGACGCAAAAATACCCAAATTATGACGTCAAACGAAAAATCAGATACAAATAGTTCAGAAAAAAACTTTATCGACATTCATAAATTCCAACCTAACAATGACAGCACACCCAAATAGAGCAAAAGACAGAGATTCAAAAATTAACATCAACATTCAGCTTTCAATACCAATGTGAAGAAATGAATTTCACTTCTTATTTTAGACAGTCAATCATCCGTAACAGTTAAGTGCTTGATTTTAAAATAGTCCTCTCAACCTTTGAACTATTCTTCGTTAACTATAAACTTCATTTTTTCCACAAAACATATTGAAAAGTTCTTGTTGCCGTGATAATACTTTAAATCACAGCATTACCTAGTTATTATTAAAAAAGATGCAACATTGCCGTATCCTCTGTGTAATTTTGAGCCCCATTGTAACACAATACAATCCCTGATGCTCCATTTTCAACCAAGTCCCTGTCTATGTCAAAACTTATACTTCAATTAATCGCTATTATTAGGCATGATGTGCAAATTTAGAAAATTTAAGGCTCCAACAGTCAAATGAATTTATCAGTGTGCCATAGGCTGGAACCTATATAGCAAGTTTAACAGTGTACAATTCCCTGACACGCCTCTCTGCGATGGCGGCGGCTTGTCTCTACCATACATTTAATAAAGACAACCCACTTGAATTTAAAGAATGTAAGAACATAAAACAATAGCAAATGCAATATATGGAAAAGTTTCTGCTTATAATGGTCAGGCTTGGGGGGATATACATAAACATATGCATATTTACTAATATACTAAAATAAACAAAATTCAAAGTTTCACTTCCTCATGGAAAAGATTCCATTTATCTTCACTAACCTCTATCTCTGTCACCAACTAAAACTACAAATACGAAAGTGGAAGTAACGAATGATTTTCATGTAATGTACCACATGATATGTGCAGATAAGCATTTACGAGGTACCTCGATTGTGCAGTGACCCAAGATACACATTTATGTAATCGAGTAATTAAGTTTACAATTACCAATAGTTATAATGTCTGAAGAATTCTACTGTTTCAAGTTCTTGATATTAATTAGAATGAACATAGAATATGAATAATAATAAAACTAGAAGACAGCTCCCATGTTTTCAAATAGTTATTGGACATATATCGTCTTATGTCAGCATTTCAAAAGTGAGTTGGAAAAGACACATTTTATGGAACTATCAGCTGAAATGTTTAGCAGATTTTGTTACTCAGTTCCTGAGGCATAACATTTAAATATCGCTTTCAGATGTCTCGAGAAGCCAAATGATTTTTCATAAACCACCAAGAGTGGTCCATCGAATATGTATTAGTTTTTGTAGGTGTTTCATGTATACAAGAACATTAGCTTAAATATCGGTTGTGATATAGGTTCTTATATTTTGTTGAAGGAAAAACTTGCAGTATGTATCAGAGAAAATACATTTGGGGCCCAAAAATTGAAAGGAAAAACTTACACCAAGAAAGAATACATTGGGGCCAAAAAATGAATCCAGACGTGCCCAGAACAAGGACAAACCTGGTAATTTAATGTACTCATTGAGAATGGACATACATGTTTACTGTTTTGTGGTCAAACCAGTGAGGGCTAAACAAAGCTCTGCACTCGTCTCACCGAACACTTGAAAGGTTGATAACCATTCGGCCAAATTCCCGTTCTCAGGAGATAAGAGTTAAACAATTCGCCAGTATTAGATTGACCGATATTCATATGGGCAGTGAAATAGGTCCACTGTCCTTTATGCCGTTTCATAAAGTATAAAGCATTCAACAGACGTAAACAAAGTTATATTTATCATGATTGATGTGTCATGAATACATATAAAAGTGTACCTTTTGATCATCATAGTTGCATCAGTAATCATGTATCAGACTTTTGAAGTGGTATTCTTGTCATGATGGCCTGTTCACAGCCTATTGAATCCTGCTTCAGCATTTACTCTGTCACATTCAACCAAACGTTATAAACCTAATTTGTGTTCAAAACAACCGAAAAAACAACCTAATGCAATGGGATTAATTTGTTTATGATGATGATGATGATGATGATGATGATGATGATGATGATGATAATAATAATAATAATATGAAATACGTACGTGTATCAATAGCATGATACAAAGAAATTACCGAAGACAATTATAACTCACAATTCACTCCTTCGCCAGATCAAATCACGCACAGTATGGACTCACTTTGACATTACTTGAGAGGCCATGGCGGGGGCCAGATGTAAGGTATTTCTGACAGCATGGAAATGCATGATAATAGCACCAAAGTTCTAAGTATTTTTGACGCCAGCAACGTCTATGTTACGAAGGCTTATGAAAAGTGACCATAACAAGTATTATCCGAAGCACATCGTATTTCAGGATTCAGCAAACATATATATATATATATATATATATATATATATTGTATGTATTTTATGTATTTTCGTGGAATAACGGCCTGAGGTTTAAGGCATTCCTGGTTCGACGCGATTGAAAACATATATAGGAGGTTTATATAATCTTTATGTACAGTCATGAGGAAATATTTGCTTATGTTACCATTATGTAAACCAGAAAATCACCAGACGATTGTTTACAAAACATGTAGATATTTGGCAAATTTGAAAATTACATATTCACCTTTGACTTTCCTTTTTTTCCGTTTAAAATGACGCATGAACAAAAGGGCTACGAGAAATGTATTCAAAGCTGTTACCATCTTTCCTTCCGATAAACCATCAATTACATTACGGGTTTTCAAGATATCTGCCAAAAATAAATGTGTGAATGAAACCTGGACGAGGATTTGTGCTACACGTTGTCCCAAATCACGTATAAAATCATGTAGTAAATGGGATTTCGGGATGAAAGTAGAGATAATGAATAGTAGCTAGACCACGTCTGACGGGGATGTATCGCTGCCATCCATAGTGCCACATAAGCAATGATAACAAATGATAGTATCACACGAAAGGTCGAGTAAAGAAGACTAATGTCACCACAGCTACCTATGGAGATCAAAGGCCAAGAAAACCTATGCTATTCCGGGTCGCACTGTGTTCACATTGCAATAGTTATTTTGCCATCTGTATAGGTTTGTGTGCTGTCTGCGACTCTCATGTGACCAATTCCTGAACCAGCTTTATTTTGAGGGCAGCGTGTCATGAACGGCAGGAATACAAGAGGCGTAAATGGTGAAAATGATATAATTTAAAATTTTTGATCTTTTGATAATGCAAGTTTCAACGCATTTTAATTGGTCCTTAGGCCATATCAGATGAGCTGGGCCGTCACGTGGTTTGGCCAGGCCGTCTGTTGAATTTAACGCTCATTCCTGCCTAGTTTCAATGACCTTTGCAGTAAAAATGAATGTGACGTGCTCCTTCTGCCAAAGCCAGAGTATTCGGCTATATAACATCTGTGCACAACGTAATATCACAGTTCGTCCAATTCGATTTGTATTCGTTTGATTTCATGCCCTTGTGTGTCAATTACATTTAATTTTGTGCACAATAACAGCAAAATAAGCCACTGAATGCGAATGTCTAGTGAACACAGTGCCATGCGGTACTCTGGTTTGACAAATGTGGATGGGGATTCTCTCTGGGCCGTCCTCAAATAAAAACAGAGTGTAAAATGATGTGTTAATAGACTCGGGGATTCCACGCTGAAGGTATCAATACCTAATGTAATTCAAAACCTTTAGGTTTAAAAAAGATTATATACAATGCCTGTGCAAGCACATTCAGTCCCCAAATCTGTGTAAATCTCATTCTTCTTGATGCAAATAATAGCATAGATATTGGAATTAAATCGTCATAAATATAACGCCGTAGAAGCCTTAGATCAACCGATTAACAATTAAAATAGCTGTTAACACCCAAAATCCCAATTTCTCACAGTGAAACAGAGAAGACAGTGAGTTAATTAGACCAAACCACATATCTCGCAAAATATTATCTTGCGTTGTCGCCAGTTATTTGTATCTTTGGACGATGGAATACCATTAATTATGAACAGATGCATCACTTTGATTTGACATTTTATCCTACTAGTTAATAAAACGTCTAAACGGCAATCAGAATCTTGAAAAGTAAACCTGTCCATGAGGTAGCGTGTATTGTTTCATATTCCATTAGATAATGTTTACTTCAAGTAAAACATGGTTGAATCACTAGCTATAGCATGCACACACATGGCAGTTTGGCGTCATTCAACAGTGCCACAATGGCTAAGTTGTTTAGCAAAGTGCCTATTAATTAGAGGAAGTAGTCCAGGAACACTGCAACCTAAGTATGTAGGTGTGGACGATCCGGCAAGCTTACTATATTGTTTAAAATGATCTGTTTGTATCGAGATATTTCGGTTTGGCATCTCAAACTGGTAGGCTTCAGTGCAGCTTACCTTGCTTTGATTGCTAACGCATGGGGCTGTTTGGCATCTATGACCAGCATGTGTACATCCATCCACAAGTAGTAACAACTGCACATTCAGCAGAGCCATTCTTTTGTTATAAAAAGAGAAAGCAAGGTGATGTCTACTTAAGCCATTGGAAGGAGAAAGGACTTAACAATTTAATATTTGCAACCATTGCATTTCTTCAAATGAAAGCATCGAAATGAGCATGTTTTATGTGCGGTAAAGTGTATCTCCTGTTGGAGACAGGTTTTTCTTGTTCTGTTCCATTACAGGCCTTGTTTATAAAAACTCAATTTGCTATATATGCCAGTGTATGTGACATTAAAATAATTGATCACGTTTATTTATATTCAATTGCGTAAGCGGTCGTAAGCTTATATCCATCTTTACGTGCAGACTGCTGTGTGCCACACCACACCACAACCGGAAATGTGGTAGCCCCTCTCCTCCATGGCCTGCCACAACTAGGTGTAGAAGTCAATGTGTTCTAAGCAAACTCATGCATAAGTCATCCAAAGTTTACACAGTGTCAGAAAAAAATTAAACCCTTAAAGTGAAGGTGGCATATATCACTTGGGAAGCACATTTAAGAATATACCTGAAATGGACTTTGGAAGGGCAGTTTTGCAGACAATTTGGCAAGATGGAGGGAGCTTATGGAACTTCTGTTTCCTGGGGCCAGATTTCCCCCCCCCCCAAAAAAATGAACAAAACAGAAGCCCATTTTTATACTGTACAGGGCAAAAAAGAGATATATGCAGAACTTTGTATTTCAGTAGACAAATGACAGAGGAAAAAAAAGAATTCAAACGAACTCTATGCTCTATTGAAGCTTACTGCATGTACACCAAAGAGAAACAAAGCAAGTCAGGAGAAAGCTATTCATAACTGTAAAAAAGAATATCAACTGGTAGAGTAATAGATTACCCAGTTGTGATAAATAGAAAAAAAATACTGCAGTTTCATTGACACAGATGATATGATCAATGATAGAATATTCATGGGCACCAACTCACCAGACGTGCAGGTAAAACTCCTCATAGAAGATCCTCATTAAGACACAGCCCTTAAAATTGCTACAGCAGTTGAGACAACAAAAGGACAGATGAAAGTTACTGCCAGGGAAAAAGTGCAATTGTTCAGCAGAAGAATCCCAATATATATATATATATATATATATATATCTTTATTTCGTACTCGGAGTACACATTTCTTTACCGAATAAGACATATCAAACATGAGAAAGCATATAAGAAAGAAAACGTAGTGTCAACAATCATTGTATCACCTCTCCATCACACCAGTACGGAAGTATGATCTTCCTCCAGACAATGGTCAGGACGCTAGATTGGTGATAGATAAAAAGTAAAAAAGGAATAATTAAGATGTACATAGGTTTTCAATTAACATTTCTATCTCTGCAGGCTCTAGAATAGCAGTGGGTCTCTGGTCTCTAATATCACACAGCTCTCGGATTGTAGATGCGGTGGCTCTCACTGTTTGATAGTTGCGCATCGCATGTTTTATTGCATGTTATACAGCTGAAGCATTGCCAAGTAGCTGACCTCTTCTAATGTTATATTTGTGAAGTAGGAAGTTCATGGTCCTTCCTACATGTGAAGGAGAGTCGTAGAATAACAATTTGCCGTACATACGAACACCCGTGTTTTGACTATTAATTACATTCAGTATATATCTGAAGAAACCACAATGCATGCTTACCGCTATTGGAACATCTTTGCAAATAAGTGGCAATATTTCACAGTGTGTTTTCCTTGGTTATTTCCTTAAAATCTGACAGCCTTACGCCAAGATATAATTACTCTTTCCACCTCTGTTCCCAAGAAATCTTAAAGTTGGGGGTGGGGGGAACCCGAGCCATCAAAAGCTTGATATTTGCAAAAAAAAAAACTATTGCAACATACTTGAAGACATTTGTTGAATCAGTTTGGGCCCATAAAATGACCAAGGTGAGTAAAGTGGATCACTCGTTCAGTTGGCTTACCACCTAAAGACAATTTTTTATATACATCGTCGTGAGAAAACGTCATCTATATTGTCTTTTTTGGGATTCAATATCACATAATATTCCTTCCCAAAATCACTGCCGATACACAGTAGCTATTTCATAGAAGATATTGTAGAACCAATCAGAACCGCATCGTCAGCATATGCTAAGCCATCCACAAAAACATGGCCAACATGACACCCTAATCCCGATTTCTGCAATTTTATTAGAAGCTCGTCAATATATATTCCAAATAGAATGGGGGAAAGAAATCCACATTGCTTGACACTATTAAGGCATGCAAAAGGTTCCGTGATATAATACAGACTTTTTGATTAGTATACATGTGTATTAATAAATGGATCACAATCGGCGACATGCCTGTCCTTAATAATAACCTAAAAAAATGCACGTATTCAACTCTATCAAATGCTTTAGATGCATCCAAAAACAAGAGATTCACATTAGTGTTATTAGATAAACAATAATTCACACACTCCATTAAATTACCTGTGCACAGAGTCGTCGAGTGATCAGCTTTGAATCCAAACTGCAGGTCAGATGAGTACAGAAATTCGCCCTTTTCTAATAAAATTATCCAGTCAAATAATTTCCCATTAATGCTAATTAGTACAATCCCACAGTAATTTTGCGACTCCCAGGCAGAAGAGAGTCTATCTTTGGGAATTGGATGGAGCATAATCTTTGTTAAGCCCGCGTACCAACATTGAAGGAAAAAAAATGACAAATACAAATTAAGGGATGCAGGGCCATTAACTATGTGTTCTTTGTAATGACCCAAGTCGCCGTCATGTTTTCCTCTTTTTAATCTCTGTACACCTTTCGCAATGAAATCATTACATATTAAGCTGACCATGTAGTTTCGGGCTTTTGAGGACACATTTAAGTTGTTAAGCTCATTTTTCAGTTTTTCAAGATCACCACAGTCATAAGGTACCCTGCTATAAAGGTCTTTATATTTCTCCGTGAAAAGTGCACCAATGAACTTTGGGTCACTTTCACCATCTATCACAGCTGATTTACTACCTCCACAATTTCTTATTCTTTTAACTTCAGACAAAAAATCCCTTGTTTTGTTATTGACAATCGTATCAGCCAACTTATTTACTACACATTTCCTTGTTCTTTTTAACAAATCATAAGGTGTAATGATATTTTGCTTGCCTCATATGCCTAATGTCTGCAAGTGTACCAACCTTTGGGGGAATTATTACTTTTCTAGATATAATGCCAAAATTTTGCTTCCCTTCTGTGTTTCTCAACATACTCATTCCAGCCCTGAACAACTTTTCTCTTTTTGTCATAACTGTATGGAATTGTGTCTTTACTCGCATCAATGCACGCTGAAACAATGTCATAGTGAAACTTTTGAATTGCGTCTGAGGGTTCAGAACACATGTAATTGTTGCAGTGAAAAGCTTGCCATGGGATTGCTATCTCTTTTAGTTTTGTCTCTAATAGGGAACAATGAGTGGCTATATCAGATTCGGTTACTTCATGCCACAGTGGTCTTGGTAAAGATGTTTTATTACTATTATTGTGACTGTAATCTATAGGAATGTCTAGTTTCAAGATCAGAGGGTCATGATCTGACAAATTGGAACCATCATGACCCGCAGAGTATTCATTAACAAGATCCCCTAAATTTTCTGATAATATGAAATGGTCTATCGTAGATCTTTCATGATTAACCTTACTTTCATACATATAATCAACGTCACTCTTATCAAGGTGTACAGCTACGACAAGCTTCTCATCCTAAACAAATGTATTCAATATCTTGGTATTTAGTGATCTTAAGAGATAAATATCTGTGTTAAAGTCTCCTCCGATAATGATGTAATCAACATTAAACTCTTTGCATGTGTAACTAATTGCTTCAAGTATGTCCTCATATTCATTCGAAGCATTATTGACAGTTTGTGTATCCTGTGGCATATGTACATTAAAAATACATAATTTCAAATCATTAAACTCATACAAAATACCACATATTCTTTTCAACTGAAACATGATAGGGGGTATTTTGGATTTAATACCTTTCTTCCAAACAAAGGCACAACCATCATATGGCCTGCCATCAATGACATCATTATCTTTATTACCCGACAAACCATGTACATTTACAAGCTCAACTACACTGGCGATACCCTGTATTTCCTTCTCAAATAGCCAGCGTTCCTGCAAGATAATGATACCATAAAGCTTTGATATCTTGTCAACATATTCCCATCTGCCTACACCATCACCGTGCGTATTGTAAGTAGCTAATGAGAGAGTAGACACAACAAGAAGTGGCAAAAGGAGGATGGATTTTATACACATCATTGACTATGAATACAGAAAATTAATCTACAACCTCCATGTGTGGGTTTGACGGGGGATATATATTTCCGAACCTTAACATTTGT
This sequence comes from Hermodice carunculata, assembly GCA_964020975.1. Lineage (NCBI taxonomy): Eukaryota > Metazoa > Annelida > Polychaeta > Eunicida > Amphinomidae > Hermodice > Hermodice carunculata. The sequence goes on along the minus strand of CAXHWN010002187.1, from coordinate 1,259,444 downwards.
GGGCCATATATCTTTATTGAACAGTCGCTTGAACTGTGAGGCAGGAACGGATAAGCAAAATGACTTATATTTAGCCTGCTCATGAGATATACACTCCAGGATCCGAACCTCAAAACCCTGTTGAACCATGTATTGCCGCAAATCACCGGTCATAGTTTCGGGAGCTACTCTATATATAAAGAGGTCTCTATTTGGTTCAAGCACACCCTTAAAGTGACTTGGTATGGGTGTCGCATTACCGGTTATAATCCTGTTGCATCTTTGTTCTCGTCATATTTGAATCCTAGCCGCCTGTGGAGGTATGCGAAAACCATCAGAATCAAAGAAGTGATCACGGTTTTGAAAGTCACGTAAAGACTGCGCGTGAGATGCAACACTTAAAGCAATGGTATATCTGGAAGATTGACTAACATCTCTCCGCAGAGACCTATCTCTTGATCTGGATCTGTTGGGATATGGGCCCAGAGAGCCTGGTCTGCCAACAAATGAACCCTGATTGATATTACCCCTACCATGTGCGCGACCACACCCACGACCTTGGGGGCGAGATCTGTCAGGTGCAAGAGTACCTGTATTGTAGGGTCTGGTTGCGGGAATAACATTACCGTGCGTTGAGACAGCATAACTAATAGAAATGGTAACCTGGGCATGTATATTTTGCATTGTCGGAGTAGATGGAGCATAGGCTATCGGGACCTGTGCAGAAGGAACCGCAGCACCCTCAGATACTACATTGGCATACGATCGTTGTCCCAATTTATCTTTTATCTCCAAATTCTCACACATCAGTCTATCTAGCATATATGCATTTGACTCATGCACTACTCCAGTTGGTTATGTCTATCAACTTAGGATATATTATTTAGTTCTTCAGGGTGGGAGAGGGGTATTTTCCCAAGATTGTCTATATCAATTACAATCAATGGAATCTGCACAGCCTTGTCAACTTTTTCTAATGCTACCACGATATCTGCCACGTACGCCTCACTCTCTTCTCTAGACGCTGAGTTCCTTCTATTTTTAATTTCACTAATAACTGAGGTACCACAAAAAAAACCACAGGCAGCCTTTAGCATCAATAATCTCTTCATCTGTAAACCGATTCAGAACAGCTTTTCTGACATTTTCCTTGGTATCACTCAGCAACCTAAAAAGGATGTAGGCCAAGAGAGGTGACAATAGCATTTCAGTCAGGTTCTCAGCATTATCGTCATTACCAATAGTAGCACTGGTGTCATGACAGTCATTTCCTGACATTAAACCAGCCTGATCTCAATTCACATATATTTGGGTAGTATCGGGATCTTGTCCCGAACATGAGTCACCGTCACTGGGGGGTGCACCTACAGGTGGACTTTTTACTCCATTCGATGCTTGGGATAGAGTTAAGTCACCTGATGCGAACTTGGTTTCTCTACATGAGTTATACAGTTGCAAATCCTTTCTATAACAGACTACGGATTTTCCACTTTTTGTTGGGGCAATTATCCCCATCTGAGGGACCCATAAATTTCCCCATTGTACCTGATACAGTCAATTAACAGCCATGAACGGCGGTGGTGATGCAATCATGCCTATTGTGAAGAGCAACTGTTTCCCACCAGTCTGTAACAAACTTGTATTATTGTCCAATATACAGTGTCATACCGGGTCACGATCAGTCCAGACTATGTAATTTCAGTTACCATTCTTTTTTAAACAGCAATCGGGGAAAGAAAAAACTTCTATGTCAAAATCCCCCTCTTCTGCAAATTATAGCATGGATATTCTAGGCTCTTCAGAGTCCCTGATCACAATGCCGCAAACTTGCACTTGCCACCACAAAGCACTCACGATATAATTTGCTCAAAACAGCAAAGACTTGCGGAGCCGATCCACCTGAATAACCATTCAACTGAAGACCACGTGAATAGGGGAAGCCATCAACACCAACAAGGAAAAACAGATAACCGACACTCACCCCCCATCCCCATGACAGAAATGGAATTAAACCCAATGCATGAAATGTGTCACTAACAACTGCAAAAGGGACACATGTAAAGCCATGGGCCACTGGTGTTAAGAATTTTCAAAGCGAAATCATTTTGGATTTTTTTAGCAAAGCTGAAGGAATGTGTATGACATTACATGTGTATTAGATCCAGAAAATTGTGCTAATGGCAGTAAGCAGATACAAGAAGATTTAGTGGTTAAAACTATCAGTTGAAAGAATGATGAGGCATACATTTATGTTGGCAGAAACCAAAAGTCTATCAAATTCAAGCTAGACATAGGTGCTCAGGTAAATTGTGTACCTATAGATGTGTAGAAACAGTTTTTTAATGAAGCAAGGCTGTCCATAGATGACCTTACCAACATGTCAAGATATAGCGTCCACAAACCAAATGTTAAAGGGAAATGTATATTGATGTGTAAACATAGAGATCAAACACAGTATGTCGGATTCTTGCCATACCTGTGAAACCAGTGCTTGGCTACGAAAAGTGCAACTGCTTAGTCAGATCAATGTGATGTGCAAGATACACATTGAAAATGACAAGAAGCCTAGTGGATTGACAACAGAAAATGTGGTAAAAGAAAACAATTATGTGTTTACAGTTACTTGTTTCCTAGCTAGAGAGTTTCACATTACACTGAAGCCAAATTCATAGTCGGTCATTTATGTACCTCACAAGGTCCCAGTAGCGCTGAGAGAAAAGGTACACATAGAACTAGAAAGAATGTTCAGTCATGGTACAGTAAAGAGAGTAGACAAGCCCAGAGACTGGGTGGGCTCCATGGTGGCTGTGGAATAGAAAAACTCATGTCAATTTCGAATCTGGTTTAATGCAAAGAACTTGAAGCAGGCAATCAAACGTAAACATTATCAGATGCCAACAATTAATGATATAATAGACAAAGTAAATAAAACAAGTACTTCTCCAAATTAGATGCTAAGTCTGGCTGCTGGACTATAAAACGTGATGAAGAAAGCAGCAAATTGACTACATTCAGCTCACCATATGCTTGATGGAGATTCACAAGGTTTCCTTTTGGGCAATACAGGAGATATTCACAAAGAAAAAACACAATACCGTTGCAGGCCCAGAGGGTATTGATGCCATAATTAATGATATTCTGGTGCATACTATAGCCAGAAGTAGACATTACAGAAACGTCTTGGCCATACTGAAGCACTGTCGAGGGCACAACATAAAAATAAATCCAGACAAGATTCAAATACAAATGCCACATGTGAACTATTATAGTCACACAATCACATCAGAAAGACCAGAACCTGATCTGGAAAGGATCGAGGTAGTAAAACCAGTGGTGCCACCCAAATCGAAACAATAACTAGAAACAATACTTGGTACGATAAACTATCTAACCAAGCATGCAGTGGCCTTGGCAGAAACCACGGAATCTTTATGCAAATTGCTGCAGAAAGACACAGAATGGTACTGGGATGGTACTCTCGAGCCGACATTCACAAAAGAGAAAGACCTGATAACTCAATTCCCATTACCACTTACTCAATACTATGACCCAACTAAGGAGGTCACTTCACAGGGAGACTCATTACATGCTGGTATGGAAAGTGTAATTTTACAGTATGGCCAGCCAGAAGCATATGCATCGTGTGCTACAAAACCCACACAGCAGAACTACTCACAGGTTGAAAAAAAATGTTGGCAGTCATGTTTACCAATAATTATGTGGGTGGGAAGTAATTGCGGAAATGGACCACAAGCCTCTTGATACCAATATAAAAGGCAATCAGTTATGACACATCCGAGATTGTAGTGAATGATTCTACACCTCCAAAAGTACGACTTAGAAGTATGCTTCAAAGGCGCAACAGAAATTCCAGTGGCAGTTTCACTGTGCAAATTGCTACAAACATATTACAAAGAGCAAAACAGGAGAATACAAACACATATCGAGGTCAGCTAACAGACTGAAATACACTAATCAATGACATATGCGCACCTGGATAACTGTTTTTGAGCCAAAGATAAAATGAAACCTGCCAACTACACTGTTAAAGCTGATGCCAAAAGGAGCAAAATCCTTTAAGAGTCATAGTGTCACTAGCATGTAAACAAATACAGCAAAACCATTATTATGATCAAGGGGCTTAAGCATTGAAACCTCTGAAAAAAGGAATAAGAGCAGCTGAATGACATGTGGACACCAGCAACTATGGGCAAAATTGCTGATAAGTTACAGTCATACATAGTTCACTGAACCGAGGTTGGTGAGTACCAGTGGAATCGTGTGCATCTCAGGTTGACTGACAAAAACTCAACACCTCCAATTGATAGCAGTACTAACACTCTGCAGCAATTGTTACACACCAGTGATCACATAAACAGCAGTGACTTGACCTTTCACTCGACTAAGTGCAGCTAAACAGCAACCATCACTGCCAACACCAGATGTACAACAATGCAGTATCACAATTTCATCAAACCAAGAAGCGAAGGAGGGGTTGTATTCAAATGAACTTAAACATGATCTGTGATACACACATAAACATGGGACTATTATGTGTAGTACATAGCGTAGATTAAAATTTTAATTTGGAGTTCTTTAGAAGAGACACCATATCAACAAACAAAATATAACCCATACACAAAATATACTTTAGTAAAATATAACTATATACCAATAAACATTATAAAAACAAAAAACCATCAGTAAGTCATTGTCTGTCACAATGCTTCTGACTGAATTCAGATGAGTATATACAGCGCATATTTCATTTATCATCATGGTGACATAATATCAAGTGTAAAATAATTAATTTTAGAAAAGGTATATTTGTACTGTAGAAGTGGCATACATGAACATGATTTTTTATCTGGTACTAAAAAAAAAAAAAAAAGAAAAAGAAGAAAAGAAAAAAACCCTGCTCCTCAGGAGAACTCTAAACTCCAAAGATGCCAGTGTATTATTGACATTCAAATAATGAATCAAGTATATTCATATTCAATAACCGAAGTCAATTACCCTTAGCTAATATTCACCTTCAAGTGCGAGGTTATTGTATACCACACTGCACCCTGAAATGTGATACCCTATCCCTCTCTCCATGCTGTAGAATAAAGGAGTGTTGGTGTTAATCGGTCCTTAGTGGACACATACGTAAGACATGTGAACATTACACAACTATAAAAAAGTCAGGTAGACATGATTCATTTTTGTTACAGTTAACGAATATGTTCCTCCCGTGAGATGAGTGTGTGTGTGTGTGAGTGTGTTTTGGTAAGCCGACACTTAAAGTTCAGGGCCCGTATGCATAAAGGTGGTTTAGCTGCGGTTTAGCTTATTCCAGGAAACAACCATGGTGTAAAGTCTAATCCATGTGCATAAAGGTGTTGCAAAGTTACCCCTGGTGTAAAGTTACACCAGGTTTAAGAATCCGTATGCAAGAAGGAAGTATAGCTTAATCCATGGTGTGAATGGCCTTAAAATAGCCTAGATCTCTAAACCTGCCAGGGGGATAGTTTAACGGAGGTGTAAGTCCCAGTGGAAGTCTGTTTCCTTGTATATGAGGGACCTGTTATGATATGTAACGTGAATAATCATAACACTGTACATTAAGTGAATGTTCATATATGGTAAAATGTCAAATAGTGACATCAACAGTGCGAAAGATCAGCCCCATTTCACCTGCCTTGTGCTGTTACTATTGATAAACAAAATCGTACTGTGTGTACATTAGTCAAACATACCAAATGTACGCACTATCTGAATATTAAATGTGTTTGCGCTACTGCAAATCTACACATGAAGATACTGCAATTAGAGAAATCCACACTGTATCCATTACTAGCATGAAAATCAATGACAGTTGTTTGAAACTAAATATTTTATTGCCTGCAAAGCAGACCAAGTTCCGTCTTACTACACTTAGAAACCATGTATGTCTTAATCAAATGCATAGAAAAACAAACTTCAATAAATGTTACCCTTCATTGGTCAATGTAGCCGCCCAGGAAAAACCACAGATAAAACCTTTCGAATTATATTATTTGGCCTAAAAGCTCTGGGAACCTGTGTTATACTACTACTACTACTACTACTACTACTACTACTACTACTACTACTACTACTACTACTACTACTACTTATGATGATGATGATAATGATGATGATAAATAAAATAAATAAATTTACAAAAATCGTTGCAGAAACTTCCTTTAAACTTGAAACCGTTAATAAATTTAGAGTGTATATATTGAGGGTCCGACCTAAAGTGACTGAATACCTGCAGTGCAACCGTGCAAAAAAAAAATTGAAAAACAAACAAACAAACAAACAAACAACACCACGTGACCATGCTTCGCACCCCTTCTACTTACTTCACCCCTTTTCCGTCGCGTAGGCTACTTTATTGCGTAACACATTCAGAAAAAATAATTCCCGCTTCACTTCGAAACGCGGGAATATTTCAATCGTGTTCCATAATACCTATTCCAAGGCCGTTTCGCTGCTGTGTATTTCACGGGATAGGCCTGTGTCATGCACTTAAAATTGGGTCACTATGACTTCAACCTTTGACTCTTCATATGATTTTACCTTGACTAGGCCTAATATTCTAAACCTTGCCCCAAGTTAGCTGGAACTTGGTCTCCTTTGCAGACAATAAAATATTAAGTGACTGGTCGGTTATTTTAACAGGTATATGATATTTATAATGACTTTCACTTATTAAATCAGGCTAAGTTAAAATCGTAGTTTGATTCTATTTCCATTCAAAGCAATTTTGCAATGAAAGTAAGAGAATTGTGCCTTCATGTATGCCTTGATCAGCGCAAGAACAATTTTGCAATAAAGTACCAAGAGTCTGCAGTCTACACATTCAACAAACACAAAGAAACACTAGACATCTTCAATACGAAACATTGACTGAAGGGTTCGCATTAATAAGGCTGCAATTTGCTTCAGGTGGTCTTGTTATGCCACAGTATAATCAGTGCAAATATCTCTTTTCCGGCTCCATAAAGTAAAAATAGCGTATAGAGAACGGATTACTCTCGGCGCCCACAATTATTTTCCTCAATCATGCATTTTTAGACTTCGTAGAAGAATAATTTACATACAGTTTCCATATTATTGTCTGTGAAATGAAGGAGCACTTTTGAATGTGTTCTTGGGGCAAGTTCTGGTGACATAGACCGCTGTACTGTGCGTCACCCACTCTGCCATCAAATAAACACTTTAAAAGTTTCACTTGGGAAAGCTGTGGTCAATATTTTTTAGATATCGCGGTAACGTCGACAAGACGGACGGACGGACGACACAGCTGAAGACATAACCCTCCGGCACTTTATTTGCCGAGGGTAAAAAGTGCGCATACAAACATATGCAAAGTATACAGTTGATGAAAGGTCATTCGCAAAAGTGTATTTTCTGATCAAACGAACTCTTGTTTATGAGACGATTAATTTCAAGATCAAAATGTTTGCCTTTTCCACAATCTACTGACCATTACTTGTTTAAAAATGTATACATTGCATATGTCTATTTGAATACTTCTTACAATATGCAGCTAACAAATGGACAGCGCACTTATAACAGTGGGGCATAGCTAGACAACGTTCTTTTTTCTCATGCTGCCAGCTCCCCTCCTCCTCTTTTTGGCTTTGCTGTCCACGCCTTGTGCAGCCATGGTTATTGTGACTGGTCTTGGAAAAAGGGGATTATATGGGGTAGATAGAAATTTTAATGTTCTATTGAAACTCCAGTGATCACTTACATCATCATGTTATCCATAACACAGATATAGTTTGAGGATTAAATACACACATATAAGTTTATTGTTTATCATGCACATATATAAAATCAGTAATATTTCCATTATTGACCACTGTGTGTACACTCAATTTCAGTTTGATAAACATAAATCTGAAGCCCCTTGCCCCCCTCGTCACGTAATGCAGTCTGTCAATGAAAGGGGACAGCAGTCACACGACTGTCCTCACTGTGCTCACCTGGGACAGGTCAGCTGGCCATTGTCAGGAAAGGGGGTTAAAACTTGTATCAGGGTCTTCAGTTGAACAGTGGCGTAACTGCCCCATGGATTAGTTACCCCGGGTATAACTACACCAGCTTTTATGCATACCAATTTTCTTGCACCATGAACTGAGGGGTAACTAAAACTGTTTTATGTTATATCATGGGTAAGTTACACCTCCTTTATGCATACGGGCCTAGGATACTAATTCAAACATAATGATTGTTGTAGGGTCGCAGTTTTGTGATTTTGAGTACTATTTTGACCCGTACTTCAATCAGAGAAATCAAACCTTTGTTCAGCCATGATGTACACCTGTAATAAAGAACATTTCTACCCTAACCATTTCTTCCAATTCATCATTTGCTGTGATAAACATACATTATCGCTGCTTGCGATACAGGTCGCTTAAGACAACACTTACACATTTCAAATGTTATGGTATCAACCGTTTCACCCTTCAACCGGTCAAATCCTTACTTCCAGAAAAAGCTTAAGTAATTAAAACAAAATTCAGTTGGCTTCAGCAGGAAGTAAAGTTAAAAAGGATTTGATTGACCAGTGCGACACTGACGGGACTGCAGTCTATGGATACGATGAGCTGGCGATATATCATGTGAGGTTAAAACACCTTCACCAAACTCCTTATCAGCTCCAACATTTCAAACCTGTCATTAGTTTGCAAGCAATTCTCAATTATCATTTTTACACTGACATGGAAAGCAAAATTTTCCTACCACCAATATTATTTTTGTCATGAGTTGTTCTTGTAAAATTTACAATAGAGACACATTCAATGTTTGTGGGTGAAAATCAATGTATTGGGTTCGACATTCAAAACGCTTGGCAAAAACCACCCTCAGTTGTATTCCACATTCTTGGTACAATTCAGATGATCTGTTTTCCAAAGGTTTGTTGGTGTACGATGGGTTGTATGTAGGGTAAATAATGAAGTAGTTGCTACGTACTTTGTACCATTTGTCTAATACTGATGCTGGTTAGGGAAATAGGCTGGCAAAATTTGCTATTTATATTCCTGCTTATTTGTGGAAGTGTGCATTATTGCAGTGAATACAATCCATGCTTGCAGTATGAGTTAAAATGGACAACGTCTGTATGAAATTTGAGTGGAGGATCAAAGTACATATGGCACGGAATTGGGCATCGAGAAGTTTTGGCGGCAGAACCTTGAAGATACTTTGACTTAAATAATCCTTGCCTGATTATGTTTAATGAGGAATTTTGGGTTTGTATTAGTTCTTTGCTCTAGCATTGAGATGCTACATAGGGTTATGCTTCACCCCCTTTCTGCTATAAGTTTATTTGCGAGCTCTTCTTTATGAAGAATATCATATCTGATTGTATATGATTATATTTTAATATACTCCGTTACACATTAAAAATCATAAGGATAAGCATTGTAGGCCTACTGTTGGAGCGCGCGTAATCAGCATCTAAATAACTGCATGGAGTGTTTCAAGGTATTAAAATGTTATGGAACCTCTAGTGTTTAAACTTAAATCAAGAAACTCACAGCTTTGTGAACCGGTTTGGTTGGTAAAAGTAAATTTTTATGACATTACGTGGTATTTTAAATATTTTCATGTGTAGGTATGTATAGTTCATTTTACCATTTGTACAATTGAGTATTTTGAAGAAACAAGTCAGCTACTAGATCCACATGTACTTTAGTATTTGGAGCGTTATATCAAACTGAGCAATGTCTCTGCATCGAGACAATGAGACAGATATAGATTTCGTGTCCACGCTTCCTCTTTCATTGAACATTTCATGATTCGTATTGAATCAGTTTTAACACCACCAGACCGTTTTTCAACTTCACACTGTGCCTTTATGTGGTGTTTATGAGAACTAACCTGTCGACCTAGCACACCATATACACTGTCTTCTAGGTTCTTGTCTCTCTTTACCAGGTTTTATGACTTTGACGAGGGTAATGAAATTATTTCCCTTTTGGAGAGATAGAGTGTGCCCTACTTGCATTAACTAAAGGTTGATCAATCCCATGGCAATATAAAGGATAAGTGATGTGTCACGTCTCAGGTTGAGATGTTGACAACTGACACAGAGGCGCCTGTCATCTGCAGCTTGCCCTGCAGGCCAGATAGCATAAGAGGCAAGCAACCTTTGTGGCACCTCATGGCGACTGAGTTAGAGGTTCAGCATAACAATGCTGATCGCGACATAATGGTGCAACTGTATTAAAATAATCAGCGTCCTTTCTGGCATCATTAAACACCTAGCCACCTACAAAACGTGTAAGGCGACATCTGTGACAGTGAACCAGTTAAACAGTATGTCCACTTTGTGTTTCTTTTAAGTAACATCAAAATGTATTAACTACCGTCTGCAAAGGAGTGGAAATTTGGTATAGCAGCGGCAGACCACAAGTGCTGAGAGTATGTAGTTAAAACTTCTGGCCACACACAAAATTTGTAATATTGTCGCTATTTCATGGTTCAATATTTAGTTGTCAATAATTAGTTCTTTGGAAGTTCAACATGGCCGGATACATGTTATTAAACCGAGCATGATGAGTAGGTAAGAATATATCAAAATATTTCTATGCATTAAGCACAAGTGTCCAGGGTACTATTTGTTTTTTTTTCAGTAATCCGTTTTATGATACTTCCCGATGAGATGAAACTTCTAATGACAATTTGCTTTATGACGTCTCCTTGGGTTTTGATGGATTCACTTGGGTTATTAAACTCTAATGTTTTAAACAAAAATGTGACTTATGAATTTTCTCTGACATCAAGCAGTAATATACAAGGGAGCCATTAAACCTTAGTTTACTCAGTGCCTGCCCCACATGTTTATTTTTTGCTGATTCTTTTTCTGCCTATGGTATCATAATTTGGACACTTTCTTGCTTGGAACAGTTGGTCATTGTTGGGTTTGGAATTAATGAATATGGATCATGTTTTTCTGTACTATTTGGAAATTACTTCATTGGCTATGTTGTGCTGTGGGCTTTGTTCTCCGACTCATAGTTATAGTGGAGGTAGAGTGTGTTTATAATGTTCTAGATTCATAAATTTCACAAAAACGATGTAGGCCTACTTTACTTTTTTGCTGTAAACTTAGCTGACTGACAAGTCGGAAAAACTAAAAGGTGATAAGCCTAACTAATCTCTTTTTATTTTTGGCAGAAGTAATGAAATTTGTGTTTTGGGTGGTTAGGCCTATAGATTTTGGAAAAGAACTAGTGTCTGCAGTTTATGATGAATATTTCTAAGGTTGAGAGGACCGGTTTAAAACCACCAGTTGTCTTTTATGGGTGACTGCCTGTCTCAAGTCAGGAGTGAAATTTGTTTCTTCACATTGGTATTGGAAGAGAAATGTTGATACTTTGACAAGTCTGAAATCTCTTTGCTGTCATTGTTGGGTTTGGAATTAATGAATATGGATCATGTTTTTCTGTACTATTTAAAAATTACTTAATTGGCTATGTTGTGCTGTGGGCCTTGTTCTCCGACTCATAGTTATAGTGGAGGTAGAGTGTGTTTATAATGTTCTAGATTCATAAATTTCACAAAAACGATGTAGGCCTACTTTACTTTTTTGCTGTAAACTTAGCTGACTGACAAGTCGGAAAAACTAAAAGGTGATAAGCCTAACTAATCTCTTTTTATTTTTGGCAGAAGTAATGAAATTTGTGTTTTGGGTGGTTAGGCCTATAGATTTTGGAAAAGAACTAGTGTCTGCAGTTTATGATGAATATTTCTAAGGTTGAGAGGACCGGTTTAAAACCACCAGTTGTCTTTTATGGGTGACTGCCTGTCTCAAGTCAGGAGTGAAATTTGTTTCTTCACATTGGTATTGGAAGAGAAATGTTGATACTTTGACAAGTCTGAAATCTCTTTGCTGTCATTGTTGGGTTTGGAATTAATGAATATGGATCATGTTTTTCTGTACTATTTGGTGCCCTTGTGACATTGCAAATAGGTTATAACATTTTCTCAGGTTCATCTACGTTTAAGCATAACTTCTCACTTGAGCTTATGCAAACTATGTCCTATCTTAAATATCAATTTCCAAGGGACTGTTTGTATTAATTTAGCATTCGACATGATGGTCACTGAAGAATCATATCTCCACAAAAATGAGAACTGTGCTTTTCTGTAAATATTAAATCTGTTGTGACTCCCTAAGCAAAAAGTATTTTTTCATGTTGTAACTTAAAACTCAAAAAGGCATCGTCTCACTATAGAAGTATGGAAGGATGATAAACAAATGAAAGTAATACACTGCCTCATACGCCTAGCACCATATTGTCTCTGCTGTACTTGGTGTGCATGGTAAGGGCAATAAAACTATTATCGTTCTGTTGGACTGATGGACCAGTTAGGATGGTCATCAATATCACTTAAACCATTGGTGACATGTGAATCTTGCTGTATTGTGGTCTGTTACCACAGTAACCAAACTAAACCAATCATAATTCAATCACTGTAAACCATAAAACAAGAATCATGTTGTCCAAAGGGCAGGCCACGTGGAAGGGAGAAAACACAGGGAGCAGTCTATCTGCAGGCGAAATAATATTCTCCATCGGCAGTGCTTCTCTGATATCCAATTAAAAGTCTCAATTGTCATCACATGATGGCACTGTTAAACAGGTAATGGATGATTTAGATGTAATATTGGGCAGTTTGAACATGTTACAGAGTTGATAAGAGGATTCCGCTTCCATGTATGGTATGGTGACGACATTGGCTGTGCATTTCACTGCAGATGCCTAATAACCTGAGGCGGAAAGGCAGGTCACACAATTTGTATAATCTGCTCCTCCAGCAAAGAAAAGAAGAGAGTTTGCAAGTATTCTTGATGACTAACGGGATAAAATTTATCCGAGACAGATATATAAATGTTATGAAATCAACAGATGGTATGATATTGCTGGGAGGTACGTATTTTGAAGCAAGCTTCAAAAATACGATGTTGCAAAATTTACTTGGATTAAGCAGATAAAACGAGCTGTGTGCAAAATCCTAATGATACGTAGCCTTTTGAGTAGGTCTGTGTGCCGACATAATGGCATTTTCAGATTGTGATTAAAAAGACTAACATTTTCCTCGTTTGATATGCTTGTATTAGCCATGTTAGATTTAAAGTTTTGTGAGATATAATAAATCCTCAACTGTGAACAGCATTTGATTGGTTACAAGAGTAATGTTGCAAAAGATAATGGATAGTGGCTCTTTTTATTGGTTTTCGAAAATTGATATTGAATTCACCTTAGGCTCACCCAATATCACTATTCATCGTCTTATAAAATGCATATTGGACTCTTTGCTATTCAATATTAGTATTATACACACACAGACAAATATATATATATATATATATATATATATATATATATATATATATATATATATATATATATATATATATATATATATATATATGATGAAAATTAAGCTACAGGTAACCACTATGGACTTTCAATGCTATCAACAGACAAACTTACCACTGGAAGAAAAGACTAACGTTTTTTTAAGTTTATATTTCGATACCATATTGTAATAAAGAATAAAAACACATGACAGTGTCTCACTGCTACTTAAGTATGCCTGTGCCTTCAATAAGCTTTCTTCTCAAACTGGTTCGATTTGATGGTATATTGACTATTGGTCTTAAAACAAAACAATCATTGGATTGACATAACTGTAGAACTAAAGCAAGTGACCAGAAGTTCAATTTGAAGACTGGTACTTGGTTTTTATGAAATTAATGCATCCGCTGTCTTCACCTATTTTCTCTTATTTTGCACAATTTTGACTACAGGGGTAAGAACCATTTCTTGACCAACTCCTTTTAAGGTAAGGTTAGAGACAGAGTGTATGGCTTGTCCGAGTTTAGGGGGCAGTGTGCACGTTTTGGAACAAAGACTATTTCCCACCAGATCATTAGTTGAGGCAAAGGGTGTTATTGCAGGCAGACCCCAATATATGTCGCTGGAAGTTATGTGATTTATTGCAACTTGAAGACGACAGAGCACCCACCAGATTGTGAGTGTACACATTCTGATATTTGAACAGGTTTGAGAAGTTATATTTGTGAATTTGTCAAATTGTTGAATTACCTATGTTTTACCCTGTATTTCTGAGTACTGTATGTGATGTCACAAATTGTCTACAGTTCTTAACCAGCCCTTCTGTATGCTGGCTGTGTAATAAGGCTGGTGTATGTGACTGTATTATGTTGGAATAAAAGGCCTCACTCCTATGAACAGCTTAATCTTTCACGTTTGTCAAGTTTATACCCATGCATCACAAGTTCTAGATCTTGTCCAGTGTTAGGCTGTTCTACAACACAAAAGACAGTGTGGTGTGGCCCACTAACACCAAACTTTATATACCCCAAGTTTAACCCACATTTTAAGTTTAGAAAATCTGAGATTTACATCAACACTGGACTAAGATTGGATTAAGATCTCTGCAATTATGTATCACCAAATTGTTTGATTACTGTGGAATGCACATTGGCATTATCTAATTTGGTGGCAGCAATGGCCTCCACATAGATCACATAGCAAGGACTCTGACCTAGCCATGCTACAGGATGCTCGAGCTGGGCCCAAGGCTGCTATCGCCAGAAGGGTGACACATGTAAATAGCATGATAATCAAGAATGCCCATGTGGCTGATGTCAAGAAAAAGAGTGCAGAACTGAAAGCAGCATTAAATGATTTTGAGGCAAAACATTTCAAGTATATAGAGGTGTCACAGGATGAAGATGATGAAGATGTACTTGTTAAGACCAAGCAGTTGGTGATTTATAGGGGCGTTATATTGTTTCAAGTCAGATGAGCTATACAATATATTTCAGTACCATGAAAATGCGTTTACACAAAAGGTCCCATGTGAAGATAGCACAACCAAGATAAGGCAGGAGAAGTGAGTTATGCATGATTAAAAGAATGTTTACAGCTCAATACTTATGCAGCCCTTTGCAGACTTATAATGACCACAGTCCTCGGCTATAGTAGAGATATAGCTGATATTTAAAATAACAAGTCTTGTGTTTGATTTGACCCTCACTGAGAAAAAATGCCTTCGTGTTAAAATTTTTAATATTTCGGCAATAATATATATTTGCTCATAGCTCCATTTTTGTGCAACGTACACTGTGAAAGGAATTGTCGATAACTGCACCTTCACACATTCTCGTTTTTATGGTTAAGGAACATAATGTGAACTGCCGTATGGACTTTGGTGTAAATAGCTTGTTATACAAAGCGGTAGCTACAGCAGTATGAGTATGCTTTTTGAATTAATCATATTTCCAACCACCCTGCAGGAACAATAAATATTTATGCACCCATGACAATTATTACTTCCTTTTAATCTGACTCTAGTTGACAATCTTGGTTTGGTAATCAGGCTCTAGCCTTGTACACCTGTGGCGTTGTCACCAGCTATTAGGGAGGCAAGCTTTCGTAGTTTGGTCCATTCCTATGGCTGACTAAATGGTCTTCGATAGCCAGGCTTGAAAACTGTTGATAGCTGTACTTTGATATGCTAAATTGTTCCTTTTGTGGACCATCTGCCCTGAGGTAGCCACTCTATGCAGTGATGTCCTCTCGGTCAGCAATCATGCTGGACAGATTATGTGCCGCCAGAGAGTACAGGCTTCAATAGCTCCTCGCTTCCACTTAATTTCAGATAACCAGGACAGGTGGTGGGCTCCTTTCGGCCACCTTGCTGATTGTTAGACGACCTACACCATTTGCCTTTATATAGCCAGACTTGTAGATTTCCAACTGCTCCTCACCCCAACCCCCACCCCAATCTCAGCTGCCTAGCACTCTTTCTGGTAGTACCTATAGTGCTGATTAAACTACCTGGCTGCTGATGGTCGGTACAGACCCCTGCCTGTTTCCTCTGTGTGGCTTACTACCTGTCTGTAGAAAGTCATAATATACAACCCCAAACCTCTTCTGTTGCTGCAGATTTCCTTAGTTTGAGATTGTCAAGAGAGTTTTCCTAGTGTGAGACTGTCCACTAAACCTTCTACAAGTCCGGAGTCCATCTAAGCCTAGAAAGGGGTGAGTCCCATGCCTTGATATAACATGTAAAGTATTGCCAATATTTTGGGGGTACTGTAATCCCTTAAAAATGCAGGTAGAACTGTCTCCAGCAGACGAACATTCTGTAACCATGTTCAACACACTGTCACTAGGTGTCACCTCTATCTCTGCAGCACAACTGGCAGTATTTCAACAACTGGCCCCCTGTCGCTGTCGCTGTACCAACTGTGGATACTTGTTACAGACTGGTGCCCGGCTGCAGTGTCTCATACGAACTTAGTGGGTAGAGGTGGGAATGTTGCAAGGTGTTGCCATCTGCAAATAGGTTTATGCTGTTATCTTACCACAAAGATGAAACAAATTTATAATAAATAAACTTTTATTAAGGACCTTATACTTTGTAGGCGTCCTGCACAGTGGTGCAATGATAAATGACAAAATGCTAATGGTCTGCACCAATTAGTGCCACATTTTTAAATACACCTAAGGATGCAAACTATATTGAGACAACAAATTACGATGCAAAATTTGCAGCAGCATTGGCAAAAAATTTGTTTGAATTTGTTGTAATCCTAACGTCACACTCCAGAAGTAAACCATTGGGCAATGAGATAATAAACTGCAAATATTGTAGATTTAATGACATTTTACATGCCTCATTTGCCCACCTGTTCCTTTGATTTATTAAACTTTGTCAGTGCTCGTTGTATCTTTCAAATGAAATGTTATGTTTTGCCAAACATTTTTATGCACATGCACAACGAATATAATATGCGTGTGCCCTGAACATGGATTCAATGAAAAAATAAGAAAGTCGGGCCTCACCAAGCAATTCGATGGAAGACATTTGAATTGCAGAACACAAAGGCTACCTTAGATGTAGATCCCTCTCTGATTTCATGACATGTACCATGTGTACAAACATAAATAAAGGGCACCTATGTGCTCACGTTAACGCAGACTGAAGACTCTCAGCACAGGTGATAGTGCTGTATGTGTGTAATAAAGCAACTGATCCATTGATCAAGCTGAAATGTCACAACAGTAAACAGCAATTTGATTTTAATGCACTACCATTAGCATATCGTAGGCACCATTCACAAAATTATATCCATTTAGGCTGAAGACAATGTACCTTTGTTAGTTAAATATGTTTTCGACACACTCTTAGTCCGAGAGTCATCCAGATCCAACATCCCAAATCTTAATGTGACATGACATTTCACAAATATCTTATATGTCTAATTGAGCAAAGGGTTCTGAATTGCAGTTCTAGCCATGTGTATAGTAACCGTAGCAATGTATGCAATTTGCAACTGTAATCTCAAAATTATTCAATAAACAGAAGTAAATTAGTTTGTGAAAGCCATTAGTTTTAGCCACTGATATCAATAATTACACACACACACACACACACACACACACACACACACACACAAATCAATTCAACAGTTCATCGAAGTGTGTCTTGGGCTAATATAATCAATGCCAGTGTCCAAACAACATAAGTTGATACTGTTTCAGATTTTAGATATGTAGCATTATGTGTTAAAAAGTAATAATTTTTTTGAACAACGGTTTACCTTATTAGCAACGGTCAGTCCAGCGGTCAAAAAGTGCTACAGAAAGGTAAAGTAAATTGGGATAAAATGTGCTTCTTGCTTTTAAAAGTATACCAAAACTGTGACTTTATTTACAAGTAAGCTAAATAATCACTTCACCGAGTTTATTCAATTTATGTACAACAACAATGACACACTTGCCAGGAAAAAAGTAAAACACAAAGGGTCAAAATATGTCGATTATAAATGGCTCAAATATGACGTAATAAATTGGCACCATGTTTTCTGATTTGAATGTGTATTTATTATTTACAAATACTTACCCTGGTGAGCCAATCAGCCACAGGCTAATCAGCCTTGGGACCCAGCGTGTCGCTGCAAAGCAGGGACAGAAAAGAATCTCTAAGCTGCGAAGTAGCCAAACGTATGGTTTGTGTGTAAATGATGCCATTGGGCTGACTCAGTAAGAGGGTACTTTGTTTTAAAAATATTTTATTCCATAAAGGAAAACAATTGGGGAGAAGGGCCAGGCCCTGTGATAACCCCTCTTGTAGAAGGACAATTACACAGGACAGACAGAACATTACTAGGCCTAGTGCAATGCTCTCATTAAATCGTGTACAGGAGGTAAATAGCTAAGTATCAATAATAAATAAAGCATTGCACTAAGCTAACACATTGAAGTAGGACATATCACATCATGACAGACCGTGAGGCTTTTACAGTATAGTATATGATATATACTGTGTGGTAGACAAATCATATAAATTCATGGTTACAAAGTTAAATATAAAATATTCAAATCATGTGATGGTCCCTGACTGAAAACGCTTAGTTTTTGTAATGTAGTTGTGGAAGGCCAAAAATATTTTCTTCTTGTTCTCAAAACTGCAGCCTCAAGCATCATGTAAAATTGTTTAAAGACTGAAGCGGGCATGTTGTTACAATTCTGTGCAGATCATGTCTGAGAAAAACATGAAAGTGACCAAGAAAATAGTAATGCCAAATGTTTTTAACACCTTGCCAACATGGACACTCAGAAACGCCCATCTCAAATACATGTGCATTAAGTTGGCTGCAGCCCACATGTAATCTTGCATGGATAACTGCTGGAAATCTTATGTTCACATTGTATAATTCCATCTTTTTGACTCATTAAGGAACACTGGTATTAATTTTATTTTTGAACTGAGACCAGGAGTTTGAATTCCGTACCTCGGAGGGCAATTGGTTACAAAGTCTGGTAGTTGCAGGGAAGATTGAGGTATCAAATACATGTAGTTCTTTTCTCGTTCTAAAGTGTGGTAGATCTGGGGGTTGTCTCATATCATATCATCTGTTGACGTTTGCACCATCAGAAATAGTATTACTAAGTGTTTTGACGCCCACCTTTTGAATATTAGCAGAACATAACGAAGAATGACAACAATTATTTAACTTTAAGAATAGCAATATATTAACATTCAAAATCAGTACAAAGTAGGTAAACTTATCTGTGCTGGTAATAACAATTGCTAAACAGTATCAGGTAAATCCTAATCCCTGGTGAGATAATCCACAGGCACTGTTCCACAGTTCCAAGTCCCATGACAGGTGCCACATGATCTGGTACAAATCCCACAGAGGTACGGTTTGGATCCAATGTGGTACTGAAAGGTGTGGTGCTGATCCAATCCCACAGAGGTCGCTTTTGGGTCCAATGTGGCACAATATACCAGTTCACTCAAAGATAATGTACACACTCCACAGGTACAAAGTGTAAATGGGTAGCACCAAATATACAAGTCCACTCAAGATACTCTCCACACTCCACAGGTACAATGTAAACATTGACTGACAGTCCTAATGGCTTGATGACAACATGCAGCTTCTGTCAGATCCTTCAGAATTCTCTCTCCTCCCCCAATCAGTCAGGAAAACGTCTGCTTTATATAGATACAGAGAAATCTCTAATTGGTTCCAGAGTTTTCCAATTAGTCACACATCCATTGAAACCTGTCTGGGTCATCTCATATGCATGTGGGTCACCATTTTAGCTTATCCCACATGTTCACAAGTTACATGTGAGTCACCCACAAAACAGGCCAACTCAGTGGCTCTGCAGTGACCTGGCACAGTATTCATTGAACTCAATGACCCGGCACATGCTGAATGAATACAGTGACCTATCCAAATGAAAACAAACAGCCATACACATTTTCATAACACTAAGATATTCTAGAACTAGATTATTTTTAATTGTATACATATATATTAACTTACTCATTTCTGTACGCTTTTTTAATGTCACAAAACTGGTTTCCTCATACAGTTTAGCATTTGGCCTGGTGCAAATGGCACCAGAGATTCCAAGCTTTAATGCATCAGCCTGAGTACAGTCATCTCAGACAACAGAAACGTATTCCATTAAAGCTCAAACAAATGACGTAAAGATAATTTCTAGCATTTTTCTATCAAGGGTATACAATGGTGTTTTCAAAATATTGAAATGTTTATTGGCTTTGAGGACTTAAGTATTAATGTGTTCATTCCACCTAAGGTTAAATAGAAATACAAACCCTAAATGTTTGAGCTGGTCAGCATTTTCCAGCTGGTGGTCTTGGAATACTAAATGATTATTTACTTGGTTCCTTTTTCGAGAAACTAACATAGCATCAGTTTACAGAGCATTAAAAGTTACCGGCGTATTAGAAGACCAAGATTTCATAGAAGAAAGACCATTGTTTATCGTGGGTGCTGTTCAATTTGGATTATCAACAGTGGGGAACAAGGAAGTGTCATCTGCAAACAGTGTTATATTTAACTGGACAATATCCACAATATCATATATGAATGTAAAATATAAAAGAGGACCTAGAACAGAGCCCTGTCGGACACCGGCATTTATGGTGTCCCAATCAGATGCCTGGTCATTCAGTACGACTTACTGTTGGCGATTAAACAAATAATTTTTAAACGAACTGAGCAAAGAACCTGATATGCCATTGCTTTCCAATTTGTGTAATAAACCCTTGTGCCAAACACGATGTAATGCTTTGATTATACCAAGAAAAACAATTTGTACTTCTTTCTGTGGATCGATTGCAAGGCAGAATTCATGATACAAGGAAAGAAGCTGGTTGACTGTCGAGTCGCCAGGTATAAAACCGGATTGGTTAGCATAAATAAATAAATTATATTTGAAGAAATTAGACATGCTTAAAAATGACTCTCTCAAGTACTTTACCGACACAACTTAAAGGATAAATAGGACGGTAATTGTTACATGAAATAGAGACGCCCTTTTTCCATAAAAGTGTGACATGTGCTTGCTTTCATATGCTGGGAAAAACTTGAAGCTATAAGGAAAGATTGAATAATTTATTTAGTGATACGCAAATAGATGGTGCTCTTTCATGTAAGAGACGAGTGCTGATTTTATCCAGACCGGTGGCCTTTGTGACATCTAAAATTTTTTTAAAATATCTAGAAATTTGGTCTATTTGAATGGACTCAAGAATATAATTAGTGGTTAGATCTATGGTAGGGAGCACGGGGGCCCTGGAAGTGTCAAGATTAGGAAAAATTGATAGAATATTTCACCTTTGGATAGACTTTCAATACCATGGCTTTTTATGTAGTAAGGAAGGGATGGACGGAGATTGATCACGATTCATGAAATGTTTTACAGTTCGCCACCAAGCTTTGTTCTTATATTATGTTTGGTACATTTTAGAGAAGAACTAAGCTTGCCCTTATAGTTTTCTTCAGCAATGTTTAATTGTTCCTGGTACTGATATCGAATTCTAGTGTAAGTACTCCATGAATGTGCGTCATGTTTCTTTTCTTTGCTATTTCACATTCTCCAATGACTTTCCGCTTCTCACAGCGCAGCCCCGAACTGTACCAGGGGAGGTCAGAGGGGCAAACTGTTATTGGTTTATTATAAGTAGTGTAGTTTGAAGGTTATCAAACGATTCATTCTATTTTTACAACAAAAATCGATATTACCAAATTTGAAACAATCACCCCATTTATTTAGTCAAAGCGATTTCTAAATTCTTCAAAATTCAGCTTTTCATATTGCCAGATATGTTTTGTCAAAGGTGACTCTTTTCTACGCCGAAAAAGTACATTAAAGCTACAACCGAATGGTCGCAATTAGATTTAAATGATAGGACACGAGGAATTTTAATAAAATTCGGTATATTAGAAATTAATTGGCCCAAGACAGGTAGATGTGGTCTCTGTTATTCGAGTTAATATGAAGTTTAAGAAAATTTGTCAGGCAGAACTGTTTTAATTTGGTACCAGCAGCATTAAAGTTCAGAATTTAAGTCACCTGTTATGATAATGTTTTGTACGTTAAAATTTTTAGTGAGATCATTACTACCCTGTAACATGTCCCGGAAGAAAACGTGTATTTTTGGGGTTTATAAACAACCCCAAATAAAATTTGTTGCAGAGCCTTATCTCTGTCCACAATAATTCGATATCGGGAGCCTCTAAGTCAATACGGCGGAAAATTGCAAGTGATAAAAATACACATAGCGCTACTCTACCCCCAACGGTATTAAGACAATCCTTTTGCATAATGTTATGATAGCCAGGTAAATTAAATTCGTCATCAGATGCAGAGGCATAATAGAAATGTCTCCCAAAGGGTAATAATGTCAAAATCGGGGACAATGTCACTTTTAATGCATCTGCATTTGTCTGTAGATAAGCTAGGGACATTTAGATGGCAAAGGGTGATAGCACAAAGGTCACCGGTTGGTCCTGGATTAACATGAATGTCCCCAGATCATAGTAAAAGCATTGGTAGAACCACCAGCATGAACTCAATGAAACACATCATGTGTTTAGTTCTCAGACAGTAAGATAGGTGCACAATGATCAGCCGCTCTCTAAGTTTACATGGATGAACAGCGATTATAAGAGTGGTTATACACAATATTTAAACAGAAAAGTATTAAAACAAAAATAAGGCAAAAGAATGGTTTATAAATAATTGAAATGTAGTCCGGCATGGCTGCACACTTAAAATGTATCTAACGGCGAATGGATGGACACTTAACACGTATCTAATGATACCATGTTTAGCTGAACAATAATGAAGTCCCACCTTATTTACAAAATATGTTTACTCCAGTGACTGAAGTCCATTCCTATCAAACAAGAGCATCCACTTCCTCAAAATTTTTCCAGGCAAGGTCTTCCCCTAAAACTCTCTCTTTCATTGATACCAAATTTTGGACTGAACTACCTCAGCATGACCGGGATGATCGATCTTAGTTTAGTTTTAAAACAAGTTGTATACAATTCATTTTTGATCACGTAGAGCCTTTCTGATCAATGATTTTTTTCAGCATTGATTGTTTTATCAGACTTTTTGCTCTCGAGCGATTGTAATGTCTTATGAACTCAATGTAATTGATTTTTAGGGTTCTTGATATACTATCTTTTCATTCACCCAGTGCATATCTCATCTACCCATAACCATCTGATTTTTACTCTTTTAATGACTTGGTCATATATTTTTAATTGTTATGGCATCCAAACCTCAACAGTCATGTACTGACCTTGGATTGCAATAAAACTTGTCAAACTTGTCTAAGGGTGAATGAATGGACAAATAAATGTATCTAACGGCGGTGAAGATTCAAAGATAAATGCAACCAATAATGTGCTGACATAAGAATGTATAGTCTATCCACTAATGAGAAAAAATAGTTCTGCAAAGAGAGAAAAAAATCAATAATACAAGTCTGTCATATGCTAAGAATGGCTATTCGCCCAATAGACGAATTCTAAGTGACAGAGAATATTTGGTTTACTGTTGTGGACCACTGGTGTAGGTTACTTATCAAAAAGATTGGTAAAAAAGTAAGGGAATATTGTTCCAACGCTAAGGCTGATAAGGACTTTATATATTATGAAACCATTTTTAATGAGTGCCGAATGCAACATGACTGATACCATGTTTATCTGAACAATAACTTGCCGTCTGATTTCATAGACAAAAATTACAAGTACTGTACCATGGTTCGAATTGATGTACAGAAGCATAGTTGAAACTCTTAATAAGCTTATAGTACATGTAATAGAATGCTAAATCTGCACAATCAGACACCAGTGGAATAAATGCTCTAGAGAATAGTCTGTAAACATATTAACCAACATAAACAATATTGAAAGTAATCAAGTCCATAGCCGCAAGACATAAACACAGAAAAGAGACATGTTCAATACCAAGTAACATAATATAAAACAGTTTATGAAAATGACACAAAGTTTGACACATAATCAAATTTTATATGCGAAAATAGACACAAAAAGTGGTACGAATACAGAATAAAACAATTCTGTAACATATCAAGTGCATGACGACAACACCATCGATAGCCCACAAGAAATATATTGGGCTACGTTTGTATATAGTGCTACATACAATAACCGGTATGAATGAAGTAAAATTACTGTTGACGTCAGGGGTAGTACAGACCAAACGGCTCCTCAAATTTTATCTTAACAGTACATCGCAGTTCAAAGAAGGAGTTGTATTTCCAAAAATAGAAACCATACAATTGATATGTCAGTACATTTAAAATCAATAGATATGCCCGGTCCAGCAATGTATACTTCGATTCCATTCTTTTCCGTAACTTAAAACAGAATAAAAACAAAACAAAACAAAACAAAACAAAACAAAAAAAAAAAAAAAAAAACAAAAAAAAAACAAAAAAATAAAAAAAAGAAATAAAAAACAAAAGAAAAAACAAACAAACAAAAAAACAAACAAACAAAAACAAAAAAAGAAACAAAAAACAAACAAACAAACAAACAAAAAACCAAAAAAACCAAAAAAACTGAAAAACCCCAAAACATGAGGCGACGTTTGTGGTTGATTAATTGTCCATGCTTGTGCCAAAATGTGCCTTCTGATTTTAAAGTTAAGTTCAGATGTATAATATTTGAAAGACATTATCAGCATCAGAGATGAAGTCTTCAGTTAAATTTTAAATATGACTGTCAGTGAGACAGTCCCTGTCCATGTAATTGCTAATCTGGAAATTGTAAAATGCTGCAGTAATTTATATATCACCTTGGAAATTGGGTCAAAGTGACGTTTGTGCATGTTTGAGCTAGTACTGAACACCATATATATTTGAGAAGTCATATGGCCTTGGGAACTAAATCAAAGTCCTCTTTGCAAACAAATAACTTTGTGTTTTTCAGAAACAGATAAGAGTCATGGAAATATTATCTCAACCTAGCCAAACAGGGGCCAGCTTTGTGCACAATCCCCAATTCTTAGCAAAACAAATTTTTGGGTAATCACAAAATTGTTCTTCGACATTGGGGTTAGGTCAAAGTCATCTGTATGAACAAATTAAGCAAGTTTTCTTCTAAAAGAAATGGTCGTACAGGTCAAGCAAATGATATTACTTCTCCATTATGGCTTAATTTTCGAGCAAAAGCATGATTGCAGACCCGAAACATTACACAAAAAATGAACAAACTGGTAAAAATAGATTTGCAAGCAAATTTCTTGTAACAAAACTATCTTATCAAGTAAATGAGTTCAGCAGATTATTCAGTTTGGTAACAGTCGATATATTCTGGGATGTAATGTGTTCAATGTAGATTTGTCTAATTTTCTTAAATGAAAATGCTCCAACATTAGTTCATAGTTTATTGGATGCAGCTACATTAAACCCCCATAAACTGAAATTGTAATGGCTATCAATAATACTTTGTAAAAGTTTAAAATTTAAATTTTGTGTATTTACTTAATTTGCATAAATTTAAATGTTGCAACTCTGGTTCATGGTTCATATTGGATGCGGCTCTGTCTCAAACCCACAAATTGAAATTGAAATGGCATCTCTATAAGATATTCAAAATTTGAATTTTGCCTTTTTGCTTATTTTGCATAAATTGAAATGCTATAATTTGGTTAGTAATTCATTGTATGCGGCTATATCATATACCAATAGATCGAAATTGGAGTGGCATATCTCTTTATATAATACTTTTTAAGATATTCAAAATTTAGATTTTGTGAACTTGCCTAATTTTCATAAATTAAAATGCTAAAAGTTTGGCTTATGGTTCATTGGATGTGCTTACCTCACAATAAATCTATAAATTGAATTTTGAACCACACCTCTTTCTACAATAGTCTTGAAGGAATTCAAGATTAAAATTTTTAATGTCCCTAGCTGACATAATTTAAAGCTGTACATTTGTTTAGTGTCCATTAGTTGAAATTTTGTGTCTCTTTGCTTTAGTTTGGAAGCTAGGGAGCTTTAAAATATCAATTGCCCCTAATTTGAGCGAATTTGAACACCAGTTTCTTCGAGATAGGAGGCAGAAGTTCATCACAGATCCAATGTTTCAACAAACGTTCACAGATGTCGTTTATGCGGTGTCCGAGAAAACACTGAAGGGTGGAAAAGAAAGAAAGAGAGAAAGAAAGAAAGAAAGAAGAGAAGAAAGAAAGAAAGAAATAAAGAAAGAATGAAAGACAAGAAACTCCAAGGAAAAACAGAACTTCGTCATCTTGGTAATCTACAATAAATCAACAAAACACAATCCATTTTGAGTGAGATAACAATGACAAGAGAGATTATAAGCTAAGATAATTTACAGATACAAAGTTAACTTCAGTTTATACAGATGTGCCGTAGTGCTTTTTTGGGGGGGGGGGGGGCGAAAGCGTTAAAACGCGGCACTGGTTCAACTAAGTGTATGGAAACAGGCTTTTTTAAATATCTTTTTGGGAAGCCATTTGACCCAGTAAGGAATAAAAATTCCTGGATAGGATTGATCAATTTGGGAATTTTGCATAGTTTAACTATTAAATATCAATTGGGACTAGAACTTGGCCACCTTCGGCCCTAAATAAGGCATGGAAAGATTGTGCAGTGAGCTGTGTTAATTAGTATAGAATGAAATTAGTACAGTACAGTCTGAACAAATCTGGAATAAAAACACATCAGATATTTAAAAGGTAAGAGGGGCAAAGGATATTTTCGTACAGCGTATGGGTAAATTTTTATATTTCCAGTAAGGAATAAAAATTCCTGGATAGGATTGATCAATTTGGGAATTTTGCATAGTTTAACTATTAAATATCAATTGGGACTAGAACTTGGCCACCTTCGGCCCTAAATAAGGCATGGAAAGATTGTGCAGTGAGCTGTGTTAATTAGTATAGAATGAAATTAGTACAGTACAGTCTGAACAAATCTGGAATAAAAACACATCAGATATTTAAAAGGTAAGAGGGGCAAAGGATATTTTCGTACAGCGTATGGGTAAATTTTTATATTTCCAGTAAGGAATAAAAATTCCTGGATAGGATTGATCAATTTGGGAATTTTGCATAGTTTAACTATTAAATATCAATTGGGACTAGAACTTGGCCACCTTCGGCCCTAAATAAGGCATGGAAAGATTGTGCAGTGAGCTGTGTTAATTAGTATAGAATGAAATTAGTACAGTACAGTCTGAACAAATCTGGAATAAAAACACATCAGATATTTAAAAGGTAAGAGGGGCAAAGGATATTTTCGTACAGCGTATGGGTAAATTTTTATATTTTCGTACTGCGACATAGCAAAATTAATTTATAGCCGCTATGTGGCCTTCGAAGGGGGCAGCAGGGTATAGGCGACTGTTGCCCCCCTCGGAAGGCCACAGGTCTACCTGTACTCAGTTTCTATTAGAAGCTACGATGTCAGCATCTCACATTGGCAACCATGTTTGTATACTTTTCTGGCATCAGAATCTCAGCATGCATCAACACAGAACTACTGCATTTTGTAGTAAACATGTAAATGTACCTCCCTACCGTTAATATTGCCAATTCACATTCCCTGTCATGCCATATGGTTAACTTTCGCATAGAACTGAATGAAGCCATAGACATACCGCTAGTAAAGCCATAGTGATAACTTGGCTTATGGGCCTATAGGCGTAGGCAGAGGAAAACTTGTCAACTTTTGTGTTCATCTATTACGAATTTTAATCTAAGCTAGGCCTATAGCTAGGCCTTCTGACGCCGCAGTAGTCTGTTTTGTGTTAAAATTTCCGACCTTGTCACAAATGTAAGACGCTATGGGAAAAAATCACTTAGGCCTATCTAAAAAATCTGAAGGACGTCTCCTTGCGTCATTAGTTTATCCTTCTTTTTAAGACCTTGTAAATCCATAGGCAATATCATGATCTGATCATGATATTGCCTATGACTGTACTCCGAAATAGCTTCTAAATTTCAATTGAAATATATATACATATATATATATATATATATATATATATATATATATATATATATATATATATATATATATATATATATATATATATATATATATTTACTCCAAGGACCGATGGAGGATCGCCTGGCTTACACTACTGGAGTTGATTTTATCGCTTGGCTTAGTAGGCCAAGCGATACTTAAATTGAGCTGCTGCTGTATTTTACTTAGACATTTTTAAAGTAAGCCTTTTTTCAAGAACTTCACTTTCAGAAAAACTATGAAAGCGACTGGATATAATTGCTACTGAAAGATCTGTAACTTTATAATAAATGACGTTTTAAACCTGTTAATGTAGGCATATCATTTGTTTTCTTCTACTTATACTTTTTTCTTTCTTAATCAGGTATGGCCATGTCATAATAATGTTGATTACCAGTAACAATATATATTAGCAGGTAAAAGTCACACATGCATATATATTTCCGGGAATTATTTGTTACTGACTCATTTTTTCTTTGATTCATTTTATGTGAATTGAATCAGAAGAAAAGCGGAATTTGATTTGTAGAGCCCAGTTTAGTGAAGTTTGCAAATGCAAGGAAAACGCATCTGAGAGCATCTATTTTTTAAAATTTTCCGGGGAGGCCTCCCTGGACACTTCCGCAAGCTTCGTGCCTTCGGCATTCGCATTCGGGCTTCGCCCTCAAGTCGTTGACCCCTCCCCCCGAAAAATCCTGGATCCGCCCCTGCTTGCAAAAGTAAAAATTTTGTACTGTTTTTAGTAAAAAAAAACTATTCAATTAGCAATGTTGACAACTCTTGGTAGCTAATATTACCCTTTAAATATTCCGTATAAATTAGCTAGAATTCTGATGTATTGTGTGTGTTTCAATGCAAGGACTTTGGTGCCAGGTTCACATTTTCTGTTCACTTATGTTACCCATTTTCTTGCAACATATGCACAGTGTCTGAATGTACTTTACATGTGCTTTTTACCTCTCATTGCTGAATTAAAGCTTGAGTCAAGTTTTCCTCAGCAAACTCTGCGCAATACACGCACAGTGCTCCTAGGACAGCTGCAGATTTTGATCATAGAACCATAATATTGATGGGAATGAGATCAACGATGGTTATCTTTAGCGCTGAAAGAGGTAACAGTACATGATTTGGAATTTCGTAATCATAATTTACGTTCATTAAATACAAGCCCGGTAATACTCTCTCTCTCTCTCTCTCTCTCTCTCTCTCTCTCTCTCTCTCTCTCTCTCTCTCTCTCTCTCTCTCTCTCTCTCTCTCTCATTTATTTTCAGATAAACAAAGTCAGGCACTGTCGGTAACTAATTGTGTATTTATTTCAGCCATGATAAAATACTGTAAGTACATGTGCATATACATGCAAAATACTCAAAATTGTTGTGATGATGTTTTAATATGGTCTTACTTATTTCATACATTGTATGCAGGTATGATTTTCATTTAATCCTTAAAGTGCTTCATTTGAGACTGAGATAAAAGGTTTCCTCTGGGCACTTTTTGTACTGTGGCCGAAGAAGTGCCCAGAGGAAACCTGTTGATCTGGGTCAAATTTTCTGGTGAAACTTCTGAATTAAACCTAGGCTTGCAGGTACTTGAATGGAAGGTCGCTTCATGATGACCTGAGTCTGAAGTCAGTTGTACAGTGCAGGTTCAAACAGATACATATCTGGTTCCAGTGCTCTATTAGGGTTCATAGTATCACAAACACTTTAAAAAGTGTGATTGGATGTACTCTTTTCTGAGTGGCATACATCTATGGTAGTTTTTTAGAATTCTGATTTTTTAAAGTATCATGTAGAATCTTTTATTTTTATTTTTATTTATCTTAAGTATACTTAATCATGCTTCTTAGGCAGGGGATCATCAAAAGGACTTCCAAACTTGCAAAGGTCTGATTATATTTATTCTTGATTTATGTTTTCATTTTTGTTTACAAAACCAAGATTCTTTTTTTTTTCAAATTCAAGTGATCACTGCTATATGCTTGTATATACAGTATATAAAGGAAGAATATTAATATTGACAATGTGATGCTACTAAGAATATTGTCCTGACATTAACATAGCAATCTTTAATACTGGAGTAAAAGCTTCAATAGATATGTACATGTAAAACCAGTATGCCATATGTTGTCTTAATCACCAGCAAAATTGTCATTTAAATACCAAAATTAAAAGACAAACCACCTCGGTCATTAGTAGACTTTTGATGCAGCGTGTAATACCGTATATTCATAGCACTTTGATATTTCAGTAAAGTGAGTCAAAGAGAATATTAAAAGTGTGCTTATATGAATGTTGCAAAATAATGTATCTTAGGTGATTATGGCAGGGTAAGCCATGGCTGAAGATGCTATCCCATTTTTATACAGGTGCCTGGATTGAACTATGCAAGACAACATAAATAAAACTGGTGCTCTCAGAATATTTTCCGTTTTCTTTCTTCTCCCTTGTTTACCCCAGAATAGCCAGTCATAAATTTGGGGGGTTTTTTGCAGGGATTCTAAGGTACGAACGTTAGATTTTTAGTGACAAAGCAAGTCTCCAAATGGAGCCTTATTTTGTCATAACCTCTGGGCTTCCGGGGGCTTCGCCCCCTGGACCCTCAAATGACTTCTTTTTGGAATCTCCGTGTTCACATAATTTTAAAATGGACCAGACGGATTTAAGGCTTCTAAAATGCTTCTCTCGACGTTATGTTTCTTACACAATGGTAACTGAAGTATATGCATCCATGGGTATAATTATTAAAAAAAGTACAGTGAGGCAGGGTGGAAAAAAAATAATGTACTGTTATGGGCAACTGAAAAAATGTTGTACGTTTTTCTAAAATTCATAGCCCCCCCCCCCTTAAAATTTCTATTGGTTCGTCCCTTACGTTTTGCCATGGAGGTTAGAGCTGGGCCATGTTTGAACATGCAAATATGATGGTTGTAACGGCTAAAACATGTAAATCTACGGTAACGTTATGCTTGCCTGATCTTTACCTGAAGTCAACGCTTCCTGAACGATTTGGTCGGTGGCCGCAGAAAGACGGCATGCGCACTAGAGATAACATGTACACGGCTACTTCCTTTACAGCTTGCGGATACAAATGTGGTCGATCTCAACCGACCACAAAAAGGATGTGATTCTCTACAATGTTCAAAATAAATGGCAATGTATTTTCAGAGAAACCCTTTCAAGACCAGCTATCCCCCCTCCCCCCCCCCCCCGCACATAAAAAAAATTGCATTAAACGCTTATGCAAAAGTTAAATGTTGCGAGGTCCGTCTGGTCTGTTTCATCAGTTACTTGGGCGGGTATTGTTTATGGCTTTACCTGTAGATCTCGCAATGACGAGAACTTGTGGGAGTAATGTGATAGCCCCCCCCCCTCTTTTCCCGCATAAATCGGCCCACAACGACCCTCCCCCCCCCCCCCCATTTTAATTTTCACCGCGTTTTACCAACATAAGACGTTGTGAGCCCATGAACAGTTTCACTGCAAGAAGCTGGCCGTCAGATTCATGTGTCCGACGTGAACGCCCACTGAATGCATTCAGAGCGGTGAGACCTGGTTGCTGTCAGTTGTTGACCAGGCCGGAGTGGATGTACACATTCCATTTGTCAAGATATAGCCAAAATTTCACACACATACAAAAACAC
The DNA here is from genome assembly GCA_964020975.1 of Hermodice carunculata. Lineage (NCBI taxonomy): Eukaryota > Metazoa > Annelida > Polychaeta > Eunicida > Amphinomidae > Hermodice > Hermodice carunculata. Next base: position 1,227,883 of record CAXHWN010002187.1, on the reverse strand, counting down.
ATTTCTACCCCAAAGATTGTGCTTATACAGCAGTTTGACTGGCTGCCAAGTTGACGTCAACCTATGTACATGTATATTATATGCCTCTGTCAAAATTTCAGTGCACTTGGCTCGCATGTAAGCGGAAAGTGGTGTAACTGCAATCCATTATTATAATGTTCGTTTGGAACTACAACATTTTGACATTTCTTGTGTGGTGACAGATCATACGTATTCATGATCCGTCCGCCTGTCATCGTTGAAAACGAAAGGTTGTCTCGTTTTCCATGATCACTGTTAGGTACACACAATAATTTGTGGAATTTGGTGAAAATAAGTCCGTCGGTCGTATTATTTGATAGTGACTTTTATTACAGAAGACATACCTTTTTTTTTCAAAATGACACCATTTGGGGGTTTTTACGTCGACGTAATTCATTATTATTCTGCCTTTTCGCCGAGGTGGGCAAACAGTAGGCATATATAATTTATATGAGTTCACTCTATCAAAACACAATTCCGATACCATTTGTTGCACCTCCGGGTCATTATGAACTTAAGAGTTTTTAGTGAGGTGGGTATTTTAGTCAATGACTGAACACATTACTGTTCACAGGTTTGCAAAAAAAAAGCTTTACAGTGGGGACACCTATCGTTACCTAGTTATACTACTGGTGTCAAAGCTAACCATCAGAGTGCACAGCAATCTACATGAGCGAAAGGGACTGTATTATGACAACTGTCCTGGAAAGTCTCTTACACCTTTATTCGCAGTAGGCCTATACAACATGAGTGACACGAGTCTGTAAACATGTTAAAGGACAAATATTATTTTCAGGTGATTGTCTTCATTGAAAGATGCTATGTATCACTGGTACATGCAACACAGCATTGAATTGGACACAGCTCACTGTTGCATGCACCATGCGTTCCCGTCTTTGAGGCAGGCCAAATAAAAAAATAAGTCCTTTCTCATTTCAGTGTACCCCAAACTTTTCTGCCACACACATTTTTAATGATTTTGCTTGAGTGACGATCTTCATATCCTACTGCCAGCCTGGACACTGGTGCTCAGGCACAACATGTTAACAAATCATTCAGCTATATACATCTGTACAGGAAAATGACCGAATCTAGAATGAAAATATCTCGATCGTACACAGACACACACACACACACTCACATACACACAGACACAGACACAGACACACATATATATGTAGATATATGTGTATATATATGTATATATATAAATATATATATATATATATATATATATATATATATATATATATATAAAATCTTGTCATGAAATGTATTTGAAGATATGGCTAATTCTTGAGAAGCTTTCTTTTATTTAATCATAAAACAAAATCTATATTATGATATCACAAAATCGATTTATTATTATGAATAAATATGATTTATTTTAACACATGTCAAAATTTACTTTACCTATACTTTGATCATGTTTGCAAGTAAAGTTTTTTTCAAGGAGGCAGAAATGTGATAGGTGACTGTTTGCAGCGGGTATGGCTGGGCGCCGAGACTGCTGGGGATCCAGGCGTGGAAACATGACATGAAGACCAAATTCTGACATAATACTGGGTACATGGCGGGGCTTTGAAGGGAAAATGTATGTATGTATGTATGTATGTATGTATGTATGTATGTATTTTGTACGTGTATCCGTGTGTGTATGAATGCATGTGTATATGCATATAGCGGCTGTTTGGCCATTGGGGACGCAAAAGGTCAACGTGACACAAGACAGGAAGAGTTACACAATGGCCTGTTCAGATTTGCGGGCTGGTCTTGAACAAGTCCCGCAATCTCACCATCATCATGGTCAAATCAGTGCTCATTGTACTGATAAATCTGTGTGACCCCATGTCAACAATTGTAATTGAGCACATGTTGTGTCCAGCTGCAGGACCAAACTACGAGGTGCAACGCAACAAAAGGGCTCTCTTTTAAAGCCAAAAAGCCAAGGGTACTCGTTTTTCTCCACAATAGAATGTCATACGAAAGCACCATTGTATCGTAAGTTTTTTTCTGAAGCAGTTTCCTGGAGAAAAACGCTGGTCATACGTTCTACAATCGATAGTACAGTCAACACTACAGGTGACGGACAGTGATATCAATTTGCGAGAATATTTAAGCTCAGACACAATAGTGTAAGCAACTATTTTTAGACACTTTACCTTCTTCTCATTTATTCGTTGTTATGCCTGAAATATATGGACCAAATTTGAATGATGAGTTGGAATGGAATGTTTTGGCACTCGAGTGGTTTACTCATGCTCGCATGACATGGGCTGGGGATGGACGTTGCGGCACGGCAATGCACCACGTAAGACAATGCTGATACGACACACCACAAAACTTACACGGACCTTGTTATATTACGTACTAATATAATTTAACGATAGCATGTACAAAAAAATCAAAAGTCTGTTATCTTGTTTAATGCCACTGTTTTATGACACAACAGAAACCACATGTATTCATAGATGTATCATCCTGTTCCATACCATCATGATATTAGTCATAAAGCTGCCATCGTCTAACAAAAAATCATGCGATATTGCATTCCGTTAGGCTACACTTTTGGCATATTATCTTTCATCATGTTAGGTGTTTTTTTCAAACGCAGAAAATGTTTTGTTGGAAACAAGTCTGGTTCTATAAATGGCCAATGTGAATGTATATTAAAGGATGCATCTAAAGGGTGTGAACGTCAAGATGTTATAAATATTCGACATTTAATCCCTGAAAGTACAAGATTGATCACTTTTATGATTATGATTTTGATTGATACATCATCAAACACAGAGATACGTAAATGATAAGAATGGAAGATTGGTTGTGATGATCTCAATGATAGGAAGTCGAGCTGCTCCATGGTTAGACAGGGCGTGGCGTTCATGTGTTGCACAAATTGGAGAAGTTAACTCAAGGTGTGGACCACAGCACATTAAAATACGAGCTGTGTGGGTCACCATCAAGTAGAACCAGATAAGGCTAGACGCCCATCCGGTATACAATGTGCAATGCAACTGTTCCATAGAATTACAATTCTTATGTTATATGCAGACTGTAATGGGCCATAATCCTAAGATACATATGGACATGTGGAGGTCATGCTGCAAGAGGACAATGCCTCAGAACTGCTCTAAACATCTTTAGTGCAGACAGGGAAATGGGATTAAAACATTCCCCCTGCACAGAGTACAATAGAACCGTATCCTAGATTGCTGTCGACAATGATAATTGCAGAACATTCCGACCCTATTCTATGATTACAATCAACATGTGAAGTCTGTAAAGGGACATTACTGCAATCAACATGTGAGTATAGACTGCAGAAGGACAATATGTGAGGATGGCTATCGAAATGTTATCATATTATTGATCGCAGTACGTGGCAGGATATGATGCCAAAACACAGCTTGAACATAATTAAAATAATAATGAAAACCCAATTTAGTTCCAAGGACTTTATATCGTCGGCATTTTTGACACATTACACATACTTTAACACATCCCTGTTGATAATGGGGGGGGGGGGGTTACGAGAATAAAAGCCAGTTGTATGTATACACTCAAACAAATAACAATAATAATAATAATAATAATAATAATAATAATAATAATAATAATAATAATAATAATAATAATAATAATAAATATATAAAACACACACAGAGAACAACTTACACTAACAAAAATGGTCTCAGGTACATGATGAAATGAGGAAATATGTACGCTACGGTCAGTTGTTTTCCCGACTGACAGCGCACTGAACAATTTGCTCCGTGGTGTGCACATGCAAGCTTACCGCCAATAGTGGAGCCTTCTACATGCTTTGTGCTTTATTGCCAGAGATGCTTGATGCTCCAAATTTGATGAAGGTTACAGCTGACGTCGTTGACGCATGATGTATACAATATCAGTATCATCAATTTACTTTTGCTTTTTTTCTCTCTCCTGTCAAGGCGCCCATAGAAAGGAAGGACGTACAACTCGTTTGTGCCTGACATATCCACTTTGCGTTTTGTACTGTTTGTAAACAAACTAATTTTGTTATTTGTACATTTGATGTTCATATTAAGCACGTTCATAAAGACATTTCGGGTGCACATCTGGTGGATTATACTCACAACTGCAATGTTTGTAAACATTTTAACCGTCACACACGACTGGCTCTGGCGGCAAGGGTGTCTTCAGAGTATAGTGGACGTGGAAAAAATCGTAAAAAGTTAATTTGTCGCCCAACGGACATCTAATTGGTCATACCATGTAACCTTGTATGAACATTACTTTCCTTCGCGCACGTACTAGCAAGGGATCTTTTTTAACGCAAAGGTTAGGTTAAAAAAATTATTACACGCATGTTAAAAATGGCAAAATTCCACCACACGAATACAGGAATTTACTTCGAAAATCACAAGTGGAATTTAAATTGCATATATACATTTTGATCACAGGATAAGAGACATTCAAACACAGGACCTTGCAAAACGAATGGGCCGCAATGTCTGCCCGCAAAATTGTTTCTATTTTGAACTGATCAATATAAAGGAAATAAATGGTAGCCCAACTTATTTTATCGTGGCTGAACGAGGTTTTCCGATTCTGTCTGGGCTCCTTGCTCCTATCAGTGTCCCACCTGTATCTTGGCGTTTGCCAGAACTGAAGTAACACGGCTTGGAAATAAAATATACATGCGATTTACAACAATTTCAGCAGTGTAACCTACCTTTTTTTCCTGCCATGGCATAATTATGCAGCTGTGTCGTTTGTTCTCTTAAGTTTAACTTTGAACCCCCCCCCCCCAACACACACACAACTGATTTTAAATATGTTTCATTTTTGCGAAACTTACAAAAACACACAAACACAGACACACACATACAGTGTCGCAAATACGTTATCTACCCTTTATGTATCACTTAAGATTGTACACAGTGTTTGATTGAACTGAAGAAGAACTGTTTCAACACTTGTGTGCCAGTTACATTTTACACTTCACTCACAAATCTGTTCATGCAAAGCATATTCAAAGACCTCTTTTTGACAAAAATGCAATATTTAAAGCGTCATCAGTGGCATCCTTTTTGTATCTAGGTATGTATGTATGCATGTATGTATGTATGTATATATATATATATATATATATATATATATATATATATATATATATATATATATATATACACACACATATATATATACATACATACATACATACATACACATATTTATATATATGTGTGTGTGTGTGTGTGTGTGTTTATATATAGTTATTTTGACATTAACATTTTTTTCTGTTAGGTTAGGTAGTTTAAAGTCTGTCAACAGAATGCTACTGGTGTAGATATACTTTATTTGCAAAAACAGAAACCAGAAAAGACCCAAAAAATAAACAAAAAAACGACAAAAAACAAAAAAACAAAAACAAACAAAAACAAACAAACAAACAAACAAAAAAACAAAAAATTGGCCGACATTGTGAATTTACCATGTTTTTTCGTGTCAACATAATTAATGGATGACGTACGTTCACATTCTTTTTGCGTCTGTTTGTATAATTATTTTCAACCTCCATGGACATTTCTTGTGGATTTGTATGTTGTATTTAATATTTCTTTTTCAAAGATATGCATTCTAGCGGTTTGTATGTGTATGCTACGGTCAGTGTATCAGCATCGGTGCACAGTCCGCCACACACACAGGGTCCAGTGTTTGTCAGCCACCACTTTTACTGAATTCGTTCTTTGCATAAAATTTGCTATTGTGTTTACCAAATATTGTACTGTCATTTTTTTCAGCATGTGATGCATGAATGTTTGCATAACCCTCTTGTCCGTTAATATAGTTTTGTTACACTAACTACTGAAGTGCTGTATGGAATTCTAGCATCAAGCTATACGATACATTCATGTTAGTTTTCCTGCTGTTTTGGTCTGCATTATTAAACAAAGAAGCACCCGTATGTACGAACAGAATTCTGCGTCAAACATGGCAAAATATGTTGTCTTGCCAAATTATTTACCTTGATTTAATTAACTGCTTGAAACGTACACATACACCGAGCCTGATGCATCAAGGAGTTGTCATATTTCGAAATGAGAGTTTATTATTGCCACACATGCTAGTAACACTCCGTTTTCCATCAGTATCACTTTCTCATGATTACGTAGAATTTTGCCCTAACAAGTCTGATACAAAGTTTGCGCTTCAGATTAAATGTTATGGCCATAACTGAACCGAGACTTCTTTAGTTATTAAGTGGCGTCGTTTTTTTCAGGTCATGATATACATATGTTTAATTCTGAATGTAGTTTACTTCATGCATTATCTTTTACTGGAAGTACTTACCAAATATATGGCTAAAGGCCACAAAAATGACATAGGTACAAAATATATTTGTCATCCAGCAACGCCCATTGGCGTGCTTAGCAATCAGATCTTTTCATCACATATCTTAAATGTTAATTACAGTTGGCAATGCTGCAGTAAACGCAACATATTTAAAGTTCATGTCTGTACTCTTTTTCGTTTATTATTTTAAAGTTTTGCTAACTTTATTATCTGTTTTGATTTTTAATTATATTCACTATTAATCAGAAACATATACAAAACGAGCCTTTGCAGCTGATATTGGTCAACATGGACTCAAACAAACTATAATCTAGACATCTCTGCGGCAAAAGTACCCTCAAAACATTATTACATTTTTTGGATAATAATTAGAAGGAGTAACATTTGGAAAGAGAAAATATGAATGGATTTTATAGAGCGGAACGATGGACTGTAACGGCAGTGTGCTGGGGGAGACAGGTAGATTTTGTACCCTGAAAAGCGACATGAGGTTACCTTTACTCTAAAATAAGTGTCCATGTGCATTTAAATCCCGTTGCGGCTTTCTGCGGAGGAGATAAGATATCTCATATTCTTGTAGTTAAAGGTACCTCAGGGTGTGGCGAGAGAGAGAGAGAGAGAGAGAGAGAGAGAGAGAGAGAGAGAGAGAGAGAGAGAGAAGAGAGAGAGGAGACAGAGAGAGAAGAGAGAGAGGAGAGAAGAGAGAGAGGACAGAGAGAGAGAGAGAGAGAGAGAGAGAGAGAGAGAGAGAGAGAAAGAGGAGAGAGAGAGAGTTTACCAATGTATGGTACAGAAAAAAGGGCGTTAGGAAAGGTCCCATCCATCACTTTGAGAAACTGTCTGCTCACTTCAACGCGCCATAAAGGTACATTTGTAAAAATACTCTAACTAAAATGTACATTTCAATACAGTCAGAATCTTGAAATGAATTGCAATTTAAATGGAGCACAAGAAGTATGAATATGATCATGTCTACTGCAAATTTAAAATATTTCCCTAAGTTCAAACTTTGAAAGTTGTATTGCGCCTATGGTGGGATGGATGGAAACCAATATATCTGCCACTGCAGCAGACATTGAGCTTAATGGTCCTGCTGTAAAACATCTCTGTTTACACAGGTCCCAGCTGTCACTCAAGGATGGTATGATGTTTTACACTGGGGGATATGTACTTCCTAGGAAGTGTCTTGTGGTGCCAAAGACTTCAAATGAAGAGGTGTTGAAAAAGTGCTATAATGAATAGCTTTCTGGGCACATTGGTCAGACGAAAACACTAGAAATTCTGAGAAGTTTGTTCTGGCACAATTACGCACCAGAGTGTAAGGCTCGCGTTGATTCATGTGCTGCATGTAGTCTTTGTAAAAAAAACCCCTGAAAATAGTTCAGAGCAAGATTAAGGAATCCTCATGCTGGTGCTCTAATAAGAAATTGCACATTTATTGTGATGTTGGTAAATTAGTTCACAGAATGGTTTGAGTCTTGTGCTTTTTCCAATCAAACTACTGAGTCTACTGTTGAAAAGAGCCCGTGAATGAGTTGATAACCAGGTTTGCCTGCCCATTGCGACCAGGGTAAAATGTGGTGGCAGGCTTGTTCACGCTGTTTATAGCTTGCTTGAAATCAAAAAGATTCAGACAACCCCACATGGGCCTTGTGCTGATGGTCATGTTGAAGGATACAACTGACTTATCCTGCAGATCATCCCTTACCGAAATTAATGGCGGGTTTTTGGTGGGAATAGGGTGGAAATATGATGGCACGTGAAACAGTGGTCATATGGCGGGAATATTTGTATTCCCGCCATGTTTCCAGAAAGAACTTTGAAAAAGGTTATGGAGTTTTGATCTGCAAATCAGACAACTTTTCCGCCAAAATCCCACCATTGTGGTGATGGCGGTCTTGTGTCGGCCAACAAGAATTGCGGATTAATGGCGGGAAGATAGCGTGCTTATGCCACCCATAGGGGATTTGCGGGACAATGATGGCTGTATCCACCATTTTTCCAATGTTGGGAATATAGTGGGTTTATGGTACCTGGTCTAATTAAATTCCCACCATAAGGCCACCCTTTTCCCGTTAGTGGAAACATGGATTTGTAGTGGAAGGATGATGGCTGTACGTCCACCATAGATCCACTAGCGGGAATATTGTGGATATGTGGTGGCCCAAATCCCCACCATTATTCCGCCCTTCTCCAATTTGTGGTGGAAGGATGATGGCTGTATGTCCGCCATAGTTCCACTAGTGGGAATATAGTGGGTATACTGCTTTACGACCACCATAGATGCATCAGCGGGAATATAGTGGCCACAATTTCCACCCTTTTCCTGCTAGTGGAAACATTACGGGTTTGTGGTGGAAAGATGATGGCTGTGCTTCCGCCATAGATCCACTAACGGGAATCTAGTGGATATATGGATGTACGTCCACAGTAGATGCATTAGCAGAAATATAGTGGGCATGTGATGGCCAAAATTTCCACCATATGCCCGCCCTTTCCCCGTTAGTGGAAACACGATGGGTTTCTCTTGGAAGGATGAAATCTGTGCATCTGCCATAGATCCACTAACAGGAATATGATGTCCACAATTATGGCGGGAATTATGGTGGCTCTGTGTCTGCGGCATATATACATATATATATCCATCGAGTTTCACACCACCTGCAAAAACTATAAGAAAAAAAATTGAATTTGCATGTGTGTTATTTATAGCTATGATCGACTAATCTTCATGTTGAATATCCAAAAGAAAATTCAGTATTGTCTCACAAGTTTGACAACTGGCACAATAAACAGTCCTCCAAGAATTATCCATTTTACTATTTCTCATAAATCATTTATTTTCATTGCCCTCAAAGCTCCTTAAAGTATTCAAGGATGTTTCCACACTTTTTCCCCCAGCAAGAACAAGTGTATCAATATACTGTAATCCAAGAAAAAACAGGCATGAAACTCAACGAGTGGCTGAGAAAAGCAGAGGACCAAGAAGAATGGAGAGAGCTGGTTGCTAATTCAGCAGTGACGCCCTTAAAGTCAAGCTTACTATGCCGCAGATGAGAGGAGATACTGTAAATTCAACCTTATTTCACTATTGGCATTGGCAAAAAACTGTGAAAGTAAAAATTTAGTGAAATATTATTTGACCATGGGTTAAACCAAAGGATTGTTCAAAATAGTATTAATTTAAAACTCAATCAAATGTCTGAAATGCAAAAAACAAGGAAAATCATGTGAAATAGGTACATATACAGTACATATACATTGTAATAATATACACACACAGGGCCATATGTGTGTACATTTCCAGAATAACACAATACTTTTGCTAGCTGGATCAAGCATGTAATTTATTCAGACTTCTTTATCAAAAGATCTTGCTGGAATGTCATTGAGAGGTCGATATATCATCAGATGCTGTTTCCCTTTAATGCCTATGTAATTACTTTAATTAAGATCATTGTATTATATACCAAGTCCACAGTAAGTTACTTGAGCCTTTGAGTCTTATATACTCATAAATATTGTTATGAGTTGGGTTGTACCAGGCAATGTGTGGGCACTCAAAAGTCCAGCACAAAACAATCAGAGCTAGGCTTCATTTCTGCTATCGCTTGAAGTTTGCTTCAGCCACCAGTCTTAAAAAAAAAAAAAAGTCCAGGAGTTTCAGCTCGAGATAAGATGTGACGGCCTGTCTTTATCTGTTAATTGATGACCTGTGTGAAGTCTTTCTGGCATATCTTCAGTTTTGTAGTTGCCATAACTGAAATAACAAAATTTATGTTTCAGGCTACAGAACATCCAATATTTGAAAATGTTTACCTAGACATTACTTCATTGGACCCATTTTTCAATTAAAATGATCTTATCATCAAGGATATATATTGAAAAACATCTTTGTGAGAACTACTTACATGTACTTTCCTTTAGTAACACAGGATACAAATGTTCAACCCTTGGTCTTAATCTTATCTTCGTGACATTATTATTCCAATAAAGTGCTTCAGTTTACCTCAATTTATGTCTACAATATCAGGAGAAATGACATTGCTAGAGGGAGGGACAAAAAAAGGTAAAAACTTCATGTCTCCCACTGACAAGAAGACTTATCATGGAATTTCACTTCAAATTTCATGTTTGCAAACCAATCATCCATTTTGCTAAGTTTCATTAATTTTCTAATTAAACACCCAGCAAATAATTATTTTCAGTATCAGGTACATGTATTTTATGGTTTTCAAGTAAAATTTGATGACATATTGCCACAAAATTGTGCATACATGTACATATAACTGAAATTTTGCCAGAAAGGAATTATGTTCATATCTCACCTTCAGGTGTTTCACACACAGCCTATTGTCTCAATCCCATTTTTTTTAAATCCTTTGCTGTCGCCTTTAATGCCATACTTGTGTGGCTGGAGCAGTCCTCCCAGTAACTTTACCACAATGACCGATGGTCTGGAATTTCGCAGTCTCCTCAATGTTTTCAGCAGCACTCTTATGGCATGACGATAGCAAGCAGCTTTAGTTCAGCTGGAATGGGCTGCCCTTGATTTACATGTAGGACAACCTGCAGATCCAGACAAAATACACAGCTAACTACATATGGCAATATGTACTATGTATGTATGCCACTGAAAATTTTTCAACCATTACTAATTAAAACTTGCAGTGCACTATTCAATACCAACGTAAACTGCAAAGACTGTTTTGTGATCATGTCTGGACCATTTGGGCCCACATAATCTCAAAGTTAACTGGTCCTCCTAAAAAATTATGAGAACCAGTTAACTTTGTGATTATGTAGGCTCAAATGGCAGACAAATTGTTTAACTGATTAACAAAGCTTACATTAACTGAACTATTAAAATGAAGTTTGGGGGAAGCAAAACATGAAAATGTACTGGCCCAAATGCCATGTCAGAAAAAAATAAATGGTGGAGAAGACTACAAAATAAACAATTTATAAAAAATGCTCTTAACAGCTCACCACAAAACAAATTGGCCATTAATTTGCATGAAGTTCTCATGAAAAATGAGAGGAACAGAAACAGGGATAAAAGTGACTTTGCTGAACGAAAAAAATGAAACCATAGCCCACCTCTTCATTATTTACGTGAATAAGGCTTTCTGGGCAAAAAGGATATTATTTTTTCTTTGTTTTGGAAAAAAAAATGAATTCCTTAAAAAAAAAAAAAAAAAAAAAATGAAAACAAGCTTTCATCCCTGCAGAAAGAAAAAATTAAGGCAGAGGGAGAAGAGCAGAAATAGTGAAGAGACAGAGAGAGAGAGAGAGAGAAGAAAGAAGTAGAACTTTTTTAACTGGGCAAGTTCTCCACACACTAACTTATAACTGCAACTACAAGATCTCTTTTCAAAAAAATTGCATACCAGTCAGCTGGATTCCCTTTTTGATTTAAGGAAACTAATTTACATTTTTGGTCAATATTCTGACATATAATCTAATCAACATAATTTAAATGTAAATTTTATCAGATAAGGAGGGACCGTTTGATATGGGGGGGGGGGAGTGAGTTTTTTGTTCGGCCAGTCCCCAGATTTTTCGTATTCCATGCGGCCAGATTATATTTTCACAGGTCGGTCCATGCAATATTTTCCTCACTATATTTGTAATGATGAGATAGGAGCTGTACATGTATACTCATGCAGGGCTGTCCAACTGGAGCATTGTAGCAAAATAAATGTTTCTCATGCGAAGAAGTTGAAAAAATGCTCCAGGGCATCTAAATTTTACTACAGAGATTTCCAGTTGGACAGTAGTGATACTTCAATTGAATTGTAGCCATATAGGGTCAGTAAATTTAAAAAAAAAAACAAACAAACAAACAAACAAAAAATAATGTACAACTACAAGATGCACAAGTAGAAGAATTAACATAGTTAACGCTGTGAAAAGTTTTGCCGTTTTTCTGTACTTCTATTAGTATTATCCCTCAGACGGCAATATGCAAACCCTTGCAGTTACCCACCTCATCTGGGACTTGGTCCGCCACCTTGGCTGGCCACTTGACAGCCGGTTCCAAGTTTCAACAAAACATGATCAGTTGTATTCACAGGCTTCACTGTGGATACTGCTTGCGTGATGATGGACTATCACCATCATAAAATACTACAACCCATTCTGCATTCATCTTGTGATCTTCTCTTCTATATTTTAACAGTTCAATAGAATCCATACCCAATTAATCGATGAAAACTCCCGTCTGCAGGTCAGCTGTCATTCAGTCGTTCACAGACAGCAGTTAAAAATGGCGCCAAACGGAAGTAGCAGAAGTCTTGTACCAATTCGCTACCGAGCAGTCTTACTTGCACTTAAAAATCTTCACATTATCAATTAAAAAATCAAATATGTTTTAATAATTATCCTGCATGTTTATGATAACATTTTAAGAAGATGAAATAACAATTTTCAGTAAATAGATAAATATAAACACACGAGTCAGTGCGCTATGACATGCGCCGTGCGGAATACGGGATCACGTGATACATCATCAAAACTTGCATGGTTCACACAGTTTTCTGTTGATCAGTTGTTAATACCTGAGTGCTCTGGATCCATTGCTCATCCTTGCTGTTGTTTTAATGGAAGGCATATGTTTACAGAATAGACTAGAATTCGCCAGGTTAGTTGAACGTATACTCTGTTGTTTTACAGTATGTTGCACAGTGTGTATACGCTAGTGGGCGATAAATGGTTGTTTTAGGAAACCTGTAAGAACAGCTGATCGATAAACAACTCTGAACAATGCAAGTTTTCGATGTGGGGAGTAACTATAGATATACAACAACAAACCTGTACTTTGCTGGTGAAATAAAAGCTGGACTTTCATGGTTGGATTTGAGTACCAAGTTTCTGACGGAACGGTTCAGTAACTTAGCCTCATATTTAAACATAGAACTACTATTTGAAGCCGTGTGTGCAGTGTAGGTACCTCCACACGTGCAAGTGGCAAGACAGAAACTGTGACCCGTTGAGTGTGCCTCAGGTCAGACCCCAGTGCAAACTAGGTCATGTACACAGAGCGTTACATAAGCAGTCTGCATGAGCAGCGTCACTTGCAGCTGCTTGAGTTGTTGATTCAGTCGATGTGTGTCTCTGCCCCCCCCCTTCCCCTTCAAAATGCCATAACAAAAATTTTCTTTGTCACATTCTTCTTTGTGTAATTTCTTCAAGCTTTGGTGGAGGTTGAAACTTCCTCTCCAAGCTTTCAGAACTCTGTTACTTAAAATTTTAAACAGGGGAGGGTAGTACATAAATAAACAAAATGTCAAAAGTGTAAGTTTGTGTGTGTGTTTTTAAAGGCAAAAATAAGTATATTTGAAATCATGCACTATTATAGTTACAATGCAATTTGTTCATTTATGTATTTTATACATATATTATATGTAATTATTAATAGATTTATTATTTGGTAACTTTTAAGTTTAATTTATTTGTTAATTGTGCAAATAAATGACTGAAAATTAACATCTTTGTATAAAAAAAAATGTGAGAATGATAACTCATGTGCTTCCAGTTTAGATTTTGATTACTAGCTCAGCTGATTTATCAGTCAGCCTAGTTTATTGAGGATGGTCAGTCATCCGTCGTCTGTCCGTCCACAATTCACATTTTCCACTTCTCCAAAACCGTCAGCCAGATTGACTTCAAACTTGGCAGGGATGTACCTTTGGTGGGTCTCTAGAAAGATTGTTCAAGTGGTCATGTTACAGTGATTTTTGAATTTTTTATGATTTTTTTTCGGTTCTTTTGGGGACAAATCCTAAAAAAATCTCTGAAACCGCTCACCCAATTACTCTGATATCACACAGGTACACTCCTAGGGACTCTTTACTTCTTAATTTGTTTACCAGGTGGTGCCCCCCCCCTTTTTTTTTGGTGCTAATTTTTTAGCTCAGCTGACTTGTCAGTCTAGCTGAACTTATCTTATGGTCCTCCGTCCGTCTTCCGTCCACAATTCACATTTTCGACTTCTTCTCCGAAACCGTCAGCCAGATCCACTTCAAACTTGGTGGGGATGTGCCTTGGGTAGGTGTCTACCAAGTTTGTCCAAATGGTTATGCTCCAGTGATTTTTGGATTTTTAATGATTTTTTTTGTTCATTTTTGGGCAAATCTTAAAAAATCTTCTTCTCTCAAACCGCTCACCCAATTACTTTGATATCACACAGAAATACTCCCTGGGACACCTAGTTCTTAATTTGTTTAACAGGTGGCACTGCAATTTTTTTCTAATTTTTTATGAATTTTTGTGTGTTATAGCTATTTTCGACTTCTTCTCCAGAACCGTCACTCAGATTAAGCTGAAACGTGGTGGATATGTTCCTTGTAGAAGGCTCAAACAAAGTTGTTCACTATGTGGGAATGCAGCAGATTCCTGATTTTTAACGATGTTTTCAATTCGGGTACTTATCCGTCAATGCAGCTGTCCTATTTATTACTATGGAAGTCAATGAGCATTCTAATGCTTATTCGCATTTTCGACTTCTTCTCCAAAACGGTCATCCAGATTAACTTCAAACTTGGTGGGGATGTACCTTGGGTGGTTGTCTACCAGGTTTGTTCGAATGGTCATTACATTACTGCTCCAAGACTTTGCTATATTTTTTTTTGGGGGGGGAGGGGGGTCACCAAGATTGTGCCACTGCCATATTTCTGTCATTATGTGGACAAAAAAATAGCATGATTTTGGATTTTTGCCATTGTATATAATATTTTGACAATGTACATTGCCAAATCTTAATTCATAAAACGGCTGTCATATTTCTGCCACTGTGTTTGAACAAACTTTCTTCACTCAAAAAAGCCGCCATATAACCACCATGGTGTTTGACCAAAAACATAATACCAGTAAATTTCCACCATAGGACTTAGGAAATTTTCTGAGGTGCCACTAATTTTAGGTTCACAAACCGCCATATTTCCGCCACTGCCTTCGACCAAAAATGCAATGCTGGTAAATTCCCGCTATAGGACTTGGGAATTTGGCATATAGAAGCAAACTTTTTTCTCAGTCGCAAAAAAAGCCACCATATTTCCACCATTGTGTTTGACCAAAAATGTTATGCCAGTAAAGATCCGCCTTTGGACTCTTGACATCTCTACATGTGCCACCATATTTCTGCCAATGTGTTTGACCAAAAATGTTGTGCCAGTAAATTTCCATCATAGAGTTAGACATTTTTACAACTGCCTGCAAATGTTCCTTATAGTTAAAGAACAAGCCGTCATACTCCCGGCATTTTGTGTGAGGAAAGAAGCAGATGCCGTCAAGTTCCCACCTTGGAACTTTGGTTATTGTACAACAATCCGCCCTGTTCCCGGATTGATCCATGAAATTCCCATCATGACCGCCCAAATCCCGCCCCTTTTTGCCCACCGTTGCCACATGGCCACCATATTCCCACCATGGTGTAAGAAACGTCCGTCAATTTTACGCCATTGTCCACCCAATTGCCGCCCTAAATACGCCATTTTCCCGGATTGTCCACCACGAATCCGCCATTCCATCATATTTCCACCATATTCCCGTTAAAAAAACGCCTTCAATTTCGGTAAGGGATAAGATGCTGCATGAAGAGTTCTAACCCAAATTGGCTTACATATCTGCCACAGTTGGCCGCTACAGTACAGTCCATGATGAATCGTAGTACTGGTTTTTCAGCCAAACTGATCGAGCTTGGCAGGGAATTATAAAGTCCAATGGATCTCATGTTCAGATTGTTTGATGTAGCAGATAATGAACCCTATGAATATATTAGAAACTTTACAAAGCTTTCACAGAGACACAAGACATTAGTAACAACCATCTCAGGGTGGCTCAGTCTCGTCAGAAGAAAATACAGCACCAGGTTCTGTAGTAGAACATATGATTTATATGATCGGATATACAAATTGAAATTTGCCAGTAAACCAGGACCATCCAGGAAACTGATTAAAGTTTGAAGTGGACTGATTCTGGTTATAAAAGTTCTGCGTCCCATTTTTGTTAAAATGCACAATATGCAGGAGCATGCACGTTGGTCACACCAAGTGATCCTCTTCCCAGATAATATGTTATTAAAATCCCTAATCTGATGTCCAAAATTGTAAATAACATTGCTGAATTTCAATTACAAATGTTACACATCAGTGTTAATCATGCTCCTTCCTCTGAAAAAAAAATTTAACATTGTCCATCCCAAAAGACAATATGTATTATACTTTTCAAAAGTTTGTATTAATGAATTGAACATGTCAAGCCTGAAATACAGTTCTTACCTGTCCCTAACACGTTTATTTATGATATCAGGCAACATTGAAGTGTTGGTAAACTGGACTCTGGACCTTGGGCTTGATACTGAAGGAATGGTAACAGATGGTCATACCATCAGTCAAAGCAATGCAGGATGATAGCCCCTCCCAAAAGCCAAGCTATGAAAAGGAAGTAATGCCACTTCCTGTGTGCAATTATCCAGTAAACTGCAATCTGTTGTTGAAGATTTCAATGCAATTGATATACACAGAAGCCCAAAGCAATGCCCTCTCTTAAAACCCAAGGCCATTCCCACTATTTGTAGTTTGAGCAGAAACAAAGGTAGACGTGTAATTGTCAGAAAATTTAGCTCCACTGCAACATCAGTGCCTCTGGTATCCGGTGAGATTAAGAGCTGCCAACTTCTCGATGACCCCTCTGTTTATCATGCTTCATGCCAAAGTAGTTTCTCTTCAAGAGCAGATAGATAACAAACGGAGCTGATATTTTAGAAAAAAAAAGAGTTCATATTTAAAATCATCTGAAAGATGCAAAAGCAGACTAAAATAGAATGAAAAATGCCTCCATTATTGCTTTGAGTTGTTCAAAGATCTTGAGGCTAACGTGTTTTTACACCAGCTTTCTGTGTATAATATCCTTATGCGATGACATCACTGTCTAGATCTAGAGGAAAATATACTACATAGGGAACTAATACCCAAACACGATTACTGAAGAAATCCAAAATTTCATATCTTAACTAGTTATTCTTAATCTTAGTCAGACTAAGGATTGGTCTTTTAGTAAAGGACATAGCCCATAAGTTTAGAATATCGGAAACTAATGAAAATAGACATTTCCTGTCATGCGTAAACCATATGTATTCAAAGCTGGGATCCTAAAACATTTGGCCCACAAAAGCAGAAATTGTAAGAACGATACCAGAGTAATTAAAGATAGGTTCCTTAAACTTGAATGGACTCTGGATGGTCTGGAAGTTCAGACTAAAAACAAAGCACACTGCTCCTGCAGTTGTAGTTGTATTCTACCAATAAAAGTGTGACTACTTGTAAAGGTCTGATACCATGATGGCCATTACACCAAATAGGGTTTGTGTCACAACTCTGTACTGACAACATATACAGACACTTAGTCATCATAAGAAATGGCGTTTTGCAAATGCTACAATGTGGTTGGTGGACAAAGGTCTTAAACCAGAAAGTGTCTCAGTAAACATGCCTGCCTTCATTGGTAAAAGAAGCATCAGATTGCAGGGCACCTTTTTCTATGGATGTGCATCTGTGGTTTGTGAAGGATCCTACTTGTCTGGAGGATGCCAATCAATTGGAGAAGCTCCTCAATAATCCAAGAGTGGTTGGGCTAGGGGAAGTGGGTTTGGAGTAGAGTGGAAATTTTGTGACTGAGAAGACCAATCAGAGTAGCAAGTCACCCTGGAACTCGCTGCATTTCTGGTGCAATTGGTGTGTGGATTCTGATCTTCATGGACATGGAACAGGAAATTGTGATATTAGCATAAAAGGAATACTGTTAAATATTGATGGTTTGACAATAGCTAATGTTTGTAATTGGAATAGGAATGCAATAGTCATGATATTTAGCATGTATTTATTTGAACAGGGGATTGCTATGCTGCTTTTTCATAGATGTGATTTAACATTTTTTTTATCTTGCATGCTCTAGCCATAATAAACATTATCAGTATTCATCACAGGTATTATATATTATGCAGGGGTAAACCTTTTCACATCTTTTACACTTCAGGTTGGGGGTGTGGGCACCAAAAGCTTTAAGTATGCACGTGTAGATAATTTTCATTCCGAAATTTTTGGCATAGTCTCCAAATTGCTGCATTCTGCTCAACTTCGATGCTGGTAGACTTCTTTTTTCAAAAAGGGGTGGAATGTTGTGCAGCGCAGTACAAATGTTGGGATGATGTAACCTCGTCAATCCCAGGAAGTGGTGCATGGTGTCGGGGGCAGTGTGGTGTGAGGCAAGCCAGAAACAAAACATGGTAAAACTCCCCCAAGTGTGGTTCCACTACAATGTCGTGCAATGCTTAATGTTGTGTCACCACTGCTATTTTCAGGTAAAGGATCATTCATTAATGCACACACACACACACACACACGCCATAGCCTGCTAATAATTGTTTACCATAATGTTCCTCAGATAACACACTTTTAGAGCTTTATTTGCAGACAGTCATAGGGTGCATTTTTTACTGAGACACAGTACAGAAACCATTTTACTGTCTCCTACTAGATCTAGTTTGCAGATCTTTATGTAGTGTCAACCTGTCTCATGTCACGAATAATCCTGCAACTTCTGGTTTGATCAGGAAAAGGCAAATATAAGCACTCATTATGTTGTCGGTGATGTAAAGTATCCATAAAGTTATCGTGAAGGAGGAAGTTACTGTTATGCAACCTTTTTAAAGCAAATTTTACAAGTCTTTTATTGGTAAACAACCACATGGCTCAAATTGTCCATGATTGCTGCCATGTTTGTTTACCGCATTTGTTTACTGCAGTGCAAAGGCCCATTTAAGCTAAACTTTTTGTCTATGATTACTTGTGGCCCTGGGTTCCTAACGCCTGCACGTCACCTGTCAATTACTCTTTTTTATCATTCAAAGGATGAAAGCATAAACTTTTGGTTTATACATTATAAACTTGTGAACTATTTTGTTGTCTCTTGTGTTCATCTGTTTACATTATCTTGTGAAAGGTTTCAGCATTAAACAGATCTCCAAAGAAAAGGCAGGTCCTAATTTCATGTTTTGTCCTGTAATGAAGGGAAAAATATCTAAATATAAGCAATAATCTTCATTTACATCGCGTGCTTATGTCCTGCAGGTATTTGTACCATGGAGAACCAATGTGCTGTATGGCAAATACCTGTCAACCCTTGCAGTCTATAAGCTCATAAACACAACAACGCAAATGCAGTTAATTTTTTTATTAAAAGATTATGTGTTGCAACTTTCACTGTGTTTGTGCATGTGGGACTCAGGTAGAAAACATGTGTTGCCCTGTGACTTGTGTACTGTATTTTACTCTATCTGGACCTGAAATTCATATTTCCATATTTGCCAAGACGAATTTCCCTCTTTCATATTACTTTTCAAAATATAACACACTTAAACCAATATATAAACTGCAGATTTTTGTCAAAATATCATTTTTGTAAGAAATTCCTGTTTATTGATTTACTAAAGTACATTTTGCTTTGAAGGTTTGGCTTCAAATTTGTGTCATAAATGTTCTAGGACCATCTTATTCACAGTCTTAACCACAACAGCCTATACTACAATCTTCACTGAATAAGGCGTATCAAGTTCCAGGAAACTAAGCCTTTTCAGGTCTTTCCAAAGTATAGATTGATTGGTGTATTATCGATTTTTATTTAGTAATTGATGGGTTGACAGTTCAAATGAAGGAAGTGCACGTAAAACTTACAACAGTGTAGTTGTCATAAAAGAAAATAATTTAAATATTTTATGGTAGGGAATGTATTATGCCATGTAGACAGAAGAGCAGTCTTTCTTACAACATAATGCTCTTGGGCAAACTTGCATTTGATCATTGCACACCATTCAGTGACTACCATCTTCAAACAATTGACAACAGATAATTACACTTGTAATATTGTCTTTGCCTCGGGGCATAGCATGATTCTTCAATGCACGCATCTGTGTATTATTCTTGACAGGATGGTACATGTTTGTTTATCTTTTACCTGAGATGCATCGTGTCTCCTTGCTGTATCATATGTATCGGGCTTATATGACTACTCGGAAGAATTTAAGAGTTGTCTATCGGTACACATATTTCTCTTCATTTTGCAATTTGATTATAATTTCCTCTTTATCACATTTTGTTCTTAAACATTTGTCACACTGGAATATTAAAATTTCTTTACTTAATATCAGTCAACTTGTCGTTATGTCATTTCTACCGAAAATATGCTTTTACTTTCTGGTAAAAATGGGCGTTCTGGTGAGTTTATTTTTAAAAAGTCTCTGCCATGAAGTTAGAAAGCCTCATCATAAACTTCTCTGGTGGCTCCTCGCCCTAGCTTTGACTGTTTTCTTTTTAATACTGTTAAACTTGTCGAGATGAGCAAGACTTTGCCTGAGAACACATCATGTTGACTGAATGAGTCAAGCTGACAGTCTTGTCACAAGCACATAATGTAACTGAATCAAGGTTGATATATTTCTAACACTTATGTAATATATTTATCTTATTACTGTGCACATATTATTCTACTTTGTCCTCTTTGCATTTGCATTCAGATATTATTGGATCGTGCATGTGTCACCAACCAGGCTCATCCATCCATACCAAAGTGCAGTCCTTTAAGCCTCTGTCCAGGTTCATCATTACTCTGTAGTCGTATTTTTCTCAGACTTAAGTAGTTTATGACAAGTAATACATGCACTGTAATTTGGGAATCAAGACTTTGGTGTTCAATTGATTGAAGCTTACATCTTCCAATACAGTTCACTTGTTTGTTTTGCTGGGGATCACAGTAATAGATACTGAAACCAATATGTTCCGATGGGTTCAAATAAACTGCAAATAGTAAAGATATCATTATAGTGACCCAGTTGACTCTGAATTCCTCCACCAGCAGTCACTTCAGTAATTTTGACCGATCAAAAACGAGAGCTGCATGCAATGCAGGCCAGTGACCGCTGGTTCCAGGACTGACTGGCTGACTTGAAATTCTTGAGGTCTAGGACCAGTAAATCAAGCCTAATACATTACATGGTAACTTTACTATATGTGCTGGCTTGTTTCTTATATTCAAAACTTTCGTTGAGATTATATCTGTCATTTTATTATTATTATCTCTTCAATGACAATGGTTTTGTCAAGAAAAGGGGGTTAAAGCCAATTAACTTTTCACTACCCATGCATTTGTCTATGCTCACCTGTATAGTTTCAGCTCTGATGCACAAATTAATGAAAATAACAGCCTGGCATGGACTCAGATTGCACTGTTAATGTTAAAGTAATGCTTTTTTCACACTCACGGGTAATCGGGCATGTTTATTTGATTAATATGTCAAGAATTGGTTTGGGTTGCTCTACTTCCTTATTTTAACAGTCAGTTATTCGGGCCCTGCTTTCATAAAGGGACTAAAAGTTGTGAGATACAGAAAGTGACACCTTATTGTACTGGTTCCAGACCGTTGAATAGTGTGTCAGGCTAACTTTAATGTGCAAGCAATTTATAAGTGTCATTAGAAATTTTAAAACTATTTTCATTCGTTTAATATTGACATTTGCGATAAAATAAAGATTGACTCTTCCACTTTGGACATGTGGAGAGTAATATTATTCTGTCAGGTCCATGGGAATGGGAGACATCTATGCCTCTCTAACAAGATACTGTCAGCTCATATGAATTTGTTTTGTTGTTTCCTGTCTTGTTTAATGAGATAACTATGATGACTAAACAGCTTGAAATTGAAGGATAACATTGCATGTACTTTTGGTTGCATATGTAATTACTGTCCTGGTTCAG
The DNA here is from genome assembly GCA_964020975.1 of Hermodice carunculata. Taxonomy (NCBI): domain Eukaryota; kingdom Metazoa; phylum Annelida; class Polychaeta; order Eunicida; family Amphinomidae; genus Hermodice; species Hermodice carunculata. The sequence continues at coordinate 1,205,707 of CAXHWN010002187.1, read as the reverse complement.
GTTACGAAAATGTGTACTGAGGTATTTCTATTTTGTACCAGGTATGACTGGCTGCTCCTGCTAGCTGTTGAACCAGAGGGAAAAAGTGGTGCTCTATAAAGCACGTTCTTTTCCATAGTGACTACACTGCATTTGATTCATAAATAACTACAGACTTTGTTGGAAAAATTTTGGCAGTGAAGCATGGAACATTTGGTACTATCAAGGACTTGTTGGCAAATTTTCAGCTGAAAAGTGTAGGGGTCGCCATATTGAATTCCAACAACATTTCATTATCATAAGTAGTAAACCCAAATTGTCAGGATGTTGAGTTGTACCTTGTTGAGGAGAGCGCGGATTGAGGAGGGTAAGAGCTGGGAGGCAGGTCAGGAGAGTAGGAGGGGATGCTGGGAACTGGAAGGGGGCCGGATGGAGTAGGGATTGAGGAAAGGAGAGTCGTCAGGACTCAGATTGGGACAAGCACATTCCAGAATCAGAATGTTGTATGTTGGGGATTTTATGGCCACGGGGCTCGCCTTTACAATAACAGGACAGCATTGAGTGCAGGTGTGGCGGTTGTACTGCGCAGTAGTATTGTGAGGACGTTACACATGATTTTCTGTGGTTAAGGTATTGCTTATAGAGTTGGAATCTCACAGGGCAAAGACTAGGGATATAGAGGAGCATATGCAGGCTATGGACAGGTCTAGTGGGGATCATCTGTAGAGAAATGTGCAGGTTGGCACAAATGACTTGGCAGACAGGGAGGAGGGGGCATTAGGGGAGACAGTGGGGATGACGACTGCATTAGGGAGGTACAACGAGGTATTACATAAGCTGTGAGGTCTAGAATGTGAGCCATGAGTCATGAGGATTCTACCTATGGTTATGATGAGTGAGGCTAGGAGGATCTGTACTATAAATGGATGTGTAGGCAGAGGGGTTTGACTTTTAGGACGTATTGGAAGAGTTTGTTGGCAGGGGGGAGATGTTTCCTTAGGATGGGTTCCACCCAAGTCAGGAAGACCGGGGTTAGGTCACCTGTATAGTCAGTGGGTGCAATGTCAGTTGATGTTCAAGGCATGGCTGATGACTTTAGGGGAAAAAATTTTCAGTGCCCAAAACAGTAGATAGGTACAGTTCCAAATGACATGACAGGGTACAGCATTGATTCTGTTTCAAGGGGCAATTAGCATGAAGAGGGTAAAGAATAAGGAGTGGAGGTTTGCTAGAGAAAAGAGGAGAATGGGACGGGATTAGCTGAGTACATGAAGAGAAGTGCAAAGCAGAGTTAGGGCCAGAAGATTAATAGTAAGTGGGGTAGATTCATCAGCAGTGTGTTGGAAACAGGTTACCAGAGGAAGAAAGTTCGTGTTAATAAACTCATAGGGAAGAGTAGTTGAGGGAACAAGGAGATTGAGGAACCACAACAGAAGCACCGGCAAGAGGTGAATGGTCCACAGTGGGGTGTGGGAGAACCATACATAATCACGGTCTGAAGTTAAGTAGGATAAATGGGACCAAGAAATACGTAAAGGGGTAAGGAAAGTGGAATTTATAGTGTATCACATGAAGGTCGGGAAATCCCTAGGACCAGATGGGGTGTTGAACGAATATATCAAGGAAGGATCACAGAAATTGAGTGAAACTCTGTGTTGGCTGTTTGGCAAAGTGTTACAGACAAAGGAATCACTGAGGGAGTGGAGGGAACTGAAGATGCTTTACATTCAAAATATTCCATCAGTATAGCAGCTTCTCAGTGTATAGGAATAGAAATAGCATCAAACAATGGGGAACTTTTTTCATGGTGATGTAAAAAAGACCAGGGTCAGTACTTGTAAAGGCGTTGTGCTCAGTAAGTTCCAGAGTGATTTCTGGCCAAGCAGAAGAGTTGTTGATTGTGTTTATATCTTATCTCAAATATTAGAATTTGCAAGAAAGAGCAGAAGAAAGGTATATTTCGAACTTTGTGGTATTCAAATGGGAGTTATAGCATTAAGTGTGAATGTCAGTCGAAAATCAGTCGAAAAACGTCCAAAATCTTAACAAGTCCATCAACATGAACATTACCAGATGTAACAGCAAGATTTGAATAACCATGAAGCAATACATTATTCGTTGAACATCTAAAAAGGATAAAATGCCATATTGATAACATATAAATCATGTCTGTCAGCTTCTCTAAGATCGTTGAAAACTGTTGTCGACGTGACTGTCATGAAACATGGACAACAGTTTTCAGCAACGTTAGAGAAGCCGCACCGAAAATCCAAGCAAGAACTATCCAAAACCCTTCAGTTTATCAAACAAGCCAACACAAAATCAAGAAGTTCAGGGAAAACATACCAATAACTTTATGATATTTTTATTTATCAGTCAACGAATATGAAATTTTTATTTATCAGTCACCGAATATGAAATGCGGTATAAAGTGAAACTTCGCTCTCCTGACTTGATACAGGTACTAACAAACGTAAGTAGTAGTTTAATCGATTTGATGCTAGCAACTCTCAACTTTACGAAATATCTTGAAGGCTAACGACCAAAACATATGTAAATACATCCGGTGGACTGTAGTTCCTATTGTTTTTAAGGCTAGCCTTTTGCTATATGTGATCGTGTGGTTCGATAGCGAGTGTGTATTTGGGAACACTATTAAAATGATAGATTCGGGCAGGAATACTGACACGGTCTTGACTTCATATACAATCGTGAACATACACAAAATACCTGAGGGTAAGGAGGAAAAAAGCTTTAGTGCCCCCGCCCCCTCTAATTGTGGTTTCCGAGTCCAGTGCAACGGTCACTACAGAACTAGAACTGAACGATCACATCCGTCCATCCTTATGCGGGGCTGTCGTGCGTCTGTGTGTAGGCCTATCGTCCGCCCGTGTCTGTGCCCACCGTCCATCCTTGTGTAGCTTATTTGCTTGTGAGGTCTCGCCTTGCTAAATTTCAGATTAAGTGCCAGTAAGCAGTGCAAAGGGTCAATTATTGAAAAAGAAAGGACGTGCCACTTCATTAACATGACCATGAGGTAAGCATCACTGTGCCAATTACTGTGTGTCTATCGTCTAGAGCCTGACAAAATAGTGGTCATATCGTCTTCGGCCTCTACTTGACATATTTATGGACTTGACTTCAAACTGATCATCAAATTTGGCAATAAAAGGAATATAACCTTTATGTATCATCGCTATCGTTTATGACCATACCATAACAGTGATAAAATGACAAGCCACGACTGCCATGGCCGTACATATACGGTATAATGTAACCTTTAAACAGCAGCTGACTGAGTAAAACAAATTACGTTGGTAAATATCCGGAGACACAGTAAGTTTGAGAAGGCTCCTTTACAACATAATAAGACTGTGTGTGGTTAACACTACACATAAACCAAATATAAATCAAACGGCTGACTATATACCAGATAAATAGAGTGATACTGAATAATAATCCCTAAGGTGGAGAAGGAATCCATAGGCATCATGTACAATATGATCAGATCATAATAATGATGTGGTGATATTTGTGCGAAGGCACGAAGACACGGCTGGAAAAGTCACACTTGCATGGTATAATGTAGCTTGCAAAATGTCAGCAGATACACTGAGCAAAATAAATCATGTCAGTAAACGGGCAGAATGAGTTTCAGAAGTCGCATTTACAGCACAAGGAGACACTTTTTCTCCAACACTGACCGTAAACCAAATAGAAATCTATAGCAGATAAATAGAATGGCATCGTGTAATAATTATGCAGAATATGATCCAGGAAGCCATGTGTGTAGCATGGTTATGAACAGGATTGTCTTTCATGGTATGTTAATGAAGTATAAGGTTGCTGACGTTCCATTGCCAACAAGCAGCGACAGTTTCACTCACATGCTTAGGTGCGCAATTCAGAGTGTATTCAGAGGAAACTAGTTGCGTATTGCATGATATTTTAATGACTTAAAAATTAACATTTGTAATAATTCAATATTCTAGAAAAGCATATTGCTACCCAAAATGTTTAGGTTTAGGTCCGGAAATGACAGTGCTTTCAGAAAAAGCTATTTCTGTGTTGGATGTCAAGTTAATGATTAGACTGAACAAAGTAAAAATTGTCATTATTCATATATATATATATATATATATATATATATATATATATATATATATATATATATATATATATATATATATATATATATATATATATATATATATATATATATATATATGTATATATATGAGAGAGAGAGAGAGAGAGAGAGAGAGAGAGAGAGAGAAAGCTTGTCAAATTTGATTGTAAAAGGACAAATAGGAATGCCTTGACCATTCCAGCAAAAGATTCTTGTAACATAAAATAAATAAATAAATAAATAGATAGATGGATGGATGGATAGATAGATAGATAGATAGATAGATAGATAAACAAATAAATAAATAAATAAATAAATAAATAAATAAATAAATAAATAAATAAATAAATAAATAAATAAATAAATAAATAAATCAATAAATAAATAATAAATAAATTAAAAATAGGTTTTTGGCGGGACTACTAGAACTTGTAATTATGGATCCTTCCACTGGTGCTGTATCTGAGTTTGTGCAACCTGTGTGGGATTAAAGGGCCAGGAAACAGTATACATTCTACGTGACATTAAATTAGTGCTGACGACATTTTTTTAGAGAGGAGCTGTATGGCTGTAAAGAAATTTCTTTTGCTGGAATTAAATTTTTGATAGCATTGTTGTCCATAGACTGTCTGGATAGAATTGACACCCTGCTTAGTATTCGTACCGCTGTAAAACATAAAAAAAATCAGTCACTTAAATTTAGACTTCATATTAAAATCACCAACTTAATTCATAGATATCACGATCGGTTACATGTTATATTTCATCGTTATGCAGTACCCTTTTATGATAGTGAAGTTACCTGGACTCCGATTGCATACACGTAGTTCAGCATTGGTGGGAAGGCATGGATAGTACCCCCAACATAAATGGATATTGCTGCAATTACAGGAGATTCCGTGCTTTGAGATAATAGACTGGACTCTTAGTATAATACAAGTATGCCGACGTCTGAGTGGTGTTAAAAATAGCAGTTTCGAACATATATCCTTCCTCATGGTGTTCTTTCTTTCCGTTCGTTTTCTATGTCTGTGATCCCTCTCTTTCTCTCTCTCTCTCTCTCTATCTCTCTCTCTCTCTGTATATATATATATAGAGAGAGAGAGAGAGAGACAGAGAGAGAGAGAGAGATGGTGAATTTCCAAAAATTGATTGCATCAAGACAAATAGGAACTGGCCATCTCTGATCGCAAGCCATTGCTAAGAAGAAGCCTCCCCCCACCCATGCTCCCACTTCAGTCATCTTACCTTATGGCGTCTAGACCTTTGACCTATAGAGGTTACATGTACATTACAAAATTGTACAGTATTACAAAAGCTACAATTTGACTCGAACTTGGTCAAAATTTGATGCAAATTGCCCGAGTTATGGCTCAATGGAAATTTCGAAGGACCAAATGACCTTGACCTTTGACCTTTAGAGGTGATATGTAAATTACAACAGTTTGCAGTGTTAAAATAGCAAAATTTGATTACGAACATGATTACAATTAGATTACAATTTATCGAGTTATGCTTAGATAAAAATTTCAAAAGGGTCAAATGACCTTGACTTTTGACCTTTAAATATCATAAGTATAGTACATAATTGTGGTGCGATACATTTCGCACCATATTGGCCCAACTTCAAAAAAAAGATGAAGATTGATCGAATAATGGCAAAATAAGGTTTTTGAGGGTCAATGACATTGACCTTGAAAGGTCATGTATACATATACATATATATGCATATATATATGAATATATATATATATATATGCATATATATATGAATATATATATATATATATATATATATATATATATATATATATATATATATATATATATATATATATATATATATCATAGGCGTGTGCATTATTTCATTGCCAACGCATTGAGCCCAACTAGATCAAAATCGGATGAAAATTAACCGAGTCATGGCCAGTTGATTTTTTCAAGATGGCGACGACCTTTAACTTTTAAGTCCTGAAGGTCAAATTTGGTGCACAAAAAAGTGCTCTATTTAAATCTCTATATTTTGAGTCCAACATGGTGAAAATCGGACAAGAAGGGACGTATGTTAAGAAAGTTATGCCAGGTTGAAAATCTTCAGATCGCCAAATAACCTTGACTTTTGATCTTTCAATGTAAATTGGGTCTGCTAAGTTAGGCCTAAAGTTAAACTATGCAACAAACCTAACATCGCCCAAATCCGTTCAAAACCTTTCAAGACATAGGCCAAAACGTGCTTTCTATAAGTTGGTAATGCTGACCTCAAAATAAGTTCAAGGTCACAAGTCACAAATTGAATGGATCAAAAGGAATTTTGACGTTGGCCAATAGTATTACGAAAGGCATTGGCAACTCAGAGATATGACCTTACAAATATTGACAAAAAATAGAACTGGACCTTGAAAACATAGTTCAAGGTGACAAATCATATATAAGGTGCAAAACCTCCGTACACAAGTGTATTCCTGCTGGAATGACGTCTTCCAGGCCTCAGCCGTCTCTGAGATCCCGTGTGTACATTTTTTATTTGCATAAAAAAGTGTAAATAATCGGTAAATAATCGGTAAATAAGTTTACAAGATATGCAAAAAAAACCCAGATTTATTTTAACATGGCAGCCTGATCGAGAAAAGTAGGTCAAGGTCACTAACCAAATATCAAGTGCATAATTTCGGTATGAATCACACTCGGTAGTGCAAGGACACCCCAGCGGGTTTTACGGTTTCTGAGATTCCGCGCGTACATAATTCAAAATCGCCAAAATTTTCGAAAAATTGTTAGTTTTTGAGTGAAAGTTAAAATCCAAAAATGACAGTATGACCTGGTTTGCTAGAAATCTTTCACAGTGACCAGAAAAGTAGTCACTAGGATAAGTGCTTGCAGAAAGTGTTTGGGGTAATTTTTTTTTCTCGGATATGCAAATAGTGAACGACATCTGACAAAATCAAATTTCCGAATATTTAAAAAACAATGTGGTTTTGCAGTACTTGCAATTGAGGGTAGGTGATTTCCATGGTATAGGTCATTGGCGGGGCTGCCAATTGTAGAAATGTACCATACAAACTTGGCCATTTTCAAATAGTTTGAAATAGTGAAATTCAAGGCAACGATGTAACTCTTTTGGAGATATATAGGTATTCTGCATTCTTTTTATCAAACTCAAGCATTGAAAGTTTGACATTCAAAATAAGTGTTTGGTGACGTGATCGACCTATGTAGCTGGTATTGGTAGGCGGAGCTGCAACATGCTCACCTTTCACCTCTGCGGGTCGGGTTCAATTCACGGCGGGGGAAGCAAGTAGAAACAGTTTCTACCACTCCGACTGTGCTCGGTGGTTTTCTCCAAGTCCTTTGGTTTCCTCCAGCAAACATGTAGGTAGGAAAGTATACACCTGTGCCACAAAAAGGGATTTAACTTATTTAATTTGTAATAAATGAACTGATTAATTTTATAAATCTACTGATGGTATACGAAAGGAACTTATGTCCTACTGTTTTCAGTATGTCGAAGAAAGATTTGTCCATTATTGTAGTGGATGCTACGTCTTTTAGTCGAAAATTAAAAATTAAAAAGGAAATCAGATTCAGTTAATTTTCTTATGTTTGGTACACATCAGCCACCATACCATACAAATCTTTTCCTTCATTTTCACGCTTCTGAGAAAGCGGTTATAAAATAATACGTCTACCATTATTCTCCAAATTTCGCATAATCCATACTCCAAATTTCGTATGATCTATCATCCAAATGGATTTTATGCGATTGTTTTCACTGGTTTGATTTCCAAGTAATGTACACTTATTCTAACACATGTAATATTTTTTCCTTTTATGTATACTCTCAAGTTGCTTCTCCGTATTTTTGCGACTCTGTTTTGTTTGTGCATTTCCGCAGTGTCTCGTCTGAACTGGTATTAAGTTTCATTGCCATCCGCTACTGAAATATAAATCTGTTTGAAATCTTTTAATGATAATCTTGTTAGGGGTGGAGAATCTCATCGCAAATCGAAATTTTGCCGATCTTTTTATAAGCAATTATCTGAATTATATCATTTGTTGAAGATGTAATCCATTTAAACTTCCCAGTGTGAATACATTTCCATTATAAAGAAAGTAGTCATGTGTTAAACTGTTGTGATTCATGTTTAATATTTGCAGCCAATTCCGCACCATGTGTGTGAAAAACTTAAAGACAATAGTAAAATCACCCAGGTCACCTAGCACACAATATTGCTTGCCAACAAAGTCAGGCAAATTATTTAAAGGTAATGTTACACTGTAGCAAACCAAAATGAAGCTAATTGTAAAGCCTCACTTTAAAACGTAGGTAGAATCCAAGTTGCTAACGTCCCAGCTAAGCAAAATGTAAAATGTATAATGAAATCTTTTCATCATTGTGAATCGTTGTAATTCTAGGATTTTCGTTTGCCTGCATTGGATAACTACTGTACTCGGGAAAATAGCATGAAGACTAGAATAAACTCTAAATGCAAGATGTTTTAAATATCATGCACAGTGAGGTATAATGGCACGTTGGCACTTCTGCATATAAAGCATGGGCATGTCCATCCTAGTACCCTACCTCAGTGTCTTTGGGCAAAACGTCGACAGACGCTGAGGTACTTTTGTTTCTGTTTTGTCCTTTCCTCGAGACTTTCTCGGCTTCATTTGAGATTGATTAAAATCATGTTTTCAGATACAACTTATAACAATTCACGGGGTCCTTACGGAGAACCGATTGACAAGTGTTTCGCAAGTGATGAAATTGACAATTAATGATTATTAAAATTTCTGTTTAGAAAATATACATTAAAAAGTTTTTCCTTTAGCTTGAGGATTGTGGTTGTCAATGCTGACTTGACTATCTTAAAGTCATTGACAAAAACATTCTATTTGCGATATGTAATTTTGTATTGTCACATCTGGATGCAATGAAAATAATTTGGTTTTTGTTTAACAGACGTATGACAACAAAATACAAAAGATGGGTATATGTAAAGGATGACCACCTGGCTGTAGTTTGTGCGGTCATGCACCTAGTAAAAATGATGAGCAATGATGAAGCACATATAATATGATATATGATTTGATATAATATAATATAATATAATATAATATAATATAATATAATATAATATAATACAATATATAATATAATATAATATAATATAATATAATGTAATATAATATAATATAATATAATATAATATAATATAATATAATGAAATATGATATAATATAATAAAGGTACTTGATTACACGATACAATAAATAACCAAACAACAGCGACAAGAATTACATAAAACATAAACTTATCTTCTTGGTTTGGATTGGAGAGGCATTTTGAGGCGACGTCATGGAGTTCTTGAACAGGTCGTATTTTCCCCTCACAAAAATATTGTACCAATCATATCTAAGTAAATTTATTGCCCACAATGACCGACCCATTAAACTAATATAGGTATTGAAATTAAAAGATAATATTTAGGTTAAAGGCTCTTAAATGTTTAAGGTAATGTCCAACCTGGTCCCATGACTGAACTTCTGGGCCAAATATTCCCTGAAATATACATTCGTACATAATAAAGCTATATACTTAATTGACCACGAGGATTTGCAAATTCTGTCTGTACTAAAAATGGAACTTTCTATTTAAAGTTGTTGTTTTAACACAAGCATTTTGGGTACAAATGTGTTTTTGTCAAACTTTTGATATTTCTTGAAAAATATGCAAGTTCAAATGGTTGAATTTGTGATCCTCTAATCTCAATACATGTATCTGTAAAAACGTATCTGGAACTCTTCATTTTTGAAACACTTTTAAAAATGAACTGTTTATTTCTTCGAAAATCCCTGATACGTAAATTCGCTCTAGGGAAGTTTTACAGTAAATCAGTTTTTAGGTAAGGAGAAATGTCCACAGGAACTGGCCATTTTTGTGCAAAAACCTGTTGTCTGTGATCAAGATTCAAGGTTAACAAGGTCCACTGACTACCATGGCAGCATTTAAAGTATTTACTAAGTTTCGTCAGATAATTTGGAAAACCAAAAGACAATATATTGTCAAAATTGTCCCCCAAATTTTTAAATGAAAAAAATTATCCAGAACCTGTTGGAACTTACCTTAAACATCGACATGCACAACCTAAACCACTTTCTCCGTGAAAAAATGCCTTACCCAGTCTTGGTAAGATAATTCCAACCTTCCCCTTCTGCTAAGGAGAGGAGAAATGTGAAAAACAGGGTAAGATATTATTTCCCCTGGCCTGTTAAGGTCTTAGGAAAGTTGGTAAAGAAAAGGTAATAGAAAATAAAGAATACCTACTGCTGATTAACGGAAGGTGCAAGCTGAAACAAGCGTAAACTAAGACCAGATCAGGCACGGGCACTTCAAAGAGAATGCAAAGAATGTTTATTACAATAATATCCTGTCAGATTTTTCTTCTTGGTTTAACTTATATATGTAATGTGTGTGTGTGTGTGTGTGTGTGTGTGTGTGTGTGTGTGTGTAATGGTCCAAATACTATAGCTTTTAATATAAAAATAAGGGGGGGGGAATTAGGTGAATGTTTGTACTTCCGCCGGAGGTAAAAACGCTCTGTGGAACAGTAATACTTATAACATTCTAACATGGAACTTTTTATATGCATTGTAAAAGGAATGCAAGATTGCTTTCGGGACTCTTTGTTTGAACATATTAGCTTTCTGAAACATGATTGTGCCTCTGTTTTTTTAATATTTAGTAAACGACATGCAGTGGATGGAATATTAATACTCAACATTATATAGCATATTTAAAACTCTACATGTATGCTCATACAGACACAGATTTATACATTCAAGTAAGTTTAAACGTCTACAAAAGAAAACCTGAGCGTCAGGGGCTTTTGACCGAGCAGTCATACCTGTCAAGATAACGTATGCTCGAATGCAAAAATAAAACAAAAGGCACATCACTCCAAAACAATAAGGTATCTGCTTGTATTAGGAACTCTAATTGCTTATGAATTTAGGAAGTGCCTTAACCTTAGAGGTGGGGTCGGCTCCAGGGGAAGTTGTTCGGGAGGGTTTGCTAGATTTTTTTTTCTTCATCAAATTTTGGTAGTCGCACAGCCTAGCGAGGGCATTGCTGTAACTAAAGCATCATAGGCTAACCTGAATCCCTATTGCAAACTTGCCATCACACCACATTTACGGTAATAACATTGGCAAGAAATGCCCTCAAACACGTTTTGCTTCAAAAGAGGTGGATAACTATGTGTACATCTCAGGGAAATAGAGCTGCATGAAGCTAAATAGACGGCTGCCTGTTCTAAAACTAGTAAACATTTTTGGACAATTTACATACTACGTAAAAAGTGTAACATCACTTTCCTATTTAGAAGCCTTTTGCACATATTTGATGGGATGATCCCCCCCCACCCCCCAACATTGGCTTTTCCTGTGTATTTATAGAAATAAGCACGATATGTTTTCTTAGTCATCAATCTAGTAAAATGCTATTTCTCTCTCTCTCTCTCTCCCTCTCTCTCTCTCTTTATATATATGTATATATATATATATATATATATATACTCATGTGTTGATAATAATTACAATAATCATGCAAAGTGCGCACAAGAAAATATAAATGCAAGTTGGGAACCCGTGTAATTTGTGCATGATACGTGATATTTTCAGCATTTGAAATGCAGGAGCGTGAATATGCACTTCTATACAAGCGTCACCATTGTTTCCGCGACTTTGTGCCGCATTTATGAATTATGAATGAGTGGTATTCGAACCGTGGGTGTGAATTCCATAGAAAACGTCCAGTCGTGTCATGTATATGGAAGTATTGAGAAAACGCAAGGTCTATTGTTGCACTGATTAATGTTAATATGACACAGTTTCTCTTTGATGCCTATCTATCGCATGTAACTGTCATTTCGTTCTATTTTCATGAAGCATGAGATCTTGTAAATTTTACCTTCCCTGGTGGGCAGCCCTGTATGCTCCATATAAAAGCAAATCCTTGTGATAACCAAAATTGGTTGATTTAAATGCGTTGCCCTGGGCACATTCTATCACAAGAAGGGATGCAACCAAAGAAACCCTATATAACAGGAGGAAGGGAAGAAATGATTGATCGAATATTATCATATCTTATTGATCAGACGGTACTGCCGGTCGTCTTGTTGGCTCATCCACAGGGAGTGGCTGCCTCCTCTTAAAATAGCAGCTTAAAACATTGAATCATCCACCAAGACAAGTTGGCGGGCGCAAATATATATTATCAGGGACGTGCTCTAGCACGTCCCTGATATTATAAAGGGAAGACTCGTTATGAGTACTATATGATATGCATGGGGTCGCTTTAGACTTAAGTAACTTTTATCATGAAGAACAATTAAAGTGATTCCATTTACACTCGTTCAGTGGCACAAGGTTACATACAGAGGACTATCGATCAAATTTACAATTAGTATTAAAAAAACATTCCATATTTTCAGAACGTGGTAAACATTAGGTAGAAGATTGCCTGTTGGACATATACAGCAAGAATCAAATTTGTTCTACACCCATTTCGTATGTAAAACTTCAACAATTCAATAATACAATACTCCACCTTAGGCTCCTTGAGGAGTGTCTACACGAGACGTAGATATTTTGTAATCACGCATATATTGAAATATGTCCAATCGGTCATATCAAGAACTTTTTACATTTATTATGAAAGCAATGACATATTACCAAAGAAGTGAATATTCACAGCAGTACTACCGGAATCCACAAGTGTATGTATACAAATGGGCATGGAACGAGGGGTAACAGGTCAAGTCGTCTCAAAACGAGGTCTTCCCTAGTCAAATCGTCCCAATATCAAGTCGTCCCCACACCATATCGTCCCAGTGCTTAGTTATCCCGTTATCAATTCGTCCCCTTGTCAAGTCGTCCCAAGGTCAATTCGTCCCAATTCCAGCTCGTCCCAATACCAACTCGTCCCAATTCCAACTCATCCCTGTCAGGGAACGCACTTCAATTTCGGCTACATATTCCAGTTACGCTGTGATAGTCTGTTATCACAGACATATATTCCTAAGTTCAAATTAGTAGGTAGATCCTTACTCGAATACAGCACGTGCGAGACCCATTACGGGTGCGCGAAAGAAAGAAAGAAATGGCCTCTTACCAGTTTTTTCTGCAAACAGCTTGATTTTTAAAAACACGTGACCCTATTAGATATTCACCTTGTACACACTTCTGATACATAAGAGGGTCCATTTCAGTACACATTTACACAATACGATTAGGCTTGAATGAAACAGAGAGCTGATTGGCAAATCAAGTAAAGAAACAGAAATGGAGGTCCACCATGCATATTGGATTACATTTCTGTTTCTGTGTACGATTTGCAGATTTAACCTTGCTTTTCTTGAAAACCTCACTTTGTTCTGTAAATTTACAGCGGAATGGATACTTAAATATGTGTAAGATGTGCCGCGCTTCCCAACCTATATTAGGGCCTTTTGTACATATAACACAAGAAAATATTGAAATTCCTTAACACCGGTGTACAGATGCAGAACACTCAAATTAGCACAATTAAAAAGGATAAGAAAGGTGGGTGAAAATATGTATGGGCTAAGCTTTAAAAAAATCACAACAGTCTTGAGATATCATTATTCCATATGTATGTAGGTTAGACATGAACAGCTTAGCTTATGGAGAGTAAAGAGTTCGGACTGCGGAATAGGATATTGACTACTAGGAAGTGGTTCTGGGCAAACAGACACAAAAACAATTACTAACTTCAATATTTTTCATCGAGAGTGTTTGACGTATTTGGGACGCCTTCACTGTTCACGATTTGTTTTTGGTCATTGGTTATGTGACCAAAAATCCCGGCCCAATATGTCTCTGGTGATTCCTAAAATGAAAAAGTTTGTGAATTTCAAAATTTTCCGAGTGGGCCACAACCCAAGAAAAGCTTTGTGTTCTCGGCACTCGCCCCCGTGTGATCTCCCATCGTCGTTTTATTTCGACTTAATTGCAGGCGTTTTCGCCTGTCATCAAGTTGCAATCACAAACTACAATTGAAAGGACGTTCAATTTTTAAATATTTACATATTCAAGTTGGTTGCGAATGGTATATCCACAACTTAACAAAAAGTCACACTACTGATTCGATAAAAACTAACGGAAACGATTTATGTTCTGATGCGCCCAGTCGAGGACTTGGCAACTTTTGGCGGTCTTCACATTTTCTATCCTAGATATTAGAGTCTGTAGACTCCTTGATATAAAAATATGATACATAAAATTGCCAATTTTACTCCTAGTGGCGTCTTATTTTTTCCGAGTTGCACTCACAGAGTCCACAATATTCCTCATTCTATATGCTTCTGTGCCTATTCAATTGATGCTCATAAAGGTTTCATCCACTTTTCCCAGCTTTTTCAAGTGATTTAACTTAATTTATCGCACTTCTGTTGTCCACTGTGTATTTATTTACTCATACAGCAAGTGACAGGCTTCACTGAAAACCCAACTAATAAAAAAATATCTTTTGCACATTACTTCCAAAAAACAAATAAACAAACAAAAAAACACACAATCACTAAGTCCACGAAACGCACTGCCTCAACTGGTGCAAGGGAAGGACGAAACGTCGAAAGGAGTAAATGCACAATTAATTTTTAAAAATTCAACCCTGAATCACGGTTCAAAAATTAAATTTGCCATCAATCACTGCATGTAGTCTTCGTGCATTTTAAAGGAAACTAGACATACTTTCAACGCAAGCGGAAACTGAAGGGTCCGCCATTTGCTCAAATTAGGTCATGGTGACACCAAAATCTAATCAGTTCATCTTAGCATGCAGATAAGCATAGTGCCAAATTTTAGCAAAATACATTGGAGCATTCTGGAGATATTACGGCAACAAACCCTAATGAGCATGTGATTAGGTTGCCATTTGCTCAAATTAGATCATGATGACACCAAAATCTAATTAGTTCATGTTGCCAGGTAAGGTAAGCATATTGACAAATTTGAGCAAAATACCTGGAGGCATTCTGTAGATATCGTGGTACCGAGAATGCGCACATCTGGACGGACAACGCGAAAACAAAAAGCCCCCCCCCCCCCCCCCCATGAGGCAGACCCTTAAATTATGGACGATAACGCATCACGAAAATATCTCGTGGATGCCCGCTGTATACGTTGGAGGCGACTGAGTTTTTGGGCAAGCTGTTGTGGGGAAGACTTGTCAATGGGACGAGTTGGTGTAGGGACGATTTGAGATTGGGAGGACCTGGTTATGGGACGAGTTGGTATTAAGCGACTTGACTATGGGACATTTTGACTTGGGGACGCTGGTTTGATGGGGGACGAGATGGTCAGGAACGACTTGGCAATGGGACGACTTGACGGTAAATCCAACGAGGTTATCCAGACACTCAGTCCTTCGATACCAAAAAAAGTACCCTCATAAGGTGGCCTTTTAACACGTTTCTTGCTTATCCTTCAAAGGAAAAATTGGATTTGGCAATTACAACTATATCACTCTTTGCATACTTCTTGTCCGGCATTCAGTGCCATGATGACACTTATTTGTTCACGGCTCAGGCAAACTGGACGACTGGACGACTGGACGCTTCTGAATTTGACAAGGTCAACAAGATAAGAAAACAGTTTGGCAAAAATTTATGTGTGTGAGAAGACACATAGTGTTTTTTCCAAAGTACCTTCCATGTTTTGCTTTTTTTGGTCGAAATGCCATTTTAATTCCCCTGTGAATTTGTTCGTATAGTGTACGTTTTGGGAGGGCTTTTTTCCAGTCGAGAGATTCAGCCAAGGGAACACATGACCTTGTATAGATAAGTACAGACATATAATGGCTTGTCTAGATTCTCTATTTGATTTACTTGCTTGCTCATGGATGCAGGCAAACTAAAAACAGAATATGTGGATGTCAGTCTGAGGAAAGACATCCATTTGTAGGCGTCCATCAATATCAATGCACACTGTTGATAGGTAAATGTCTCCATGCCCGCACAGGTTTACAGTCCTGGCTACTTAACTCTTTTCGACGCGAAATAAATACATTGAAGATGTAAGCGATCCTAGGACGCTGACCCAAGACAGACGACACAAGAATTGTATTTATAGTTTGCGTGATCAAAGACTTCAGCGTAACGTTTGAATTGTCATATGACTTGGACACATGCTTGCTTACTTTGGTCCAAGTCCACTTCAGTAAATACCGCAGCTACCTCACAGAATATATCATGTCATACACATTTGGTCGCCTTCATCGGTTAATTTAGTCAAACTGTTAGATACTTCGTTTACAGCGGGGCAAGGGAACAAACACTTTTTCCAGAGTGCCCATGCTGCTCACAATAGTAAGAAGCCAGCAAGTAGCCTGGCGTATTCTGGTGCAAGAGTTGACGGACTATTTTAAGTCATGTCACAACTAAATTTGTTATCAATTGTTGGCCTCTATGACACAGTTGGCACAGAACGCAAGGCATTTGGCAGTGAATATTGCATGATCATTTTGTAACCAACACTTATTTCATTCAGATGTACACGCCGACGTCCTTTTTCATTTTTGTGTCTTCTTTACAGCTTTGATAAAGTTCGAAAATGTTGAGTGTATCATACATTTTTCAAAATAAGATAAAACGACATCCAATCGACAATTTAGACTGGTCATAATGGAACTGAGTGTTCGTCTAGGCTTCACGATTGACCAGAGATATAAACACGTACATCCCTAGATTGATATCACAAGGAAGTGGCCAGAATTTAAATATTTCAGCAGGGGCAATGAGTAAGAGTGTAATCGGCATCGCTTTAATAGCTAGAACTTCGCAAGAGGTCCCGTTAAGCGAAAGGTATATATTATGCATAGAAAAATGAACTGTTCATTGAACTTGGATTAAGTGCAGGAAAAAAAATCCGTTGGTGGTTGAAATGCCAGGCTTGATGTCTACTGATACTACTTGTATCGTAGGATCAAGTTCATTAATAAATTTATAGCCAGTAGTTACTGAGCTTTTTATTTTAGGGAAGCGTTAGATGAGAGTTAAGGTAAAGGTTTTTCGACGAGGATAAAGGTGATATGCGTATTGCATCAAAAAATTGCAAATGAAACGACAATATGCAGACAAGTTAATCTTTTAGTCCTTGTCAACGTAGACGCAATGATCCAGTGTTTGTTCATTTCCACCTGTGTATTTTCATGCCGACCTCCATGTGAAAATACCCTTCAGATTAAATGTAACTTTTACTGAGAGTAAAATCTCCCCATTTTCTCTCTGTTTTTTAAAAAATATTGAATTAGCCGGCCATGGATATGCATCTTCTTCAGGTGCACTATAGTCAGATCATACGGCCAACGCTGATGTTAAGTGGCCTTCTTGATTTTAATGTATCCCATTGTCCGGTCTGCCAACCAAATATGGTCAATTAAATGCCAACACACTTCAAAATGTCGCTAGTGCAGTGCAATTTGATATTTTACAGCTCTTGTAGCATCGCCAGAGCCCCGTTTCAAAGAGAATACACAATCACTGGAAAATTTTATCTGCTGACGGTATCACATTATATTGCCGACGACGATGAAAGTACAGAATTGTTGCAGTTACTCTTGATCAATTCTAACAAAGATTTTCAAAGTAGGCATTGAAGTTATAGATGCCAGAGCAGCGCAAGAAAAAAAAAAAGAAGAAAAAAAAACTGAGAAGATAAAAACAAGCAAGAACAAACCGCAAGGAATATTTATAATCATTGGGTACGCACCCGCGCTTACACTGTAACCTGATTGGCTTTACATTTCAGACGTCATTGACAGATAATTGGACCAAAAGGCGGGCAAAGAGAACATGAATGTAATGATCATTGGTTAAGATGATAGGCATGATTCTCATATTGCTACCGGACCAATGACAGGCTGTACGCCGCTCGGATTTCTAGCTCGACCATTTTACAGGATTGAATGTGGTGAGCCAGCGAGAACGCAAAGAGCCTCACTTGTCTTATTTTTGTTGGATATCCTGCTACTTCTGTGAGTAACAATTTCTTTCTTTCGATCAACTTAGACCTGGTTCATAAAGCCCACCATTCACAACTGGCTTTCATATAATTCAAGTCAAGAAGAGCAAAACCAGAGCGAAGTCTTCTGGTACAGATTCACAGTTTATTGTGGTTTGATGTGTATAGTCAACTGTACTTTTAGTTCTCATAAGATTCCATAAATAATCACGTGGGTAATGGCGATGCAACGGAGAGTCATTGCATATACAAAGATATGTGCTCAGCAAAATTAACAGTGACGAACTTGAAGTTGTAAACAGCATGTCAACATGTGGCAATGTTTTTATCACTCAAGTGTGATGTATAAAATAATTTGTTTTGAGAAAATATCGACTATAAGGTCCAATTAACCCTTTCAGTGCCAAGGTTTGACTAAGTCAGAAGCATTCCTCGGCCATTCTTATGGCCTTTGCTCTTTTATGGGAACTGAAGGCATGCGGGTACTTGAATGAAAGACAAAGAATATGAATATGTAATATATAGTATGTAATATATAATATGTAATATATAATATCGTTATGTCAGTTCAGAGCACATCGGCTTTTTTCCTAATTGGCATTGAAGGAGTTAATGTGAAATATTCCACCGCCCAATCCGACATCAGCCATCTTTACGAGGAACACACCAATGTGTAGAGCTGGCAGAAATCAAGCGTTGAATGGTGGGTCCAAACCAGAATTCGCGTTCAGACATGTCCACGCAGATTCTGGTCTTGTAGGAGTCGCAAAATATCATTAGAGCTTTAATGATAGAAAAACGTTGTGCACCGTAAAAGAGGGCGTCAATAATGTCCATTTTTTCATGTCCACGCTGAATAAAGTGCATAATAAAAAATCATCACAATACCAGTTATAAATTTCTAGCAACAGTCTTGTTGTGAATCTAGTTTATTCTAAAGACCTTTGAATACTTCTTGTCTCATCGAGGCTACATTTCCATCCAGCGTCATCCACGACACTGGGTGTGAAATGTGCCTTTTAACCTGCTACATGTTCACGAAGCCACGATTTCTTTCTTTCTTCCTTCCTGCATTCATTTTTTCTTTTTCTCTTTCTTTTTCGCTCTCTCTTTCTGCAGCCTTTTCCTTTTACTCTGTAATCCTTAGATGGATAATAATATAGCATATTCCATATACGTTTTCTTCTCAACTTGGGGACATTTAAATTTTAAAATCGCGAACATCTTGACTATTTGTGCGTATCCTTAAGCCGGGATAACCACATAGCTCAAAATCTAACATTCGGTTAATAGTTTTCCTAACTGAAGGGAATTACGTGTTAATGTTTTAATAAGTACCTCATAACTAGAAAAAAGTATGTTAAGGTCTCTTATCACACCATCGGTGCACAGCTTTAGCGTGCTTGGCGGTTCTTAACTCATTCCACCCTGATGACGCTTTTTCCCGCTAATATCTAAATGTCGTCTGCTAATTGTATTTTACTAATTTAGGGATTATTTTTCAATATTTTGGATGAAACTTGCATGGAAGATCATTCCAAATTATATGCCCATGGTCAACAGCTTTCCTTGGCGCGCTCTGGGCGCATTGCGCCCAGAGCGTGCCAAGGAAAGCTGTTGACTCAGTCTTCTATCAGGGTTGAATGAGTTAATGCAAGGACATGCTCGATAGTTGCTATATACCGGGAATTACGCACAGGCAAGACTAGAGTAAAACAAAAATGCTTTGACACAGGAACTTAAACTCGAATCAATAAAAGTCACATTGTGACGAAGGTTCCCCAAGAGCAAACTAGCTGTAGATGTTATCAAAAAAATCAAGGCAAACAAAAATATTTGTTGGATGTTTTGCTTGTCTTCATTTTTGATAACTGTTAGAGTTGGTTGGTAAAAACAGAAATTTTAGCAATGTGTCAGATGTCAATTTTAAAAGGTCACAAGGAAGCAAACAGGACAAAGTCTGTCAGGCCCACTTATGAGGCAAAATTTCAATCGGTAGGTCCCTCAATAACTTATAGACAATAAAAAGTCAAATGAAGGATCAGGATACAAGATATAAAATGTTTTGGTGGTACACATCAGTCCAGTTGGCAAGGCTAGAGTCGTGTATTACATTACTATCCATCGCAGTTTGCAATTGAATTGCTTGAACACTTCTGTATGTAGACGGAACAAAGCTTTTACTGAACCTTCCTCTGCATAGCTGAAATGTTCATAAAGATAAAATTTTGGAACGGAGGTAACTATTTCTTGAATGATTCTACATCTGATCTCTAGTCTATTGGAAATTTGTTGTTATTTTTTTGCCTTTTTTCTTTTCCTTTTTTTTTTTTTTTTTTTTTTAAATTTTGACTTTGACCACCAAATCCCATTTGCTGTATGCTTAGGTTAAAATGGGTTGGTTGTAAATGAGGGAACTGTCTGGTTATGTATTTCGTTGTACTATTATTTTATTAACATGTACGCCCTTAGCGATGGTGTACACGATAATATTGTATTGAAAATGTAAAGACTCAAGCCATATTTGATAACATGGTCCAAGTAAAATTGGCTTCTGTCTATGAGAGAAGTTATCCAGACAAGAGAAACCGATGAAAAAGATTTCGGTATGAAAATTATAGTACACAGAGAGTTGGGGCCTGATAGTACGTTACACTGTTAATGTATTTGTGCCTTTGCACACGAGAGAATAATGTCCTCATTTGTTGATGCTGCTGACCTGAAGCAGATGAAAGAGAGATCGGGTGTCACTGTTAGGCATGTACACACAAGCATTTCTGTTAATGTGCTGGAGAAACACGGATCTCTAATCTTTACATAGGTGTTTGTTCTCATGGCTGATCATAATATGGCGATATTTCCATGAAGAATGGGAACGTTTTATATGCGCTATCCAGACCGACTCGATACGGTATGTTATGAAATATGTATACCATGTAGAAATTAAGCAATTATTGGAAAAGTTACATATTTAAACTTCAATATCCCAGAAAACATGTTTGTAACCCAGAATCGTCCTGTCTTTCTATTGCATACAGTTGTTGTTTTTCCAACAAAACTCTGCAAAATGGCATTTTTAAGGTGAGCGGCTAGAAGTAGTGAAAATAGTGTCTTTTTTTAATCGGTAAGACGATTGGCTGTGTAAATTAAGATAATATAACAAAATCCCATGATTAAGTACATCACATATTTGAGTAGGCGGCACAGACACCTGACGAGGAAAATTGACAGTTTGTTAAACACGTTTGCACACATAAAGCTACATTATACAGCACATGACTAAGAGATACTGGAGTCCCGAAAGTAGACAGGCCAAACTTAAATATACATGATGAGATACATGATTAAATGTTACATTTGGGTAAAAGCTAACTAATTTGGTAGACTTGGAGTCACCTTTAGTTAATATGTAACCATTTTGGTAGATGGTGCCCCAAATAGGGTATTTACATAGTATCTTATCAACGCCATATTTTGATTTTGCAGCATACAAGTTTTTAGGAAACAACAACGGATTTTCTAGGATTATTATTTATTTATTTATTTATTATAATAATAATAATAATAATAATTATTATTATTATTATTATTATTATTATTATTATTATTATTATTATTATTAGTGTTGTTATTATTACTTTCATTATGATTTTGAAAGGTGGACATACGTGTAATAACATGCTAGATAGACGAAGTGTCATTCTGTTTCAGAGTCCTTAATTTTGATTTATGTTGAAGGGTGTCGTGGCTATAACAATAGTAAATTTCTAAGCAATTTAACTCGGATCTCCAGTTGTCCTCAGGCAAGATTATTAAAAGCACGCGATGTGAAAGCCCTACATATATGACATACCTGCCCCTGAAAACGCCCGGAAATTACCTTGTTCTCAAGTTAAAGTTACACCTTTGGAATTATGCTGAAGAAAAAAAGCCAAACTGTTTGAGGTTTAAAACAATCCGTACCCGATTTGAAATTTTGAAATAATGTGGCATTTGGTTACCTACGTAACAGTAGACAAACAAGATGTTATGCAAGATTACAATAATAGATATCCAAAAAATTTGGGCGACTACTTTATGAAAGATCAAATGAAATACAATATGGAAAACAATATTCTTATCCATTGAGTAGCTGTCTGCAGACAGTGCCCATACCCCATTTTACCTATTTAACATACAGAGAAACTTAACAAACCTAAATCTGTAAGCCCATATACCGTTTGCACATTATCAACTCCGATATTCTAAGAGCAAAGCCTATTCCGTACCATTCACTAAAAAAATGCATAGTTCTAAATCATTATAACAAATTAAATTGTGAAAAAAAAAATCATATTCATAAAATTTGAAATTTTGAAGAAAGTTTTAGGCTTTATTAGCCTGTATAAAATCTGCTGGTCTTCAGCGGGGAACTCGCGCAAGACTTATTTTGTTACGGAATAAAGTGAATGTGATGCGCCTTCGTTGATATGCCTACTTAATAATGTAGCCCACACCACATAAATATAATGAAACCACTTTTATAAAACATAAGTCTACACCTAGCGTGCATGATTAGGTATACCAAAATTGATTGTTAAATCAATATAGTGTAGTAAACCCCACACTTACCTACAACGCTTGGTCTTAGAGCAGACTCGACTCTATAATATAAACGTGTCCATACAGTAAGTACAGTTACTTCAAGCGTGCAGTCACAGGTCAGTCTGTAGCAGAAGTCCGCTCCTGGTTTCCAACGCTCCACATATTCAACTAGCCTGTCCATCCGATGGTATGTCCATGAAGGTGATAAGGCACAAACACACAATTCAAAAACATACGGTAAATATACCAATGTGTATTGGTAGATGGAATTTCCGTAGTGAGTGTACTTGGATGTGTAGGGTAACAGCTTGGCGCCATAGGTAAACAGGTTATCACAGTAAGCTTCCGTTCATATACAGCTGCCTTTATCACAGTAAGCTTCCGTTCATATACAGCTGCCTTTATCACTGTGACAGTAAGCTTCCGTTCATATACAGCTGCCTTTCTGAATGTTTGTCTCTTTATCCAGAATCGAAGCTTTTATATAATCCCCAAACCTTTCAAACAATCCCTTAGAATAGAAGAATTACAGTGGAACATGAAGCAACATACCAGGGATAATATAAACGAAGTCACAGTGTCCTTTTCTGTTGTGTTTGGCTTACGTGTTTTATTGACACAAGTAATGCATATATTCAATTATATAGAAATCCCCATATACACTTAAGTTTAGTATAATCTTAGACTATTACCTTGTTCCAAATTTATCGACGTCTTGAAGGAAGAATAATTTGACTTTTTAAGTTTAAAAAGAATTATCATACATACTTCACAGTTTCCATGATTACATCACTTTCTTATGATTACGATTCATTTATTCACAGCGTTCATTTTCTACGTCACGCAACATTTATTATATAAATGTCACTGTTGACTAGTATGTTTAAGTTTACGTGATACATATATTTTACACATATCACAAGACGTTATACTGGTTATCCTGAAGTCAAAGTATCATTATTAACAATGTCTTTTCCTTGGATGTTTTCAATCTTTCGATTTTACTGATGCAACTTCAAACTCCCATTCAAATGTTTAGATTCTTGTTTTTCTATTTACTTTAAAAAGACCTCAGTGAATTGTGGTCCAGTATTGACCGTGAACAACCTAACTGTACATACACTTCAAAATTGTT
Source organism: Hermodice carunculata (assembly GCA_964020975.1). Taxonomy (NCBI): domain Eukaryota; kingdom Metazoa; phylum Annelida; class Polychaeta; order Eunicida; family Amphinomidae; genus Hermodice; species Hermodice carunculata. The sequence goes on along the minus strand of CAXHWN010002187.1, from coordinate 1,181,840 downwards.
GCACTGATAGTAGCAGTGGCAATATCTCTCTTTCTGTTGTTTTATTTTTTTAGTGATAATACTCAACAGCTTTGAAAAGTAAATCGCTGCATACTCAACAGTATATTAATCAGGCTAGTTCTACAGAGATTAGTTAAGTGATGAAAGAACACGTACATAGTCAGAAAACACTTGGTTAATCCATGGGTAAATCGGCAGGTACAGCTTTCTGACCTAACACACTTGCATTTCCAGCTGAACAGTTGGGTCTTTCGTGCAGCCTTTTTCGTATAGTCATAAGAAATCTTTCTACGCTAAAGGCCTCTCTCTACAGCTACATTACGGTTAACATTAGTCCTCATTATACTTCTACAGCGTCAAATTTCTTTGTTTTGTGCCAGGGGCATTTTCTGCAAACATGTACTGGAGAGTTATTTGTTTGTCATGGACTGGAGCCCTGTCATGAACTTGGACATACTAGAGCAAATACCAGAGCAAATGAACCTCATACATCAGGCATGTCAAGCAGTCAAAAATAAACACAATTTTATTCATCCTTTGTAATTTTTGGCTAAAATTCAACCTATCATTTTTCTTTAAGATGTTGAAATCCATGTATATACATATGCATATATATATATATATATATATATATATATATATATATATATATATATATATATATATATATATATATATATATATATTATTAAAATGTCAGAGTTTAAGTGATTTACTGTATTAATTTTGTATTCTCCAATTATGAAAGACTTGTGAGCAAAACCATCGGTGCTAATACGTCAAGTTAGTTGACACAATGTTTTCATGTTGTGCTGATCAATGACGATGTTGTTCACCATTTCACAATGATTAAGGTGGAAGATCTGAAGCCAGCACCTTAGAATATCCACTAATCACAATTTATCAGTGTTATTTCATGTCCTTTTATTCATGGGTCACCTTATAGAGATCATTGAAACATGTTAAGGTCAAGGGTTTTGGTGTTAGGTATTTTGGCCTCTTTTCTCTCTTATGGTCATTCCTTCAAAAAAAAAACCCAAAATATTTTCGATCAAAACTGAGAACACAATTTACTTTAACTACAATTTGATGTATTAGAAACTAAAATTAAATCTGAAATAGTAAAAACAGTCCTGTATTCCAGAGTTGTAGCGCAAATGCGAGTGAATAAGTCAGTGTTGAAGTTTTACTTGATAGCTAAATATGGCAAATAATTCACGTGGGTTATGTCCTATCATATCATATCATATCATATCATATATATCGTATCATATCATATCATATCATATCATATATGTTTGACTTTATGGGTATAATATTGTCAGTTGCTGTAATTTTACTTATACTCCTTGTACCCATTGGTCGTCCATCGTGACAAACAGAGAAGTATAAGCATTTTGTGAGAATTGGTGTGACATTTCATTTGAATTTCAAAATGCAGAGCAACAGCTGACAGGGAGACTTTTCTCAGTTGACTGAGAGGGATGTGTGCCTTACAAATTAAATCGTTTGGTAGTGTCTCGTACCGTTGGTGCTCGACCACTAAGATGTTCCACTGTTCTCATTATTTCCAATCGTCGCCATAAACTGGCTACAGGTTATAATATTGTAGTGACGGGATTAAGCAATATGTAATAGATGTGCAGCGTATGCTAAGTTCTTTTTTGAAATGTACAATTTTGCCCAGCCATAATTTGACTGAAACAGGGATTTAAGGAAATACGTAAAAAAAAAAAACAAAAAACAAAAAAACCTACCTCTTATTTAGAAAATGCCCGTGATGATTTATGAAACAAGAAATAATTAAGTAGAATAAAGAACTAAGTTTATATCAGCATCACTAGTCGCTGGTTCAGTTACACAATGGGGCTCTGAAAATATGGTGTTTCCAATGGGTTGTGTTGAAAGGTCTTTTAAAAGGTTGCTAATAAGAAGCGTTTGTCTCCTTTCTGCACAAAGCGAAAAGGAATAGGACGTGTCTGGTATGATGCGACGTCATGCAGACCTGCGTATATCAAAGATAAAATTACTTTGGACCTTATACTATGACAGGTGTTAACCAGTCCCTCTCATCCCAACTAAGGTATAAATACCGGGTCATGGTACCTCCAGGGCGACATTTATTGCCAAACCTCAAAAGGACGAGGGAATTATGCACAGAGGAATATTAGGAGGGGTTATTATTGTCCCTATCACCAGAGGAACAGTGTCAGGTAATTAAAATGACCAGGCAGTGTTTTTTATGCACACAGCTGTGACGATTTTACTTTTTTTTCTCCTTCGTTTACACATCGTGCACCTGTAGTTGTGTTCACGGGTATTTGCTCAAAATCCTAAATTGCTGTTCCATACGACAGAGTGCACTACAATATTCAAGGAAAATCACATGTTTGTAAGCCATGAGTAGATAATTAAGTTAGAAAAGACTGCAGAGATACACACAGGTTCACTCCGTTACTTTTTCAGCCAGAATTTTGGAAATGGACTCGTATATGTATCTTCTTCATGCTTTTGCTGGTTGTGTATGGGAATGCTAGATCGCATACATGCTCTGATATTGTGATGTTGATGATCCAGATTGTCTTTAGAACTAGATTTATATAGTGCTTTTGATTTGATGTATAATAGCACAGTGACAATCGGATCACAATTTTGACAATGCTTTAGATTATTGTGATTAAGCGTGCCGATGTGACACCAATTTAAGATCATAAACACAGTTTTTATTTTGCAAAATTGCAACAGAACCAACAATGGACAAGTTCCAAGTCCTGATACAAAGTTTTCGTAAAACTACTCAAAGGGCATATCGGATTAAAACGTATTTTACTGACCTGATAAATTTACCAAAGAAATCAATGATATGTCAGGGATACCCCTGAAATTATAGGAATAAATTGAGATTTTATCCTAGAATATACCAGAGTTTGTGATCGCCCAACCCCCTTTCAAAAAGGACATCCCCCACTCTCCCTTTCCCATAAAAAAAGCTTCTGATACACCGGAAGCCTGTGGTACAAACGCTGTGCTAACCGCTCGTGCTGCCTTGACATACATGCGGGACGTGTTGTTACAGCTTTCTTTATCATGGTAATAGATTCCACGGAACTAATTCTTTATGCACCTCAATTGAGGTAAACAAGAGTTCCTTCAAAACGGAAGACAAAATTCACATAGAGTATGGCAGACCTTGCTTTGCATTCAGCAGAACCTGGGAGGACATAAATGCTAGGGGGATTACAGGGTGTGGATGCCAGCCAGCATTGTGATAAGTGTGCATGTGGTGAATGCGGCAGGGCCGCTACATATGCTCATTGATGGGCTTATGCCTATCAAGGTGTGTCCCTAGATTCCTTTCTCGCCGATGTGCTCGCTTTTACGAATTTCATTGACTTCAAAGTCGCTACTCACAGTGGTTTACCATTGAACAATGTATTGTGTTGGTGTATATATATGAACTTTATTGGTTGAACCATGTATATAACAAACAACGGCATTTTGCAAAAACAATACAATATGACACTACAAAAACACAAGTATATGAAAAATTAACACACAAACGGTAAGGTATGCTGAAGCATGTATAGAACAATGTTGCAATGGCGGGGAAAATTTACACAAGTGGACGTTGGTGGGGGGGGGGGGGTTAAAACGTGAAGTAAAGTCCGTTAATTTCTGTGCATTCTTTTATGTAGGTGGCAAATTTGGATATCAATTCTGTATCATTAAGGCTCATGATGAATGTAAATACGCTTTCCTCGTCAAGGCTATCTAACTTGAAAATTTGTGTCATGTGGTCGAAAAATTTCTTTCGTGGTTGGTGTAATTTAGAACACGTCAAAATATAATGCCTTTCTTTTTCAATTTCTTTACAGGTATCACAAAGTCTTTGCGTAGCGGGAATTTTCTTGGGTCTTTTATGTCGACCAGTTTCAATATATAAATTATGAGCGCTTATGCTGAGTCGAGTGATATTTTTACGTATTTTAAAGTCTTTTTTTCTTTGTGTTGAATACAATGTTTGTTCGTAGGGGATGTAATTCCAGAAGAAACTAGAACAACTGTATGATGAGTAATACGAAAAAAATGCACATTTAAGTCCTGAAACTAGAATAAGGTTCTTGTGATTGTCGTATATTCCAAAAAAGACAAACAAGAAGACCAACAAAAGTCCCTCAAGTGTCATTGGCGAATGGGTTGGGCTATCTTTATCAAGTTGTTAATGTGGTGGTTCTATATTGACAAAAGCTGAGTTGTGCAAGGTTATAGTGTTCATTGCTGACGAGGTCTTATGGATACACTGGGGCCAGCCACAGCATCACATAACGACCAGGTGCCAAACAATGATAGGTCAGATTCTGGCCTATTATGATTAATCATTTTGCGAAATATGCTCCGGACAATTGTTGATAATGATGAGTCAAGCAGGAGGGGACACCATGGGAAGGCTGATAAACAAGCCGAGAACACTGGCAAGCGAAGCCGGATCGATTGGCTATGCCTCTGGGTATAACACAAAGTTGCAGTGTTGCGTTTTACAGGCATTTACCCCACTGTTCAAAGAAAGACAGAGCCAAAGGCCACCAGTACACCGCTTTAATTGATTATCTGGGTAAAATATAATTGGATTTAATAAAAAGATAGCAATAGCAATGAAGCAAATTATATAAACACAACGTTACGTCCTCTCTTCTGTATGAGACCCCGTCTTCCTTTCTCCAGAATGCTTTTTTTCTCAAAGCAGTTTCCAGAAAAAAAAAAAAACAAATCATCTCCATGGAAATTATATTTCTCTAAGTTAACGATGTTGTGTATTCAGTATCCTCAATGGTGGATAAATAAATAACACCACGTTCTTTTAATGACGGTGGGCTGAATGTAATATTATCGATTTTAGATCCAGATTGTCAGTTGTAGATGAAATATGTCTTTAATAATTAGACACAATACATGCACCGCGATAACATACAGTGTAAAAAACCATGCTGTGAGGACAGGGTCACAAGATGACACCACCTGTACGAGTTACCTCGCTGACGATTTTAACGGTGAATGAGATAACGGTACGATGGTGTATCAGAAACAAAGTGTCTGATGACAATTGAATACATTGTCATGATTTTATGCCGAACGTGCTAATCTGTCGATGCTTCGGTTATCGATAACCCATAAAACGATTCTCAAAGGTAAATGAGTATGTTTCTTCAGCATTCTCGACAAACAGGAGCTACATTCCAACATCTTACGTATGGTTCTGAACCAATACTAAAAAGTACAATCCGATCTCACTACGTTCTATAGCCAATCCAGTACACACTAATTACATATGAATCATTAACACACATATATAAATGCATTGATATATACTCACTCGTTAATGAGATGTAAATTTGTATAACCTATGTAAATATAGATCGAATGACCTGGACATGTATTAAGATCTTGTCACATTCACCTTCGACAAGGGTGGGAGAAAACCAAAGGTAAAAGTAAACAACCCTTTTTGAGTTACAGTGGCCGAAGGTGTAGAAAGTAAAATGAGCTGAAAAGTACAAAAAGGGGTCAAAATAAGACCGGCACTACTCCTAGCCTCACCTGGGGTCCTATGTGATCGGCTTTAGTCAAACACATCGGGCCAATAGTCCCAGAACCTGAAACAAAATGGAGCCCCCAATGTCAAATTGCTCTCCGGTGTGACACGAGATGCTGCTTTGTTGGACAATATGTTGCCCTGTGAAAACCAATGTCTTCTGCCAGTTCAGTTTACAAACAGAAAATCATGTTTTTTTATCACGCCTCATCAAAGAGTTTACAAATGTCAATGTAACAGACAGGAGAGCTGTTGGTTGCAGAAATATCACGCGTCTGAGGATGTAATACCGAAAGCATTAGCCCATGGGTGCAAGGACAGAAACACAAACGCGGCTTTTTGCTCAACTTTTGATCGTGTCAAAACCTACTTTGCCGTTGGAATTATTCTGCACTTATGGCTTTTTGGTTTCAGGTACAAACATATGCTACATTTATTTTTCTATACCTTGCCATCGACATTTTAGCTAAGTCAGCGCTGACATATGAAAACTAGAAGACTGAGTGTGCCATCATAAACCGGCACGTTGTAAATTCTGCTTCAACTTCCAAATCCGTGGATAGTTTTAGGCACAACAGTTAGTTCTTACCCACTAGACCTAAAAGCGATGTTCAGGTTTAATTCTGTATTGATTGAATCTCGGTCACGTTAGTAAGTTCAGTTTTACGGCCTAGCGCGCAGTCCTCTATGTCGAGATTGTAATTTTTTTTTGCTGTAAAAACAGATCTCAATTACTGCGTTTCGTTTGATCATCAGACCATTATTATTAAGTATGTAATTAAGGAAATGATGTTATTACGATTATGTTGAAGGCTATCAGTAACATCGAATTGTTGTTACTTATATTAAAATTAAATTATTGAAGTTAACGTATCATCACAAGCTATAGTACATTGTCATTATTTCATTCATCACCTAAAGTAGATTGATGCTCAATGATAAAACCGTAATTAGATGAACAAAACCAAAACAAAACGAAACAAAAACAAAACCCAAAAATGCTTTCTCTTTGTTTATGTTTTATTGCCAGCCATAGTTTGGCATTAAAATAGTGCACTAAATTTTATCGTAATTGCAGCACATCCATAAAACCCAAATAATGTATAGGAACAATCTAACTCTGAAGACAAGTTTACCTGTCAGTAAATAATCACCAAAAGATTATGACATAATTTTGTTGTGCTATTGAAATTCTCTTTCCCCTTATAAAATGGCGTAGACAATATTTCACAACATAATCTCTTAATGGGAATAAATAACTCCTATCTGAGTCAGCCCAATACCCGACCAAAGTTGGCTTATCGGAGTCATTTTGATGTAACTTATCTGCAACATCAAAGAAACTAAACGAGTGCATGTCGGACAATTTGTGCATATATGAAGTCTGAAGACATCTGCAGTACATTTTCACCTTCAACTTTCAAAGTATGTCCCTGCGCCATAATACTTTAATGTCCCTTGAATCCATGCCAGTATTTTAATTCCGTTCTTCATTATCGCCGTTGTCGTCATCATCAGCGTCGTTGCAATGATCACAATTCTTATTTACCTGTAACTTGTCACAAGCTGAGGGAAACCTTTGCTATTAGACATTAATGTATCGAAATTACAATGTACCCGTGGTGCCTACCTTTGAAAGCTGTGTTAGTGGTCAATATGTCTACAATATATCCTCGGACCTAAATCGTTGTTGTTGTTTTTTTTTAATTTTTACATGTGTTTACACATAGTAATTATTACATGTATTTGTCAATAAAGTCATTTCATTTTCCCTTATTTTTGTGATTATGCACCGTTTGCATGTTAGTGGTCAATATGTCTACAATATATCCTCGGACCTAAATCGTTGTTGTTTTTTTATTTTAATTTTTACATGTGTTTACACATAGTAATTATTACATGTATTTGTCAATTAAGTCATTTCATTTTCCCTTATTTTTGTGATTATGCACCGTTTGCATGTTAGTGGTCAATATGTCTACAATATATCCTCGGACCTAAATCGTTGTTGTTTTTTTTTTTTTTTTTTTTAATTTTTACATGTGTTTACACATAGTAATTATTACATGTATTTGTCAATAAAGTCATTTCATTTTCCCTTATTTTTGTGATTAATCGCCGTTTGCATGTTCATACATGTTAGCCTGAATGACAGTGGTGAGCTATGTGACGTCAGGCTTGGTTCCAGCAATCCGTACATCTCAACAATCCGGAATAAATGCTCGGGTGCAGAAGTGTTCGGATTAACCATGTTCGACTGTACTTGTATATTAACCATATACATTTCATCACTCCTCAAAGCCGCAATCAATTTCATTCGTGCAGCTTGTCACAAGTTAACTGATATAAAACTAGATTCCATGCTGATGAAACGTTTTTTTTTTCTTTTCGTCACTTGTGCATTGTTAAACCAGTTCACTTGATGCATCATCTTAAACCAACGTGAGGGAAGTCTGGTCACCAGGGTGTAGATCAGAATTTATCTTGCAGGTTGCTTTAATCACGGTTGCTTCATCAAAAGTACATCCTGGGACCTCTAGAACTTAATTTATTCCAATGAATTATAAAATTTTTGTGGCTTTTGATAAAAAATTGTGTTCTTGGCATTTTTGATTCCTCCACAATGTTGCAAATATTTTCAAAGTGGGTGGGAATGTTCCTTGTGTCTATCACACATTTTACACTTTACATATTCCTATCTTTTGGGAACAGAATAGGCCTAGACTTGCGCGGGAGCGCATTAATTTTTGGAGAAATTGAAAGACAAAGAATTTGATGTGGTCCCCGGTGACGCTCCGCAAAATGTAATTGTGAATAAATATTTGCTCTAGGCAGCGTGTAGCTGTTGGTTGTTAATGCTTTGAGCACTTGGCATAGGCAGGAGAATACCCCGGGGGAGAATACTAATACTGCGGGCCACGTGTACCTTACCAATCTTTCTTTAATACGTTTAAATGGCCATCCAGCACGTTAGACATGTTCAAAAGCGTACACAGAGTACGTGGGGGCAGGGTGAAGGCAGGATAATCAACATGTGGGCCAAAACCACCAATACAAAGGTGCTGTTTTGGCACGGAGAGGGTTACAGAAGAAGTGCTGTGCTCACGTCTGTGAACATGACGACAGTCTTCAGTGGCCCTTTATGTGGGTACTTACCAGTCACAACAATTTCTGTCCCTTCCATCGGTGTCCTGTTACAACCACGTACCGTCACTACCGTACACCGGGGCTTCTTTGAACGTTTTTGTTGTTTTGTCTATCCTCTTTGAATACTTTTGCCCCTATAGCAAACATTTTGAATTAGTATTAGGAGGCCCAAAAGGACTTGTGATACTGCAGCCTAAAACTCTCTGGCTACGTAGCATTACTTATATATATTTTTTTTATATGGGTGTTCAAAGTATTCCCACCTTAGGGGCTACTTTGAAAACGTGGAAATTTTTGCCATAACGATTAAGGAGTCTCAGCTGTAACGGAAAAATTGCTCACTTCAAAAAGTCCAGCAGCATGTACAGATCATTAACATCCATAAAAACAATATGAGAATGAGTTAAACTGAAAATCATCCGTTTTGTATTAGTTTAACTCATGATATTTATTGATTTTAGCCTAGACTTCACAAATGGAAGGTTTTGTCAATAAGTGGGGCACCAGAGCACAAAAGAATAAAGTTATTGCTTATGGAGAGTAAAGAGTTCGGACTGCAGAATAGGGTAATGACTACTAGGAAGTGGTTTTGGACAAAAAGACACAAATACAATTGTTTTTAGAGCGAGCAAATAGAACATCACTGGAAGGTATTTATTAAATTATGTTTTGAAGTACAGTATCAATGTTTTGTAACAATATGGCATTAAGCTGTTAAAGATTGAAGATTGCCTTGACTTAATTTTGACAATTATGTATTGTACTTGTGCTCACAATAAAACCTGGGTACAGTAAGAAACCTATTAGGGACAATTTAGGGATAATTTTGCAGCCAAGAATTGAATTGAAATCAATAAAATGGCGTTTGAATGCAAGCTACGGTATGGAAATTCTGGATCAAAGATTTGCTTCGCCTGTGAATAGTAATATCCTGATTTGTATAAGTATATTTAATCTCATGCGTTTGTCACAATACTGTATGTTTATTTAGCAATTAGACCCATGAGCTCAAATTTCTACAAATTTGAAATCTTTAGATCACAACCTTCATAAGGACTTTTTTTATATATTCCCTATGATATTTTTCCATCTCTGAGACTCTTAAGATATCAGACCCCTGAAAATGGTTTTGGGCCTTCACCTGTCTTTAAAATTAAATTTAAACAGACATCGTGAAATGTTTCTTGGGTTATAATGGTGCAGAAGTAACTTGTGGGGCTGGCATTATTTGGGGAGGGGGCATTGGAATATTGGGATGAGTATACATCGGGTCTCCCCCTCCCCATTTTTACACGGCTTGAAACCGTAGCTACTCCCCTTTCTCCCACTTAGGTGGTATAGATATTTTGTGACACTCCCCTCCCCCCCCCCATGTCTCGCAAAATACGCCCCTGCAGCTAAATTGGGATGTTTGACTAAGTTTCATTGAGTCGGATATTTGTCTATTTAGTCTAAGTAAATTCACTATCATACTTTCATTATATTCTATGGACCAAAAGTGAAAATTTAATTTGTACAAGGCTGTATTAGTGGTTTTCTGAAATTTTGGATTTTTGGTATTAAATGGTGCATTTTGGTGTATTATAAATTTCTTTTTTTATAACACCACTCCCTCCGGCCTGGAGATGGTGAAATTTTGTGACCCCGCATGTTTCGGGATGACAGAATTTTGTGCCCTTCTCCCCTCCCAATACCCCGAGCCCCCCACCCCCACCCCTGCAAATAATGTCAGCCCCCCTTATTTTCTATGTACACTTGCATGCATCCATGCATTGAAACACACATACGTCAGCCAGGGGAAGGTGATTATATCCAATTTTAGAGAAGAGCATTAGTATATGTATTTAATTCACTGATCACTGGATATATCACTTAAATAAACAGGGTCTGGTACCACAATTGACAATCAAAGTGGCCCCAGAGTAGCCCAAGGGGTTACTTGGAACGTTCAAAGTAACCCAAATAATTTCACTGCCACTGACAAAAAATATTATCACTCTTGCCTGACAAAAGATGAAACAAACTTTTAGTGAAAAATACACATAAACGTACTTTACATGTCAATTTACATTTTGTATTTGAAGATGTCTCGTGTAAGTATATAGTCACTGTTGTGGTGTTAAAAATTCGTCCGCTATGGCAAATAAACTTACCAGCAGTATCCATGTTTAAATTTTGGTGGGGGACTAGGATCTTGAGAGCAGCAGCAAGAGGATACCATAAATAAAATCTGAAAGACCTATGGTAAAACCTGACAAATTAAAACACCTGCAAATATTATGTAAAAGATACTTGTTATATCGATTTTTTTAATCAAGTGTTCAAAGATTGAGTACAGGAGTGTTAATTTTTGGCCGCTGAAACTATGTATTTACGAGCGTGCACCGGCGGATGGGGGGTGGGGTGGGGTGGGGTGGGGTGGGTGTTGGGTGTGTGTGTGGGGGGGGGGTCGATCGAATTTTCTCCTGCGATGTACAAAATAATAATAATAATAATAATAATAATAATAATAATAATAATAATAATAATAATAATAATAAAAACAAATGGAAAAGTAAAGTAAAATAAAACATTCGAGGACAAAATCAAACTGCTTGACCTATTACCGCCGCTTTCAAATTAAATTTATTGTCTGGCGGTTTATCAATATAACTATGATATTTAAACTGTTCATATATTCATGTATAATCGTTACGTATAAGTTTTATCTTCTTTATTTTGAAAATGGCAGATTTGTCAGATCAGCAATTTAGTTTAAGAAATTACGAGTAGAATCTGAAGATGCGGTGACCATTATGTGATCTCCAATGAGAAAACGCAAGCGTATTGGGTAAGGAATGAAACTAGCTCAACCTGTACGTAACGAGAGTCGCATGATTTATCAGTAAGAAACCATCACGGCGCAGGCAGGACGAAAGTCTGGTCGGCGACAGCGTGTTATTGACGGTTATTTTGCAAAAGAAAGGTATGGAATAAGTTGTTATGCCTTGGCACCTGTAAAGTACATTGCTCAATAAGTTACCAGTGCTTGAAAAGTTATGTAAATTGATTCATCACTTAACAGTTGTTTTGCGCACTTTTTATTGGAAGCTATAGAGGTACTAATGCGCAAAGAAAACATTATTCTGTATTGCTTGATTTTACTTGTCAACATTGTTCATGAATTCATTGAAGTGCACAATGATATCCAGGCGAATGCACATTCGTTCTTTTATTTTTTTATTATTCTTTTTTTTTTTTTTGTTAAGTAGGCCTATCCATTCCTGAAAGTATTTGGTAAATTTGTGTACTTTGCAGTTTTATTGTATTGAAGAAATAGGCCTACTAGGTGGCTTGTTTAGCATCCAATAATAACTCAGCTGACCCATTAGTCAGGTTGAGCTTAAAGAAGTCCGAGTCGTAAGGCGTCTGTCGTCCGTTCGTCCGTTCGCAATTACATTTTCGACTTCTTCAAAACTGTCAGCCAGATTCATTTCAAACTTTATGGCAATGTACCTTCTGTGGGCCTCTACCAAGTTTGTTCAAATGATCACGCTCCAGTGATTTTATATATATATATATATATATATATATATATATATATATATATATATTTTTCTTTCTTTGGGCAAATCTTAAGATCTTCCCCGAAACCGCTGACCCAATTGATTTGACATCACACATAGGAACACTCCTAGGGACTCCTAATTCTTAATTTGTCCACCAGGTGGCGCTGCATTTTTTTCTATTATTTTTATGATTTTTTGGTGAGTTTTCGCTATTTTCAACTTTTTATCCAGAGCCGTCAGTCAGATTAAGCTGAAACTTTGTGGATTTGTTCCTTGTGAATGGGTCAAACAAAGTTGCTCACTAGGTGCCACTGCTGTGGATTCCTGATTTATAACGATTTTTTTTTTTCAATTTTGGTACTTACCGGTAAATGCACCTTTTCTATTATTTACTATGCAAGTTAATGGGCACTCTAATGCTAATTCACACATTCGACTTCTCCAAAACCGTAATCTAGATTGAATTCAAACTTGGAAGTAATGAGCCTTGGGTGAGTCTATACCAATGTTGTTCAAATGGTCATGCTCCAATGATTTTTGGATTTTTTAATGGATTTTTAGTTCTTTTTTTTTTTGCCAAATATTTAAAAATCATCTCTGAAACCGCTCACCTAATTGCTTTGATATCACACATATGAATACTCCTAGGGATTCGTAGTTCTTTAATTTTTCACCAGGTGGCGCTGCATTTTTTTTTTTTTATTATTATTATCATTATTTTTTTTTTGGTGTGTTTTCGCATTTTGCGACTTCTTCTCCCGATCCGTCACTAATATTAAGCTGAACGTTTGTGGATATGTTTCTTGTGAAAGGGTCAAACAAAGTTGGTCACTAGGTGGCACTGCTGTGGATGCGTGATTTTAAACGATTTTTTTTTTTCAAATCGAGCACTTATCGTGTTGAACCTTTCCTATTGATTACTATGTAAGTTAAAAAGTTAAAAAATTTTTAATTAAGTCCTGACAGACAAGTTGTTCATTTTCCTTCTATAAATTGCTCCAAAAGTCACGGAAGGGGTTGTCAGAAAAAAAAAAATCCTGGGAATCGTTCCTGGATATGATATTTTTTCTTTTAATGTTCGTTGATTTTAATGTGATAGGGCAATTCGTATGTTTGAGAGGCGAGATACAAATTGCTGAGGTCGAGCAAAAAACAGTTCCGAGAAAATCGCATTGAAAGAAAAAGTTGCCAATTCTTAAATATTTATGGCTGTAATATGACACACCCTCATTTCTTCTGTACTGTGTTTTATTTATTGTGTGAAATAAGCCTGTAGCTTTACCTCTGTGATGTTGTCATTAAACAAAATTATATTTTGTGGCTTAAATCTCGACTTTTTTAACTTGGGAACACCACACTTGGCTTGTTAGGGTGTGGGTTCACATGTGGCTTTCCATATTTGGGGACCAGTAAGTGGATTGTGCTAATTTGTTTTTTACATAAATAGAGAATTTCAAAGTAATCAGAACAAGGTAGTGATAAGTCTGAACTTGCCCATTCTTCTCTCCACAGCTTATGGTTTACTGTGAGTGACCCTTGGCAATAGCTCAGTTGGTTTCCAGGAGTCATGGACTAATGACTGTGCAAACAATGACATGGTTCATTATTATGCCCATGCAAACAAACTCATGTGTCCGGCAATGCTTAATCTTTTCAGTGTGAACAAAAGTTTTGAGATCATTTGCATAACCAAAACTTTAATTTTGAAAATTGTATCCCAATATGTTACCTTCGTAGACAGACCAATATCACCGCGCTTTTCACATTGTGATTTCTATTGAAGGCCGATTTCGGGGGGGGGGGGGGGGGGGGCTTGCTACACATTATAGGTTTTTTCTTTCTTTCTTTTTTTTTTTATTTATTTATTTTTTTTTTGCCCTCAGTTGGACCGCGGTGAGAAGGGGTTGTCTGCAAAGGCAACCCAATATGGGACTAATATGCACAATTTGGAGCACATCTGTTAGTTTCATGGTGTTTGGAACAAAAGAGCATCATTTTTAAAACTTCACACTGGATTTTACTGAGAAATAGATACATTTGGAATATGTTTCCTCTTATATCTAGGTCTTTTATGTTGGCATATTGATTCAATTAGCACAACATTTCGTTGATCTGTATACTGGGAGAACCAAAACACCGAGAAAGGGCCTGTATGAATCTGAATGAAAGGTTTGCATATCTCATATTGCTTGACTTGGTTAAAATATCACATACTAGCAGGTATTAGTGAGTCTCATAAATGGTAAAGTGCAATCATTTATATTCAACAATGAAGAAATAGTGTCTGTCTTGTTTGCATTACCCTAAAAATGCCTACCAATACTTCTCATGAATATATTCTTCCTAGAATGTTGGAAAAAGCCAAGAGTTTTCAAGTCTCCAATTCATACCTAGGCATTTCTCGGCAAAAATACCGTGGAACGCTGAGGTGCTTTTCACTCTAGACAATACCACGGCATTTCTCAGCGAATATTCAGAGAATAACTCGCCTTTTCTTGGCATTTTGTTGCGAGAAACCCCGATGTAAGAACAAGTGACAAAGAATTCTCGGCATTTTTCTCGGCAAAATTACGCAGAGACGCCGAGAAAAGGATTTTTGAACAAATGTCCTCGGCATTTCTTGGCAAAAAGCGCCGAGGATGGCCCTTTATCGGCGTTTTGGGTCTCCTATTTGTTTGTGCACCAATTGATAGAGCAAGACTATGCAACTTCAACACCGTTTCCTTTCATCAAACCACATCAAAATTTAAAAAGCAGCAAAAACGTAGATGTACACATTTGTATCTCGATATCTGAAGTGACTTAGGACTGGAATTTTGACTTTCAGAAGTCTAACTGGGAGTATATACACAGTTCTAGTAAAATTATTAGATCTTCGCAGTTTGTTTTGGGTTTGGTTGTATCAGGTCTATACGGTTTGGCTTTGAATATGCATAATTTAATGCTAGAGGCAGTACAAGGAATCATACGAATACAATCAACTTCTTTAGCAGTCTTATAGATGATAATTGGATGCACTGGCATCTTAAATGTAATAAACAGAGCTCGCCAAAATGCATACTAACACTGTATAGATTTGAATGTTGTGAACGGAAAAAATGTCCAATTTGAATGTAATAACTGCGGTCATTATGTTGTCACAGTCACATTTAATGTGCTCACCCGAATGAGTGGGGGGCAGACTAGGTCCAGTAGAAATTCTGAAGCACTGGCCCTGCCATCTTACAAAATGTTTGGGACTTTTCTTACCCTGTTTGCCATACCCTGGAAGGAAATATGAAAGCTAATGGGAAAGCCCTGTTTAGTGAATTTTGTGTGTCTCAGATTTCATATTGACTATTTGACTATCTAGTCTTAAATGCCAGGAAACTGCGTCTAAGAATATCGATGTTAAAGAATTATCCGGGGGAGGGTCCCCCGACCCCCTGCTGTAAGATTCGTGCCTGTGGCACTCCCCCCCCCGGGTTTTAGAAAGCATGGATCTCCCCATGAGTGTGTACATCATCGGTTGGTGCTCTTCTTTATTAATTTGTAACGGAAATCCTGTGTCTTTACGTCTGTATGTATTGACATGCTTTTTCGGCAACAACCGGAAAATGTCCGGACTGATGTCGGCAACGCAATACCGAACGCTTAGCCGTACAGAGTCACAGTCGGGGTACTTTTATTCTACAAGATTCTGTATTCCCATATTACGGTTATCATACCTAATAGTTGATAGCATTTTGTATCCAAAACACGTCGACAGGTTTTCTCAGTTATACTCGCATTTCATTCGCCTTTAATACACGTAACTTTACCATTACATATCTATGGAGCTTTATTGTTTATCCCTAATGGCTTTTTTTACCCGCTGCAACAATCATGTTCCATGAAGTATCACCATGTCCGTGTGCAAAAATAATGTAAGGAATTATGCAAGGAATTTCATTGTAAAAAAAAAATCAAAGTGACACTAAACACACGTGCTGTCTGACATAAAACGGACTGCTGGTCAAACGAGCCGTACATCGCCATTCCATTTGTTTTAAATAGTGTTGTTAGCTATTTACGTATATTTGTGAATAACATTCCATAGTAGTAATGTGACTTTTGCAGGTCTTACGGCTAAAGCATGTGCCTCACAATATTCATTATAAATTTGCTCATAAAAGTGTTGCGATGAGAGGCTCAGTTTCATTGGCTGTTGGTGAATCTTCCAACCAATCGTGTTGCTTAAAAAACTTATAATCAACTAATTAACAACTGATTTCTGCTTCATATTGCGGTATGCCTTTAAATACATGGATAAGTAAAATGATAGGCTTAAGTTTAAACCAATAAAGCACGACAACTGCAAAAATGCTTATCGATGAGACTAATCCGAACGTGTACTTCAGATGCTCGGGTACTAGCATTAAGTTTGGCATGCTTTACACTAATTAACATTATGGGCGTGAGCGATACCAGAATTAAAACAAAGGAGCTTGTTCCACACGTGTCCTGATTGGTAATTCGGGCTGATGGGGGGGGGGGGGGGGGGGCGCCGTACCTGAGCTGATGCTCTTCAATATTGGAATGGGTACGTCTAGGGGGAGAGAACGCCACTGGATTTCTTTGATATCTCATCCTTGCGACCAGCCAACTTTATATGTACTATTACGCTTTACGTCCACTGGCAACTAGGATGTCCCACATACGTGTAGAAGCCATGGTGCTGCAAAGTGTCAGGTCCCCAAAAGAGTCCAACTGGTTGTTGTTGGAAGTCACAACGGTCCTTTTTTCAGGGTCTTTAATATAGAGAAAACACACATTATTTTTATTGCTTTGTATGGCGATCACTTCATTTACGCATGCACCAAGTCATTTGACGTACCAAGTCATGATAGATACAAACTGTCATTACGCAGCCAAGGTTCAAAATCTGAGGACATAAATAATATCAAGATATATTTTTACGTTCGTATACTTTGTTTCTTGTAGCAATTTTTGATATGATTTTGTGTTTCTAAATGGGTGTATTGGGAAATATCCACCAGTCTCAACATTTTCCTGATTTTCCACTGTCACGATGGGAACAGAGAGCCGGATGAACATTTAATTTTTCTCGCCAAGAAAGTTGGATCTTCCATAAATTATCATTAATATAAATGCAATTTCTTACCTACCAGCAAACAAAACGTTAATTTGGTATGCCTTAGCAACGGTATGAGATAGAAACAACGAGAAGTATTCCCACTAAGCAAGAAGCAGCTCTGTGCAGTGACATGTGACAAATCTACAGATACGCACATAAAATTCTGTTTCCTTATGGAAATGTACTTATTGATCATTGGGTCACCTGAAAAGGTGCCACTGGGAACGGACAGGGAACCAGTTACTGGATCAGACCAAATTAGAAAAATAGCTTGTTTCTCACATCCGTGCATCAAATTTTTTTGCTGCATACCTTGAAAAAGGAAAAATCTTTTTGCCAGTTTTGGGCCATGTTGCTCGAGTCGGATGACGCTCTTTACTTTCGTGTGTCAGTACATTCTGTCATCTATCGGGTGTAGGGAGAACTGTTCTCTCTGGTTCCCTGTGTACATCGCACCTTGTGCATAGAAAGTCAATATGTGCACCATACCATGGTTCAAATTGACGCCAAATCCAGTGAACTTTCTTGAGGACAAGTTGCTTTGATACTTAACTTATTTTAACAGTTTATAATGTAATCTATTGATAATGAATTGTCTGTCTACTTGAGAAAAAGTGGAAATTTTACTTTTAATTCAATCACAGCATGTGTATATATTGGGCATCTGGATCAAGTCTTTGGAAGATATTGCCTGTCATATTCGCCATGGTATTTGCGCATCCCCCCAGATAATTAAAAAAAAATTAAAAGCCTCCCTCTCTCATCACTTCTGTTTGCAGAGGTAAATGAGAAACAAGTTATTTTTTAAAATTTCACCTATAGGTAAAACCAGTGGCGTGGAGCATACTTGTCACACAGACTGGCATCTTACGTGCACTTGGCCAGTCTGCTGACTCGTATGCTCCACTTGGCTGGTTTTACTACTGTATTCTGACTAAATATTTGCTACTTAAATGGATGTCAGTAAAATGATGAAATCATCTAATCCCGATGAAATGATCCCTGCAGACAAATTAGATCCACGGTTAGGGTACATATTCAATAACTTTTAGCAGAATCAAGCGAGCGATTTTGTAGAAGTAGTAAATGTAGCGTAGCGATCCCCCACAAAACCTTCTTGACATTGAGAAAAACAGCATCATTTAGGTAACAAACTATGATATATGAATCCCCTGGCGCGTTGCTCCATGAATTAGAAACAATTGGTCAGGCATTTTTAGAGAGGCTTTAACAATTAAGGCGAGCTAAAAATGTACAACCATGACGAAATTGCCCGTAGTAAATATTAAATGAGGCGCACTTTTCCGTGTCACTTAATCAATATGGACAGGACAGTCTCTGGAAAAGGGTCCGTAAAATATGTCAGCGATGTTGGTAACTTTATAGAAAGGTTACATAATTATGCAGATGGTCCTTTTCCATCGCTATCACCTTTTTCGCAGTGTTATGTCCTTTGAATCTTATATTTCACACGAAAAGGTGGCATAGTTGTGTGCTTCACTTTTCCAATGTGAGTTTGGCGTTTATGCTGATCACATGCTAACTGTTATGAGACCACACTCTATGTAATACCTGACATTACACGTATGGCACAAAGTCCAAAAACATCGGTACTTTCTGAAAATTCTCTTATTACCACAGGATATTTCTTTGTGCTTCAACACAGGCAAGACTAATATGACAGATCTCAACCATCCCATGTTATCATGAGGCAAAGGGAAACAGTAAACTCAACGTCTGGTAGCGATCAAAGGGATCAAACTGTATAAATTAATAATTATACAGTCTTTCTTATAATGTGCATGACGGGCTACCTTCTATAAGACCATGGAGTTCACTTGTTCCTACTGCAACGTCACAACGTCACGCCAAATTACTCCAGTCTGGAATAAGAGTGGCATGCATGAGGAAACGAAAAGACGGAATACACACACACGCACACACACACACACACACACACACACACACACACACATATATATATATATACATATATATATATATATATATATATATATATATATATATATATATATATAATTTATTAGGGTTAACATTAATAAACGTCCTTTTAGGCCCATCGATTAGACTTTCTTACATATCTAGTAATATTATGTTCGGAACGACCGAGACTCGAACTTGCAACCTACGGCACCAGTTGCTAAGCTGAAATGGAAACGCATATATCTACTCGACCAGACCCCCAATCTTAAAAAGAGTGGTTCAATGGAGGTAGTTATGTGTAACTTAGAGTGCCATATAAATACGGTTATGCAGTATATGTACTGAGTCGATATTCACTTCCAAAATCGGCGGCTTTAATCCACCAGCATTACGGAAATGCCGAAAATATATATGAGTGACAACAACAAGCTCTAAAAGCTTGTAATACTGCTATCTCTGATAAACTGTTTTCTTGACGGGCAAGGAATGCAAACCCCTACGTACATGCTCATTATAAAAGGAAATTGGCTATCGTATTACTAGTGAATGAAAAAATTGGATTTTCCTATCAAGTACCAGGGAAAATGGATATCAAACGTACAGGGAAAGAATAGGAAAAACGATGTAGTATTTGTATCCAATTTGACATTATCGGTTGAGATTCAAATACACGACCTCTAACGCCTTCCAGTTATACCCTATAACCAGATACTTAGTGTATCCAGAGATCAGGAAAATATAGTAATTAAATACACGACCTCTAAGTCTTCTAATTATACCCTATACCAGATTATAAACGTATCTGGGGAACAGGAAAATGTAGTCCAGCACCCTATAACTAGGCAAAACGCACATAATGAACATCGAAATTACATAGCAGTGTATAATTTCGAAGCCTGTGGTTTTATCATAATTATTCCATGTAAGGTACATAAAAGTACTTTATAATCAGTATCGACAAGATACAATTGCGCGTATCCTCTTCACACTTTGTGTAGGTGTTGAGTGGACAGCTTCTCTTTGATCTCTTAGCACAAGAAATCTGCACCAGCTCATATGTGAACCTACTCGTACGCTGTTAACCTGTTGGATTTCATGATAACTGATTCCCTTGGTATATTCTAAACTGCGGCATACTCCCTTCTATTTCCTGTTCAGACCACTGCGTAATTTTTTGTTCATTCTTTGTAACTCATAACAAGGATCGCTCTTTGAAACGCTCTGTCTGGGACTTGAAGGGAGCTAATTTTGATAACCTGAACAATGCACTGTGCAACACTCCCTGGGACACTGGTTTTACAATGTTCAACTTCTTCCAAAACTACTTCTACTTATGATCCTGACGGCATTGGAAACACCGTCCTCAAATACTTAGCCCCTTCCATCCCACGTCCTCTTACTGAGCTATTCAATGCCTGTTTATCCGACTCATATTTTCCTGATCCTTCGAAGAGATCAAAGGTGTGCCCCATTTTCTAAAAAAAAGCGATTCGACTTATCTGGCGACTTCCCTATAGGTGCCATAATATATTATCGCCACTCATTTGTGAAGATGTACCTGTTGATACACAACTGCACAAAAGGTTTGTGAAGTTTTTTCACGGGATTGTAAACAGCAACAATAAAGTTGTTAATATATGTGGGCAACTTGCTGTAGACGGAAGTCAATCAGCAGTATGCAACTCAATGAATTTAATGGTTTCAGGGTATAAAATTGACAAATATAATCTGAAGAAGCTAAAATTCAGCTCCTGTTTGATGCGCATCCACAGTAGCACACCCTCTGTACCTAACACCATAGTTGACGGGAACAATTGTACTGCACAATTAGTAAGAGAACTTTGCCTTGCTCGCGATGGCAAATTAAATACTATATTCTCACGGCAAGACCTTTGTGACACCATTACAATGTTATGCACCAAACCTTTGTTGTGAATCACACATAGGATCCACAGGTCCTTCCAGGTCAAGATTGATATTCTTGATATTCTTTATACTTGCATGCATGTGGTGGACGCAATTTTTTTTCTTTCTTTGCTTCAATGTATGATAATTTTTGTATGTGTACCTGCTGAGTACGAATAAAGATATATATATATATGTATACACAAAAACACACACATATATAATATATATATAATATATATATATATATATATATATATATATATATATATATATATATATATATATATATATATATATATATATATATATATAACAGTCAAAGATAGACTACAGGCTAATGCCCCTCTTATGTTATGTCTTTATCGCGCACTTTTGAGGAAGGTTTATTATTTTTTGAGCGTTTAGTCTATACTATCTACGAGTATTTAATTTCTCACAACTTACTTTCCGCCAAAAACTCTTGTTTTAAGAAACACGATTCTACTATAAATGAGCCTGCTAGCATACTTCATGCTATTTACAGTGGACTTGAGCTGGTCCATGAGGCATGTATGGTATTCCTGGGCATCACCAAGGCCTCAGATACAATATGACACACTGGTTTTCTCTTTAAACTGAAACAATTAAGTTTCGAAGATTCTTTGTTACGATTCATAGAAAGCTACCTCTCAAACCCTCGACAACGTGTTACAACTGGCGGACAGACCAACTCATGGCTTCCCATGGAGGCTGGAGTGCCTCAAGGTTCCATCCTTGGCTCCCTACTTTTCCTCGTTTTTCATAAACGACATCACTGATAACATTACCTGGCACATCCAATTATTTTCAGATGATACCAATATTCTTGAAATTGTCCTCGAGCCTTCTCGCACAGCAAAATGCCTAAATACTTATCTTGAACAAATTCATCTTTGGAGGAAACTCTGGTGGATGATGAACGCAATTAAATCCATTTTGGTTATCTTCTAATCCAAAGGAACAAGCCAATTCCTCCACCCCTACTTCTTAGAAAACACACCGACATCCTAGGTTTCTCCACACACTCATCTTGAGTTACATTATCAAGTAATCTGTCATGGCACCAGCATATATAACACACATTGTCAATACAGCCAGTGGAAGACTTTCCCTCCTAAGCAGGCTTAAATACAAACTCTTCCACCAGATTATCTTCAGATTGTATAGTACTATGATTCGTCCTATCCTCGAATATCGCAGTGTACTGTTTGACAATTGCACCGAAAACCACAATCTATAGAGACTGTGTGGTAAGGGGCAGCTAGGATATGCCTAGACGGGACTCGATGCACTCCACGTGCCTTACTTTGTGAAGAGCTTGGGTGGCAAACTCTGTCAAGCTGGCGGAAATATTTTACACTTGTTGTTTTCTTCAAAATGTACAAGGTCACTCCTCAATTTTTCGTGATCTTGTTTCCCGCGATGTTGCATTCTTTATTATGCGCCTGTGGAAAAATCGGGCGGAATTACAACAGATTAAGTGTACCACCAAACGCTTGGGTAAATCAATTTTTTTCATTATGCTATTATTTCGTGGAATGAACTCCCGGTAGATGTCCGTGACACTGATTTCCTACCGCAGTTTAAATCAAAGTTAAATTTACGTCTCCCATATGTTGATAAAGAGCCCTCATATTTCATGTATCGAAGTCGCTTCCTAAACATATGCCACACGCAGCTACCTCTTGATTTCTCTGTTTTGTATGCCCATCTACATCATGTTAATATCCTTCCAGCCTCAACATGTACATGTTCTCATCCGTCTGAAGATACGAAACGTTACCTTTTATTTTATTACACAAAGCGTGAGAGAGAGAGAGAGAGAGAGAGAGAGAGAGAGAGAGAGAGAGAGAGAGAGAGAGAGAGAGAGAGAGAGAGAGAGAGAGACCCTTTATCTGACGCGATTAGAAGAGTAGTCACTGTGCGCTCTTCCGCAGAAAGGTCTTTTTACTACAGGCATACTATGGTGATTGGTTTCTTCTTCTCTTTACAGTTTCACTCAAGATAGTAAACAAAAGCAGAGCATCAAAGAAAAAATTATTAAAGCACACCACTTTTGAAATCGCCGTTAATGACCGAACGAGAAAGTGTTAAATGGTTTTACAACTTTCAATTGTTAACGGTTATTTTCAAGGTCTATGGCTAAAATGACACTTTGTGGTATTGTGTCGTTTTGTTTCAGGGAAGCTGTCAGACCAACATTTGCAAATATTAATCTGATTAACATGTCTTCATCTGGCATACTTGATCGCTAGCTTGTAGCTGAAAAGGTATTAAAGGAGACCCTTTTTCCATCAATAACCGGTTTACCCATCAGCTTCAAATCAATCATATCATAGCACACTGGTCAATATAAATAAGAACAATAAGAAAGGTATAGTGTATGTTTATCACCAATTCCCTAATTTGGTTATTCTTTTCTTTTGCACCAGGATGTATTTAGCGGGCATATGACTACATGCTTGGGTCAAAGACCTGTGTTTTTAGGTACAAGCCACGGACAAAGCTCTGGTGTGCGGTCGTGACCTAGGGGTCAGCATTCTGTACCCCTCCATCAGGGTGTCCTAGCAAAGGGACCTTTATGTAATGGGCAAATCCGTCACTTTATGAATGTCTGACACTAACTGTCTAGCCGAATAGATGACGTATCACTTCGCTTTAACCTTTGCGTTCATTAAATTATGTCGTATGACATGTCACTGCTTGAGGAGTCCATATGCACAAAATATTGTGTCAGGGTTCATACGGATGCAGCCGTTCAAACTTTTGGGAGCTTAACGAGAAGGCTTATTTTGGCAGGCAATAATCGAAATATTCTGCATTTTCTCGACAAAATAAGCCTTTAATGCCTCGTAGAATTGGATGTTACAGACACGTATGTCTATCCGGCTACGTGAGAAAAGTCACTTTGATGTTGCGGTTTGTTGGGACTTGATTCTCGAGTGCTCAGACAAAGAAAAACTGAAGAAAAGACGCAGGAGCCTTGTTTACAAATGAAATTGTATGGACATTGTCAAAGAGATTTCCAATATACAATAATACCATATAAAATACTGATGAGTAATAACCTTTGAAGTTCTGATTTCTGGACTGAGACAACAACAGTGCGCCCAGTGTTCCGAGGAAAGGTGTTGACCTGGACCATCTTTTGGTTTGTGGGATCGTCGATTTTTTACTTACTGCGCATACTGGTTCATGAAATGAGAAGGCTTTGCATAGGGAATTGGAAACTAGAATAGCTAGATAATTCAGATAAATATAAGCATCTGCATACGTTTATAAAAGGGTTTGCCTAGCAGGTTATATTTTGTGAGACACAATGTTCGAAAATGAAATTCAACGTCATTACACATTACACAACAAAATGTAGAAACGCAAATACATCAAAATCTACATGAAACTTCCGGTTTTGTACAACTATCATCAGATACCTTTAGTAATTTAAACTTCTAAATTATCATAGATTAGCATTATGAAGTGAATAGGTAGAATATATCCTCGAACACCGATTGATGAGGCTCCCAATGAAGAGTATGAGTATGGTGATTCAAAGCTTGCACATCCGATGGCAGCAAACATGAATTATGGCGAAGAAGGCTATGGTGTACGACAGTCTGTCTTTAGGACTGGAGGCAGCTGTTTTGACGGAATACCATTCCCTTAATAAAGCAGTGAAGACAGCGTCGTTTTAACTGGAACTTAAAATTTTTATTTTTAGCCAAAGTATAATTTAGAAATGCTGCTCTTACAGGTCAATTCCAGTCCTGCATACATCTTGCTGAATGGCGATTTCGTATTTGCAAATGAAAGATATTTTAGGATCATTTTTTAACTATGAGGTAAATAAATCAGATTGAAAATAGTAAAAGGGGCATGGACAAATACGCACATGCACGTAAAACTTTACACAAGACACCAGGTGCTCTAACACAGTGGCTATTCATATATGAGGATTGCTGGTATGGTCTTGATTTATTGAGGGTATTTAGCATGGAGACATATCAACAGTTCTCAACCGTTAAGGATTAGATTAATTCCTCGAAAGTACAAATACCGGGAAGAAGTAAATGGGAGTGAAACTGGAAAACTGTGATACAGCACACACACATATGGAAAAAGTGAAAAGAGGGTTAGAACAGCAGATTTGTCCTCATGTCAGAGAATCTCGAAGCAACTATAGCGCATGAAGAAAGACTGTGAGGCGTTCGTGTAAGGACACATGTATTGCGTGCAGTGCTAAGGAGCCAGGTGACAGCGATCCATACAATAGTGGGCATATTATAACGGGCATATTATCTCTTGTCAGGACCATTTAGAGACAAAGGCGGTGTGGAAGAAGATGTGTTGGTGTAGGCACATCTCATATTACATGAGAGGTAAGAGCCCTGTTCTGTGCAATCTAATCAGAGGGAGTAAGACCGCATTACTCACCTAAGTTGTCACTGTGGGCACAGATTAGAGCACCGTGTCACGTCATGACAACCTCATAATTGAACGTAATGTCATGGGAAAGAAGACAAAACTATTAATTGAGAGCCAACACGTCATCGCATCGACTTTTGAAAATCATAATTTGTATATGCACGCAAACTAACATCCCCGTAAATGTGAGAGATGAATGGTATATAATTCTGGCTTCACTATCTGGAGAAAAACTCATATTGGTCCAGTGTAGGCGCGTCTTCTGAGCACAAAGTTGTAAGATCAAACTGTTCACATGAGTGTGGGCCTACTGCTGAAGTTCCAACGCGTTTTTAACTCTTTGATCTGCTCCCGAAGTGTCAAGGCAGTTTTTTAAAACTATTTGACCCACTACTGAAGTGCCAACGCAGTTTTTGTTAACTACTTAACCTACTCCCGAAAGTTCAAGGCAGTGATATACTCTTTTACGGCCAATCATTACAAAATTTGCGCTTGTCTGACCATTTTTTCAATTCAGTAAAAGGATCATGATGGTCCTGTGCTGTGCAGAATAAAGGTTCAACAAACAGATACTGTGTAGAATGTGGCACATCAAAACACTGCCTGTATTTAACGTGTGTACGCAAGTAGTTGTCGACCCACTCGGCTAATACAAAGTATACTTTTTGACGGAAAGACAGTCTCTTGATCCTGTTAACTGGAGAAAAAATAGCGACAGTTTACATTTAGCATAGTTGAGTAAAGTCGTACCAGAATACTAATCGGTCGTAGAGATCAAATAGCAAGTCACCAAGTAGATCATGCCACGTTATTGCAAGGTTCGAACTCAAGATTTTGGCACAGAACATAACAGCTCTTCTTTTCCTATGTGGAGTACATCTGTATGATATATCTCTTTAATGCATGGAAACAAGAACCGCATCCCAGCTTTTTGATGATATGTTTTAATATAATGATCAGAGTAAACCATTAGGCGAAGTAAGTAACTGAAACCCTCACCTTTGGTTCTCTACATGTAGAAGGTTACACACAGCACTCAACAGAGGCTCTGCCAAAAACCATCAAACTCAACTAAATGGTAAACAACCATCACTGGCATTGGGACAAAATGGCTGACGCTTTCTGTTTGGGTCAAAATCAAGGAAACTTAATAAAGTTCTCTATTTGTTCATATCTAATCAGTGTGACAACATGTGGTATACACCATTGTGATGTATAAATAACTGTGAGCTATTTTACCGACACCGTGAGGGTCCACGATACCAAAAACCAAACAAAAACAAAAGCTGAGAAACCCTGTGTATCTTACCCTGTATGTGGATACGGCGCGCGCTGGAAAATCCTACATGTAAATGGATTTTTAAAACATTTGTGCTCTCCATCCACCTTGAACATCCCCAGAAAAAGGAACACAACTTGACCATTAACAATTAGTTACGAACATGAACTTTTTACTACCTTTGATTAAATGATTAACCAAGTAGGAAATGTTTTTTAATGTGTATCAGTAAGACCCAAAATACCAGGCTGTCTTTTTGGTAGTAGGCAAGAGAGATGGACTTTGTTGTATCGTTGTGTGACTTTGCATGCAATGCCAAAGTACGAAACAGACAATTCACTAAAATCATCATACAACGTACAAAAAAATAAATTTAAATGTTATTTCACTGAGTCATATTTCCCGTATCTTGCACTCGAATACTGAACCATGCTACTCAGCCTAGAGTGATGAAATGCAATATCACTATTGTCCGAGAACACCAACACGTTCCTAATGTCGCGTGGTTGACAAAATGTTGAAGCAAAGGCGTTTGGAGCTGACTACCAATGGATTCTAAGATGATAGAAATCAAGGACTTACTGATGGTCGGTACCGTACGTGTTGAAGGCTAAGCTGGGAATGTATCACTTAATAGAGTTTTATTAGCAACTATCAGCGACAGTTTGATCTAACATTACTGAAAAACAAGTTAGTGTGTAAGTCCGTTATAAGTCTCTGCACATGATATCAAGGCATGGTATGTCTGTCAACTTTGTCTGCCCCCTTTTCCTTTCCTCTCTCAGAAGTTAAATTTTTACCGAACAAATAACACAGAAAACAGATAAATAATGTTTAGAAAAATTGACATGCACTTTTGAAGAGCAGACTTGGCCGACACGCTTCACATGCCCAGGCATTTCTTTCGCTGTTGTCTCTACACTTGAAGGTGACAACCAAAGGTGTATGATGTTGTGTTAAAGTTGATACAGCCATACTTCCTTTGTTAAAATATAAATACAAGTAAAAGCGAGTGCAAGCGAGCTGTCGTGGCTACGTACGTATGTGATCTGCGTTCCTATTATGGTGCAAAGTGCATAGTGTTGATTCCAAATCACGGTCCACCTATCGCGGCTAACCATTGAACGAGATTTCCCCGTGCGGGGCGCCATTGCGTAAAAAGCAATTTTTTATGCATCCCAGGAAGTGTCCACAGTTAATTAACACTAAAGTCTCAAACGTAGCGGGCATTATGGAAATTATGTTAATAATACATGTCTATTCAGAAAACGTTATCGATAAAGTGTGATAAATGATACTGGTTTACGAACTGGCATTGTTGAAACACGGACCTATCATCATTCGTTATAGCTCCATGGTTGAAACCTCGCCTGGCAAACAGATTACAATTACAAGGGTTTAGAAGAGGTTCGTTGTTTAAAGGAAGAGGAGCGTGTGACATAGGTTTTATGTTTAAAAGGTGGCTTTCTGGGTGGCGGGAAAAGTAAAAAAGTGTACAGAACTGCCTGGTAGGGTGCCGGGAGAAAAAGAATGAAATACAAGAGTTAGAAGGCAACAGGTTAAATTAGAATTCCGGAAAACAGGGAGGGAAGGGAATGCTGGTAGACCTAATAAGGGTTCACATGGGGGCTCCCATGGGAAATGCCTGTGCATCAGAGGCAGGGATAAGGGGTGTGAGGGAAGGTTCATTTTTTTTTAGCTCAGCTGACTATGTCATGGCCCTCTCTCCGTCGTCAACAATTCACATTTTCGACCCCACCAAAACTGTCATCCAGATTCACTTCAAATTTGGTGGGGATGTGCCTTGAGTGGGTTTTACCAAGTTTGTTCAAATGGTCACAATCCATTGATTTTTTCATTTTTGGATGAATTGTTTTTTTTGGGGGGGGGGATATTAAAAAAGTCTTCTTTTTCTATTTGGGTATTTATCGGTCAATGCAGCTTTCCTATTGCTTACTACTAGTATGTTAGTCAATGGGTATTCTAATGCTAATTCACATTATCGACTTCTTCTCCAAAGCCGTCAGCCAGATTCACTTCAAACTTAGTGGCAATGTACCTCGGGTCAATAGCTACCAGGTTTGTTCAAATGGTTACACTCCAGTGATTATTTTTATTTTTAATGATTTTTTTTGTTCTTATTTTGGACAAATCTTACAAAATCTCCTTCTCCACAACCGCTCACCCAATTGCTTTGATATTACATAAGAAACTCCTAGACACTCTTAGTTCTTAATTGGTTCACCAGGTGGCGCTGCATTTTTTTTTTTTTTTCATTTTTAAAATGAGTGTGTTTTTTGGTTACTTGTCACTTCTACTCCAGAACCGTCTCTTTGATTATGTGGGAGCTTTGCATATGTTTCTCTTTAAAGGGCCAAGCAAAGATGTTCACTAGGTAGCACTGCTGTGGATTCCTGATTTTTAACGATTTTCTCGATTTGGGTACTAATCGGTAAATGCACCTTTTCTATTGCTTACTATGCAAGTCAATGGACATTCTAATGTTCTAATGGTAATTCACATTTTTGGCTTCTCTGAAGAAACTGTCAATCAGATTTACTTCAAACCTGGTCGCAATGTACCTTGGGTGTGTCGCTACCAATTTTGTTCAAATGGTTACCCTTCAGTTTTCTTTAGATTTTTTATGATTAAAAATAAAATCTTTCAAAAAGTTTTAATTGGAAAGTTTAACATGGGAATTTCTTGTAATGGTTATAACTGAAATAATTTTGGCCAGATTTGTGCCAAACTTGGTAGGGGTATACCTTTTATATGTGGCTAACTATTTGTGCAAATGCTCATGCTCCAGTGATGTTTAGACCTTGACCTCATTCCCAAGGGCACAGTACAACTGACACAAAATTAACTGTTTACATGACAACCTGAGATCGATTTTGAGTGAGGACTTTGATGTTGCACATGTTGATGTTTCTCTATGAAGGTCATGCTTAGACAGAACATGAGTGACCTTGACTTTGTTTCTGGGGTCACAGTGCAACATACATGAATTTTATTCTTCACTGTAACTTGAGAACTACTTGAACTGGGACCTTGATATTGCACATGTTTGTGTTCTTCCATTAAGGTCAGACTTACTCAGTACATGGGTGAACTTGATCCTATCCCAAGTTCAGAGAGCTTCAAGTGTGATGAATGTCTAAGTCAGCTGAGCATGGGCTGTTCACATAGCTCTCTTGTTTAATTTATTTTTTGAAAAAAAAAAAAATAATTTCCTTGTCTGAAGAGCCACAAGGCCAGTTGCTTTGATATTGCACATAAGGTCACCTGGGGTTACCTAGTTCTTATTATGGCCACCAGGTGGCGCTGTATTTTCCCCAAAAATGTTCATGATTTTTTTCTGTTTTTAGGCTATTCTAGACTTTTCCAGAACACTTTTACAGAATTGCTTAAAATTTTAAAATATAGTTGCACTTTAGACAATGAAAGTTTGCAAAACTAATGTGGATATGTCAATTTCGACTTGTGAAATACCGATGCTTGAGTGTTACCACTGTACATGTATATAGCTATGTAGAGTATAGTGCATGTATTGCAATACTGTAAAAGCATAATCCAGTCAGCAGAGCACAGGATCATCATGATCCTCTTGGGGTTTTTGGGGGAGGGACTTAAAACATCTTTTCTGAAACCGCTGACACAATTGCTGTGATATCACACAGGAACACTCCTAGGGACCCCTAGTTCTTATTTGTTCACCAGGTGGCACTGTAATTTTTAGCTCAGCTGACTTGCTAGTCAGACTGAGCTTTCCGGAGGCTCAGTCGTCCATCGTAGAAATATTTCTGAATGACATATGCACTCAGCTTAAGCTCAACACAGGTCCATTCAGTTGCAACCTTGATTTTGTGGGACAAGCTTAGGTCAGCTGAGCACGGGCTGTTTACGCAGCCCTCAATTTTTTTTCCTCAAGCCACCATATGTCACACAGTGACACAGGACCGCGGCAGGCAAGCGGAGAGTCACATTATTATTATTATTATTATTATTATTATTATTATTATTATTATTATTATTATTATTATTATTATTATTATTATTATTTTTATTATTATGAACATTTCTGGGGATGCGTATGGGTTTCCGCGGGCTAGAAAAAGTTCACAGGACTTAGCCTAAATAAACATCGAAAAGTATGTAACATTTGTTGAGCATGTTGCCTCTTACTTTAAATTTTGTCTTCAGACAGTGCAGTCACCAGGTAGCCTGTGGAGGCCTTCCATATCGAAACTCACATTACATCCCTTAGCGGTCCCAAACCGACATGTTGCCAGCTCAGATTTGGTGTTGGCAGATCGTCCATCCACACTCACTGCTAAGCAGGATTCCAAAGTTGCTTACAATTACTGGATTCACTGCATATAAGAAGCCCAAATTTAGTATAGCGCAAGAGCAAGCAGTAAAATCTGTACTCTGTTTGCGTTTTCTTAATAAAATTACTTTGTTAAGATAGATTTAAGATGAACCTGTGCCTAGGGCGTGTCCTTGCCTGGAAGGCTGGAGGAACGACTGTCCGGCGAATTTCGTCACAGAGACAGCAAACAATGTGTACACAGGAGAGAGAGAGAGAGAGAGAGAGAGAGAGAGAGAGAGAGAGAGAGGGGGGGGGGGGGCGGGTGGCCACGGGCGCTCGTAACGTTCATGCAGTCGAGCATTCGTGCAGATATATGCGGAGGGGGTGGGGAGCTGGCACAGAGGGTGAACCTGGAACATCTGTACTTGCAGTGGCCCACAGTGGGCCTTATCTGCAATAAAGTATTCATCTGTGCAGTCAATCATTCGTGCAAATAAGATGGGAGATGGTGGGCCTAAAGGCACTACGTCGTCACATGGAGCTCGTAGTGAGAATGGTTTGAAACGAAGCTCGCATGTGGACCACCATTCTGCTTCACGTTTGACATGATTTCTCTGTTTCTGTACATACCAACAATCTGCAACTCACCATTTTATTCCACAACTATATTTTACAGCTATATCACACCGATAATCCATTGAAATCCACATATATCCATAGCAACACGCCTATAATTGTTGCAACTGTCCCACAAGATCCATTTCGGGCAAAAAGTCCGACATTTCAGCGCCAAATTCAAACGGGTAACACATCCTGAATACAGTTCGTCCAGTGGTATTACCCATATGACAACATGAAAGTTGTAGAGTCGTGTCTTCCTTCCCAGCGTCAAAGTTGTCTCAAGTTTGGAAGGTTGCGGACTGAAATTCACATTCAAGTAAGACAAAATGTCCTTGTCTCAGTTAACTGACGTGGAGGGAGGGGTGGTTGCTGAAAACCTAACACCCTGTAGTTATTTTTTTCCCACTTTGGCCAACTAAAATATCCAAATAGTACTTCCCAATTGATTTTTGACACACTGTGTTGAATTACAATTAAGACGCTTTTACAGCAGTATAGGCCTGCATGAATTAGAAGTCAATAATTTTGTGCCATACACTCATTTCATGATCAACACTGAAAACCAAATATCACTAATGTCTCAATTACTCTCATCATCATATCCCAGAACTAAATCAGCCATATTCAACAAGTCCTCATTCATATTTTTGTATTTTCCACAACTATATCAAATTTGGGAAGGACATTTTCTTTCAATATGTAATTCTGCAAATAATTAAAGAACATAATGTTGTCCAAGACTGATTAACAAATAAAATCTGACAACTTTCACTATATTTCATTATTCTTTTATTTTCCATATATTGATTCTTGTGCAGCTTTGATATTTTTTAACACGTGTGAGTGTACATGTTTCAACCAGAAAATACCGACATGCAGGTATCTCTTGTCATACAGTTTGACCTCTGTACTGGTCACTGGTGGTCACACATATGACCATGTATTTTCACTACCATGTTGAAAGAAGATACATTAATTTTTCGTCACATGTGGCAAAATTCGCAGCCGGGGATCAGATGTAAAAATAAATGTCATTGCAACATTATTATGCCCAGTGTGTGTGTTTTGTCAACATGGTGGAATTTTTCAATGGAAGAAAATGTCCACTGCAAAGAACTTTCACTGTCCCACCAGTATCATATATTTCCATTGCAAACACTGGGGTACATTGTCATGCTGTGTAACCCCCAGCTAGCAAGTGTGCATGTGCCGCTTTGCCACCTGAACTCTTGGGTGAGCAGGCGTCAACTGAAAATGAAGATGCAACAACAATCAGTGATGATGATGGTCATGGTGATGATAATGTGGATGACGATGCTGACAAAAATCACGATGAAGGTCATGGTGATAATGGCGACAATGATGGTAGTGGTGACCAAAAATTGATGCAGGCCA
This sequence comes from Hermodice carunculata, assembly GCA_964020975.1. Lineage (NCBI taxonomy): Eukaryota > Metazoa > Annelida > Polychaeta > Eunicida > Amphinomidae > Hermodice > Hermodice carunculata. The sequence continues at coordinate 1,148,540 of CAXHWN010002187.1, read as the reverse complement.
TAGCGATAACAATGATATAGGTTATGGTGATCAGTATAATGATGATGGTGGTCACTGTGATGGTGACAAAAATGCGATGAAGGTCATGGCGAAGACAATGTTTGTCACAGTGATGACGGTAACTATATAAATTGTGAATATGGTGATGATGACAGTTACAAAAAGAAGAAACCTACATCCCCATCATATCACTCTCTATTGAAAAAAAGGCACAGTACCTGAATCAACAAATCACTGGCAGCCAGCTGCAAAACGCCAGAACACTCACCATGTTGTCACTGTATGGCCATAGTATTATACCACTTATTTAAATTTATTACCCGGGTTATATATTACCCATTACTTTGCAACATTATATATATATATATATATATATATATATATATATATATATATGTATAACACACACACACACACACATATATATATATATATATATACGTACATATATATATATATATATATATATATATATATATATATATATATATATATATATATATATATATATATATATATATATATATATATATATATATATACATATATATATGATGTTCCATAAAGATTAAAGCTGCGCTGGCTTTTTACAGTGCTAGCCGTTTCCATATTATGAAAAGTAAGTCGCGTTCTTGTTGCAAGTTGGCGTCCTGTCTGAGAACACATTGATCCTGTGTTGTGTAGGCCTATGTAGTATAAGCACAGACACACAGAGGCATAGATACAGACACACGTACATACATGAGAACTTTTTGTAATTGCTGGTTTTCTGCTTGTTTTGGTCGACAAAAGCTATCTTTTGTTCCGTGCCGGTGCACGTGACTTTTAGTTCCTTTGGTTCTGGAGTGGTTCAGGTAGCTGGCATTGCATATGCATACATGCAACTTAATAACTCTATTTTGGGACTTTAGATTTGGTTCACGACTTCATTTAGCAACGCCACGAGTCAGCGTAACCAGAAATGAATCAAGAAACCGTGAAATCAGAACACCATCCGATCGATCTCAAAAGGCCTCACATACACACATATAAACGGACGAACAAAACATACATACATATTTACAAGGATAAAATTCATTAAGGTAAATGACACGGACGCCAGACTTGTGTACCAAATTTACGGCATTTTTTTTTATTACCAGCCGCCAGAGAAAACTCATATAACATTGCCTCTGATGGACCAGTTCTCTCAGTACATGGACGAAAATGTGTGTAAATAGGCCACACAGTGACTGCAAACATAAACATACGATAAAGGACTGACTGCAGCGGTAGTGAGTCAATACAGTGTCTTGTAGATAAGCGGTCTGCCGCTATTGATAGGTTAATCAGCAAGGTCCTTACCACATGCAATATTGAAAGTGAAACGTGCACCTTTGACCTAATTGATACGTGATAATCCGATTAAAACATAAGCTTTAGTTTGCTGTGACAATTATGCACGGAGGTGGGGGAGGAAGTTATTGTGCAATTCACCTTACTGATAGATTATGCGATCAATAATTGCATTGTGAACAGTAAGAGAATGATGTTACGTTAATTGAAACCCATCAGGGAAATTACGAGAGGAAAATTTCATACACCAACCAACTTAATTCTACTGAAAACCCAAAGGACACCACGGCCTCTACTTGGCAGCAGTCACTGGTCACTACCCAGCCAGGGACTTCAGCTGGAAACAAATGAAATCACGTAACTCAATACTCCCGTCTCAGTATGATTGGCTTCAGTAGTACCACCAATCTATGAGTAACGCAATACTCCCGTCTCGGTAAGATCAGCGTCGGTAGTACCACTTTTGTATGAGTAACGCAACAGGCTGGGCTCAGTAAGATGGGCTTAAGTTGTACGCCATTGTGTGGGTAATGCTGTACTTTCGTCTCAATAAGACTGACTTCAGCAGTACCACCTGCAATACAGTAACTCAACACTCCCATCTCAATAGGGCAGGCTTCAGTGGTATCACCGGTGTATGAGTAACTCAATACCGGTACTCTAGTTTCAGTAAGATTAGCCTCAGTTGTATCACCAGCGTATGAGTAACGCAATAGTCTCCTTGCAGTAAAATTAGCTTCATTAGTACCATCAGTGCATGAATAACGCAATTGCCTCGTTTCAGTAAGACTGACTTCACTAGTTGTGTTTGTGTCTTTTTGCCCAGAACCACTTCCTAGTAGTCATTACCCTATTCCGCAGTCGAACTCTTTACTCTCCATAAGCTGACCTGTCCCTGTCTGACCTATATAGATATGGAAGTACAATTGTCTATATTGCACATGTTCCTATGTAAAATTTTGACAAAGGCGGTTTCAGCTCAATTAAATTAAAGGGTCTTCAACGGGTAACTACTCAACATGTTTCGGAGCTTATTACCCGTACATGTCTCTCTGAGTAGCAGCTTCTTGTCTAAGCTAAATATTCAGCAAAGACAACCCACATAATAAAAGTCATTAGCATTTATGCCAATAATATGTTATGAAAACAATTTTCCTTAACAGGATTTTAAGTACAATAAGGCAAACATGTAACTGTCGTCGGCCGCTGCTTGCTACCTATAGCCCTTGGGGGTTTGACCCAACAGAAAACAAGCTAGCCTAAAATGTCTGAAAGGTGAACATAAAAACAAAATGATGCCAAAAGATAAAATTAAGTAGCAAAGCAAGCAAGTCTAAAACCTCTACAATTTATTTTGAAGCCAAACTCTCTTACCATCTCGGGATATTTACAGCAAAATTTGTAGAAATATTTGATCAAAAGTACATCTTTGAATCCTCTTGACTCAAGTTTATTGTAAATAAATTTGGTTTTAGATGCAAAGTCCTGAAATGTAAAACAAATACGACCAAATCTCAAAACCTGTGACAAAAAACGTATTATATCCAATAGTTTCCAAAATATTACTGTCCGGGAAAGGACAATTAACTACTTCAAAGTTAAACTCATCTATTTTGTGATAGACATGAATACAAAACCTGTCATTAGTGACCTGAATATCCAAATCCAAAAAACACATCTCTGAAACCATCTGAATTGTTACCCTCCAAAAGGGTATCTTTTGGGAAAATACTTTAGCAGTTTCACTGAAATTTTGTACATTTACGCAAGCAATGTCATCAATATATCTTGCGTTGTTTGATAATTTTGTAGCCATTTGAAAGTCCTTTTTCATCAATTTATCCATATACTTAAATTCAAGCCAGGTTAAATATAAAGCTGCTAGTAAGGGGGAGCAGTTGCTACCCATCAGAATGCCTTTTATTTGTTGAAAAACAAATGGTCCGCATTGAACAAAAGTATTATCCAAAAGAAATTTTATAGCATCTTTTAAAGTTTCAACAGTGTAAGATTTAACGTTACTTTTTGAATATTTATTTTGTGACCAATATGCTTTCTTTGTATATGAATTAATATTTATGTATGGTTTACCATTATGTTTAAATATTTTGCTTATTAATTCTGAAAGTGAACTTTTGATTCCATTTATGGGTAGATGTGTTTACAGTCTAAAAAGATCAAAATTTTGATATTTTTTGCTTTTACATCTTTGATTCTAGATACAAACTGGGAAGAATTGCTAATACTCCAAAAACAATCTATTTTACAGTTTCATGAAACTGCATTACAATATTTACGAAAATGATTCCTAATTGCAGTCAAACACAATGTTACACTTTTTGATAATTGTGTTGTTGTATATTTTGAAGCACCGGCTATGAATCTAGATTTAAAAGGGTTTTTATGTAATTTGGGTATCCAGAACGAACGTGAAATAGAGGAATCCTCTTCAGAAATTTTGATATTAAAATTTCTTTTCATTTCATCTTTATGTGTATGTATCAAATTATCAATGGACTGTCTGTGTAATTTATATACGTGATTTCCTCTTATGTCTGAAATATTGTTTACACCAAGTTCCTTTTTTCAATACATCCATATAATATTTTTTGCAGATGATCCCAAAATTGTTACCTGCCTTGTCTATGTTTTAGAGACTATAAATCTTTCTTGTAGTTCTTTGACTGCTTTTGAAACTTTAGGCTGTTTTACATTAACCGTATTGAAATTTTTAATGTGGGATTTGTGACGATAAATTCTATTTCTAAAGACTCTTTTCAAGTTACATAACCATCCTTCAAATTTCTGAAATTCCATTTTTTCTGTCTTTGCCCATTTCATACAGTGGGAATCATATGCATCACATATATCCTGTAAAATACTGTCAATGTTTAAATGGGACATATCCGAAATTTTGTACCTTTTTTCATCATTTCTTTTAAACTTGAATTTTGTATTATATCCAAACTACCTGTAAATACATGTTTCTTGTATGCATCAACAGAATTATAATATTTACTGCTAGACATACAATCACAATATTGATTCGCTGGGATATCCTCAAGAGTAATTCAAGCCAGACATTTCTTGAAATTCATAATACTTTGTCTAATATTGTTGCCATATTTATAGGAAATGATGGGGCGTTCTGTTACTTTGCACTCCTTGCCAATCATGTTACGAGCAAATTTCAATTTGAAAATGGACTGAATGCTTAGTGAATCAATAATTTTGTGTTTGAAAGGAATGCTGCACAACATTTGATCTAATTTTTAGAATCTAGTTTCCGAATAGTAGTTGTGTAAGCATACACAATTTCACAAAAATTTTGCGGAAATGTGTGTTCTGAATCAGTAAGACCCCAATATCCATTGATTCTTGTTATGCCTCGCAATGATAGTGCTTTAACAGCTGTATGTACATGATAAATGCCATTGGAGAAACCCTGTAGTAAATTTTGGACAGGGTCTTTTGTATAAACGTTACTACATTTCCTTTTTAGTCCGTGATTTTCTTTGTCCGTGACTTCGTCCTCTTCTTTGAATACCATCCTGATTATTATGAAAAGGTGTGTGACTGCTGTTAAAAGTTTCAAGTGTCACCAGTGTACAAGTAACACAATAGTCCCGTCTCAGCAAGATTGGCTGCAGTAGTACTAGCGGAGGCTGTATTTATTCCTCCTGATAATGCCTCCTTGTGTATGGATGTGGATAATAAGTAATATGAAGCAGATAGCAAACTTGTTACACTCGAGTATTTTTATTATGCTTCCAGATTTGTGGGACGCCAAAAAGTTTAAAACAGGTTCTGTAAAGCTGCACCACCCAATCAAATTGTAAAGTGCATTTGTGTAATTACGATGCACATGTACGATCACGCCGTTTTATATCGAGCTTAGACAATGAATTATAAAATCAGCTGAGGGACAGGAAACTAGTCTTTGAGTTTCTATCCACAGATTTTGTGTTTACTGATCATATTCTGCACAAAGTACCTCTCCAAATGACCTTGCCTCAATGTAAGAATGAAAATATCCTAAATGTGATTACATCGCTTTGATACCTTATGCAAAACGTATGTACAAGTACGCTAAATATAATGCATTTACCTACTATTTACAACGACTCTTTCCTGTGAATTTTTAATAATCTTTCTCCCCTTGTAAGCTTGCTTTCTGTGTTTTTATGCAATACCTGATCACGACTCATAAAAGTAATGTAATAAAGTTGTTATACACAAATGACATCTAATCATGCCCGTGTGACAGTCGGCCCACCTAACCACAAGGACCTGAGATCCACTACCACGCAGTGATCGTCCATGCTGCAGGGATATAGATCTTTAATTGAGTAGACCTAAGTATCTTATTCACACGATAAATCTTAATATCTTGATTGGCTTATTGCTTGTCACGTTGGTTATTTTATTTTTATCACAACAACACAAAAAAAAAACACAACAAAACAAAAAACAAAACAAAAACAAAAAACAAAACCAAAAAACAACAAAAGAAAACAAACAAACAAAAAAACAAAAAAAAAAAACAAAAAAAAAAAAAAACAAACAAACAAAAAAACAAAACAAAGAAACAAAAACAAAAAACAAAAAAAAGCCACTATGTGCACACCAATTCTTGCTAAACAATGGATACACAATGGCTACTATATTGTGGTTTCATGAATTATCCCCGCGTCCCATAACCAGCTTTGAAGTGCATCCTGGTACCATTTTTAAAGGGAGTCTGCCGCCATTCGCAGTGTACGTTTCGGATCACACACACAAACAACGAGCAATTTGGTTATGCGTGTGCAATCGACACATGCAGACGAACCAGATGGGTAAGTGCTACCATACTGGCAGCCAGATTTGCTAAAGACAAGCAGGTCTGACCTACGTAATCATATCAGGCTTGGAAGGGGGGGGGGGCTGGTCCAGGTATATTTAAAGCTTGAAAGCATCAATTCCAATAACTTACAATCATTGACACGCAGCCGGCAGACAGCGTCCTACAGACTGGTACAGTAAGCCTACAGGGGTAGGCCTACACAACTGCCAACCCTTAATCTCAACAAGCTTGCACTTTTGACCTGTTCATTTCATAGGGGTTAGTTGGTCATATGCAGATAAACAATAGAAGGACTAAAGTTTTATGCCATTATTCTGAACTAGATCAAAATTCAAGCATATGTAACAAGCGCCTGGCCAAAGAAAGCTTGAATTCATAGCCTGATTCTGACCTGTGCCGCTGGACTGACAGCAACTGGGCCCCTCCAGCAGACCAGTTTGGCTAAGTAGTTGTATATGCGTTTACTGTTCACTTCAAAACGTCAGTTTTGGCAATTATATTACTGAGGTTTCATGGAGTGAAAGACTACCAGTCGCTTGTTTATCCCAGATTACATATGACAGACCTGGACTCACCCATGGCGAGTGTTGAAAAATTCTGAATACGTAGGGCAAGATACTTGGATTTGATCAGGGAAACTGAAAACACGAACTTGAAACCGGCTGAAAAACATTACACACACACACACACACACACACACACACACACACACACACACACACACACACATTACATATACACATACATGCATATACATGTTTACTTAAGCAAACTCTGCTACCATTACCCTTACACTCACTCCCAAAATGTCCGAATAAATGTCCTGGTGGTTTTTTTTTGACAATTGTGGCCCAGATGGCATTGGTATAAATTGTCTAAGTATATTATATTCTTCCCTTGGATACATGCTCTGCAAGATGGTCGTTAAGCTATGGCGCCAGGTATTGGCAAGTCGATGCCAAATATTTGGTTACGATTATTCTGCGTCAGTTGTGTGATGTGTGTGGGCTTCGGCTTTGGATAGCCGTGACTTATAATCTGCTGTCTTCTATTGAGACAGCGAGTGACTGTTGAACCGTACCCCACAAGCAGCACGGCACAGTTTTGATGATGAGTGTACGCTTCTCAGAAAATTAAAAGCGAAGAACTCACTTCTGTGCGATGAGAGAGTCAGCGTTGAAAACATAAATATGGAACGTGTTTCCTTGCAGTGGTCTTCCAGGGAAATGTACTACGCAACAAAAAGAAAACAGGGAAGGTTTCGGCAATACTGTATGGTTATTATGTATGAACTTTAAAAGAATCCGTGAACTTAGTGGCTTTAAAATATCGCAGGAATTGAAGTATTTTACCAATGTCTATTGTGTAACAGTATTTCTAGGTCAACCCATAAACCACGCGATTACAAGGGACTCCATTCCACTTGGTAGCACATGAGATTCTGGTGAATCCGTCTCCAAGATGGAAGTGTTTCATTCCTGTGGCCAATGCTATACCTACCTAAATAACACCATTGTTTTTCCATAGTGTTTAACTTTCTATCAACAAATTTTGCTTCAGGGCTCGGTATATTTAGTTTGGACAATGGAAAATACATAAGGCGAAATCTAACACTGAGTACATGAATACGTTATTCACATCTGTTATCGAGCAAGAGGGTTCTGTTAATGTTCCACAGCTGAACAGGACAAGCCGCGTTCTGTCATTGTTAGCGAAACGGATCGTGTGAGTGGAAAACCCACAACTACCATAGTGGGATCGACAGCAAATTTGTAGGTTTCAGTTATATGTCCTGTTCCCAGATTGTTCAAGCCCCATTCACACGCTGTAGCAGAAAGTAAACATAATAAGTCTCATTTTACTTTTTCAAAGCAAACGTGGAGAAACACAATTCAAAAGGAAATTGTTGTAAAATATATTAAAACAGAATTCTGTTTAAATTTTAACCCCAACGTCAGCGTATGGCCCTCGGAAAAAAGTGCAGAGATCAATTGGATTAATTTTGTGAATATAAATAATGAAGTGGGACAGATCATATTTAGATATATTATATGGTGAACACACTCTAGCATTGCTTACATGCAACAACTTGCCACGATATCTTTTGGTGTTTATCCTCCCGTGTGTCAAAACGGATCGGCCAAAAGCAAAACGGGTGCATACATTGGACATTAATTTACATTTCAAACCCAATTTAGTTCAGAGTTTGTTTCGTTTTGTATGTGTTATTGAGATGTCGTCTTTTGTTTTACATTCCACACGAATCGATACGCATGCGTGTAATGAGAATAGTCCCCATGGAGGCAGCGTGCAGGGTCATACGTGCATACCGGTGGATGTAAAAGGAGTCTGTCTCGACCAGATAACAAAAGCAAAAGATGTCTGATGACTTGATGGCCTCTAATTGATTTGTGTAGCCGCATGGTGATGGAATTCAAAAACCAGCTACCCCGGTGTTCAACACAGTAATTAACCTGCTCAAAACTTTGGGTACAGCAAATAGTCACATTATGAACTCTTGATGGCCACACGTGCGGATAAAGCCAGTTATTTCCTACATGCAACACTTCAAGACACTATTATGGAGGTAAATGTGCCATTGGGCAAAATATAAGAACATATCGGTTGACATTTGGAATTAGCCACATTTCGTAACGACTGTATTGTAGTTTTGCTGGATACAAGGGCGGGAAGTGTGAACAGACAACAGCGAAATATCTGGATCATCTCTTGAAAATTAAGCAGGTCTTCACAAGTCTACAAAACTACCGACCAAATGAAACATCCATATGGCAGGTGAGTAACAAACGCAACTGTGCAGATTTTACTCGGGACAAAGATAACAACAAGCATGCGAGTCTATATATCATTCTACATTATTTTCAAGAAAATGTGAAAGCATTGCATATTTAACGCTCACAAAATATGTTTTGAGAAGAGCCATATTTTCAGAATTATAAACATGTTTGTTATTACGCACACGCCTGAATCAGATGTAAACCACCGAGCTTCCTGAAGGCTTGTCTGTTTCTTAACACATCTGCTTATTCAAAAATGCACTTGTATCTTTAGATGGGATTTTGTAGGATACTTGCACGCAACAAAAGCCCCGCGATGTAATACTCATAAACGAGCCTTGTGTGCTGTAATCAGTACTTCAGAGGCTGACGGCGTCGCCTCTGTAACATTTCATTTATTATGAGGCTACAAATACTAAAACCATCAGACTCTCACTATTCTTCAATTTTCTTACACTAAGTTGCCCTCTATTACTAGCGTGCTATGAATTCTTCACATATTAATATTTCATATGCAGCGTAACTCGGACATAATATAGACTAGCAGACGATTTGAGGAGTATATACATGTATCGACAGATTTGTATACAGTAATATATATATAACTATATGTTTTACTGCTGTACTTAACAGGCGCACTTTTGCAAAAACAACAAAGGAGATATGGTTTGTCCGAACGCCATGCTGTTAAATGCTGTGTTACAGATTATCTTGCAGCTTGTAACGTGATTACACTCACCGCCTTGCTTACTGTGTGAATAAACTGGGCACACGCCCCTTGAACAAAGTCACCGGGCATTTGCCCATAATGTTTAAAGTCACCAGTAACAGTGGGGCGTGGGCCATGTAGAAGTTTAGAGTATTTCAATTTATTTGGTGGAAATAGTGCATTGTGTATTTTTATTTTGAATTTGTTTCCAGGAGCTCCTTAACCTTTTTTTCTTGCCAGCGAGCGACGGTAAGCTGCTGTCCTCCCCTATAGATATCATCTCCAGACCCATCTCGGCTTTGTATCCTAAATTGAGGCCGACACTTCTCTTTTGTGTATTCTAGACGCACATTTACAAGAATATTTATGAGTCATGAGGGGCATTGCTGGTACGGTTGCAGTACCTGCACGATGTTAACCTAATCTAGTGCGGTTTGTATCTGCTTCTGGCCGATTTGGCATTGTCTTGCAGTTTGAGCATTCAGGTCAGTGAACCTTTTAATACCTAGTACTATGGCCACTGTTTCGTTTTTACAGTAACTGATTCACCTTTGTGCTATTCATTGGAAGCTTTGTATACAAAAGAGTACTCGATAAAGATTTAAGAAACACCTTGTTTTAAGAAATTAAAAAAGTACCGCACTTTGGCATAGCAGTCCTGTACTTATATTTAACCATTGTCAGGTGATATCCCAGGCCATTTTTTTCATACCAGTGAACAAATAAACGACGTGTTACAGGAAGCCGTGTTCGAGAACTCCCATTGCCCCCAAAGTTGATAAGCTATCATACATTAGTTAGTTTTATTGCTTGTCAGATATTTGGACGATTTGTGTAGTACACTAAAATGTGAACCCAAAAATGAGAAGTGGCATAAATGCCAATTGGGAAGACTTAAAATTTTAAGTTTAAGTATTGCAGTTTGATGATGAGAGATATTATTCCAATTAACCTACGCAGTTTCGAAACCTTCACATCCGATACAGATATTCTGGGATTCCTAACACTCAAGATCTTTGCAATTAATTAATTTTGTTTTCAGGAAATACACTTATTCATACCAGTTCGTCTTTAAAAACTGCAGAGTCATTTCAGTTTTTTCCCCATTTTGCCAAAATGGGCATATTTAACGAAGAGAATATGACAGTACAATAGCGTGATAAGTGTTACAGAATCTAGATATAGTTTCCACTTCGAATTCGAACAAAACTTCTTTCATTGCAAAATAAGGTCACACATAAAAACCAATTACACTGTGATCTGGAAACGAAATTTGCAGGGGACACCAGCTATTGAATAAAATCCCAAGTTTATTTTGAAATCACTTCTAAGCTATAACAAAAGACGAGTATAGCCACATGCAATACTGTACCGCATTAATTATAAACTTATAATATTTTGTCAGCCGAAATAGACAGTACGTAAATACCATTGTGTCATCAAAATGGGCTTAATGATATCCATTTAAATAATTCAAACTGGAAGTTGAAGACAATCACTTGAATATATATACTGTGTATAAGTTCTGAGCCAAATGGAAGAGAATTGACAATTAAAAGTATGAAAAGCTTTGACTTGAATAATCGGGTGTGTCAGGCCCTAAAATAACATTGACACAGGATTAAAATACAGCAACCAAAACATTCAATGACCCATAAGAAATTTAGTGAAAGCCACAAAGGTCAAAGTGTGCATAACTCACCATGTTTCGGGTCCCTATGCCTCAAAATGTATAGCTGAAGCAGTCTTGATATTTTGCAAAACGGAATGAAGTTTTGCCGTAATTTCATATCTGTGTAATTGCTTATATACAGCCGGTTAGATGAATATATACATATGTAAACCATATAAAATATAAAGATAAATAAAATAATAAAGTACATATAACTCTTAAACACGATTAGAAGGTAAATCATTTGATAACGCTAGAATGTTCATATAATTCTAGTAATTAAAATCAAACATTGCCACCGGTATTTAGAAAGGCAATACGGCAAACACTGTATCCTGGTTGTTCTACACGTGGGGAAGGAGTAGGTGATTTGTTTCCTTATTTCTTTCGTGAATTGCTTAACAGGATGTAGTAAGTAATTCAATTTATCTGGAGGGCTATTATTAAAAAAAAAGTTCGCATAGGCTTTCTTGTATGAGTTTTCGATACATCCACGAATATCATTGCTTCTGTTTAAGACAGATTAGGAACTGCAATTTGACATGCAGTTTGTAACTCTTTTCAGGGGCTATTTCCGGGTCGTTTGTTGTGCTGGTGAACCACCCTAGGCATGCATACTCAGCTATGCTTTGTGTTAAGGAGGTTTATACGTTTACAATTTGAGCGAGGGACACTCCAACTTTTTTTACGGAGATAGAAAAGGTGTTAAGACGCTTTGTAGTGAAACAATTAATATGTAAATTCCATATGAAGTTGTCTCGGTACTGTGAACTTCTATATTATAAAGCCCAGCAGTTTTAATTTGTTCTAGGTACATGGGCAATTTTATCATATCTATCTTTGATGATGGGAAAGACACTCGAGCTGTCCTTGACAGTGTTCACGAAGGGTCCTTTCATTACTAGCGTCATTTTGACCAGCTCTTAATTTGTTTCATTTGCTGCTGCCACCTGCAAATTTTGAGTGGACGCTTCGCTTGCATAGCTCTACTGCAATTGAGTCATACATGAACGTGCTGTCTCTCACAGAGGGTACAAAAGTCGTTGACCATTTATTTAATAAAAAAAACACATCAAGTCCAAGATGGTGGCCTGTGAAACTATGATTCATCCGAAGGGCTTCAGATTTGTCTACGACAAAGAGGAAACAGTGAAGCTGCCAATTAGAAGTGGATCAACATTTTTTCTCTGCAGTTTATTAAATAAGACTAAGTGGTCAATACGATCGAATGCTTTAGAACAATAAGTCAGTAGTAGTCTTTCATATTGGCCTGGAGAATCTAGCGTCAATACGGTCAAATGCTTTAGAAAAATAAGTCATTAATAGTCTTTCATATTGGCATGGAGAATCTAGCACTTTGTGCACTGCTTACAGGGTGTGGATTAGGGTAGGCTGTGGAACATATTTCATAGTTCCATATTAGAATTAATCTGAATATGCTGTCGCCTTTGACATTTATGTTGTCGGGAATTAATCCATTATATCAGGATGCGAGATAGGTGGCGCAAGTGTTTCTTGATAGCACGTGGTGTGGATACGTTTTGGATGGTACAAATACCTGCAGATCACCAGAAAAGAAGTGCATAACATTTCAAAACAAACTACCAAATCAGACACAGAGTGCCAGAGCAAGGAGAGCCGCTAATTCTTATATTTGGTCTGGACCATTGACTTAAGTACTGCTTATAGATGGTTGTTGTTTTTTTCTGCTTCCTCCAGACAGATAATATACTGGTCGGGAGAGATGGCATGTAGTCGTGGCTGTTTCAATGGTTATTGATCAAGAACATCTGTGATGCTGGCAAAGAAAGATATTTTTATCATCAAGGGCAAGAATGGCCTCTGACGTTTCGACATTTGCAAACGAGTGTGAGGAGTTGTTTTTTAGTCCAGGTCTATCAACTTTCTTAACGATTTAATTGATCCTAATTTTATGCCGGTATATGGGCGCAAAAACGTCATCAAGAAGAAAACGACATAAGGTCACACGATTTTACAGGACGTAAAAATGGATTACAAATTATAAACATACAACTGATGCAGAGCAAGGTCATAAACGTTGCTGCTTAATAAATCGAGCAGTTAAAGAAGGAAAGCACCCATGTGTACGTTGCTTCAGGAAAATTTGGTGAGCTTGTCAGGTCATCTATTTTTAATGTGTTTCCCTTTTGTTAATTGCACGCATGCGCGAACGACCATGACAAAGAAGAAACCTGTGGTTGATAGAGATTTTTGCATTGGACACCTGATTTGGAAGGTGTTTGTCGTGCCGGATACCTGAGGGAAGCAGAGAAGGAAATTTGTACAGATACATTTTCCACAACAGGAACCTTGTGCTTCCGCAGCACAAAACGAGGCTCGCAATATGACTATCTGTGACTGCTGCCATTCCCCTCCAAGCCACATGAGACAGAAAGGAGGGCTAGTAGACCTAAACTTGCATTTCAGCAGAAATACTATTCATAGGCCTTCGATATAAACACAGTTATGTGTTTACAGTTATACTATATGCAGGTTCACAATATTTACACAGATTTATGTCACCAGTTATCGTGGATTCGGATCCCCGACATTAAAAACAGTCTTATGTCAACCGTTATCGTAGATACAAAACTCCTGTGCAGTCATACCGTTTAATTTACGATACTGATCCTCTACATTTGCACATGTTTCTAGCAATATTTATTGTAGCTACAGGTCCTCAACACACATAAGGAAAAACCAATAGGTATTGATTTTATGCACAGGTCATCTATATCCACACAGGTTTATAGCAAAAGTTTTTATGGCTGCCAGTCCTCTGTATGACACAGGTTTATATCAACAGTTAATATAGGTACCGGTGCAAACCGATGTTCAATATCACACAGGTTTATATCAACAGTTACCAAAGCTACCAGTGCTTTATATCACACAGGTTTATATCAACAGTTATTTTAGCTGCTTGTTCCCAATCTCCCACAGGTTTTTATCCACAGTTATTATAGCTGCTGCTGCTGTATATCACAGTGTCATATCAACAGTTATTAAAGTTGCCTGCCCTCTGTATCACACTGTTTGACGTCAACAGTTATTATAGCTTTAGGTCCTCTATATTAAATCAGGTTTATATCAACAGTTATTATAGCCACAGGTCCTCTATATTCACTCAGGTTTACATCAACAGTTATTATAGCCACAGGTCCTCTATATTCATTCAGGTTTATATCAACATTTACTATAGGTACAGGTCTTTTATATTCAGTGAGATTAACATCAAGAGTTATTATGGCCAGAGGTCCTGTATATTCCCGTGGTTTATGTCAAGAGCTATTATAGCTACAAGTCTTCTATATTTATACAAAGAGTTACTTCAGCTACATGCCTTTTATATTAACACAGGTTTTTGACACAGACAGGTGCAACAGTGTCACATCTTAATGATGATGATGATGATGATGATAATAATAATAATAAGAAGAAGAAGAATAAGAAGAAGAAAAAGAAGGAGAAGAAGAAGAAGAAGAAGAAGAAGAAGAAGAAGAAGAAGAAGAAGAAGAAGAAGAAGAAGAAGAAGAAGAAGAAGAAGAAGAAGAAGAAAGTCTTATAACTGCATATCCTCCATGCTTACAAATGCCCATGGCGATAGTAAATAGTAGTAGCAAGTCCTGTGTTGATGTGAGAAGACATCGTCAGTTTCCATCCTAACCCCCAAGCATCTATATTTTAAGAATCCGGTTCAAGCATCCTTATACAACTTTCTTTTTCATTGCTTAACCTAGTCTGTTTATGTCAGCTTGATGGTATGGAATACCTATAAAGTTCTATTCTATGTTACCTAGATTATGAAGCATGCCTTCTACCAAGGTCATAACGTGTGCCTTTTTCTTATGTCAAGCAGGTGATATATACTGCATGATTATAATGTCTTTAATTTGATTTTACTTTATTCCCAAATCAATCGGGCATTTTTACCTTGGTTGATTTGTCAGCCAGCTATGGTTATGATCAGTGTTGATCCAGCAACTACCTGTTCACAATTCACATTTTCGTCTTCCCCAAAACCACCAGCCTAATTCATTTCATACTTAGTGGGTATGTACCTTGGGTTAAGGTCAAACAGTTGTGCATTAGGTGGTGAGGCTGGTAAGGGAGCCAAGTTCTGATTTTTAAGGGGCCGTCTGTAAAGCCCAGCATATATAGTGTCGTTGTATCTCATTCTACTCTCCTTTCTAAAATATTGCTTTTAGCCCCCCCCCCCCAAAACACACATTTTTTTTTAAGATATTGGTATATATTTTATCATGTGAAGACAAAAGATCATTTTCTCATTATTTGAAGTGACAGGTGACATATAAGGGGTCCACTTGAGAGGTTTTTTGGGCCTACAACCCAGAATATTTAACATAAAAGAATATTTGACATAAAACATTCAAAATTGCTTTAATAAATCTTTGATATAATGTCGAGGAATGGTTCTCTTGTTTCTTTAAAAGCAAAAGGAACAATTTTTAATTGATTAATTGGCATTATTTCAATTTTTCGCTTGGTACAATTCAACATAAAAAAACATACAAGAAGTAAAAATATTTAAAAATGCTGCATACTTCTCCTAGGTAAGGATGTATGCTTTCTATAACTTGCTATTTCGTCAAAAGCGTTAAACCATTTGCGAGCAATCTCTTGAAAACCTCTGTGAAGTTGAACGAAAATTGAAATTATGAGAAAATGTGATTTAGGTCTAATTGGCTCTCTTGGAGTGGTAAAAGGGCCATTGGGGCAAATGTGCTCTCTCCCGCTGATCAATACTTGTCTTGTGAGAAGTACTCTCATAATACTATACTTTTAATGTGTTGTCAGAAAATAGATATTTGAAATCTATGGTTAAAAAGGAATCTTTGAAGTTTTTCTGGGAGAAGTTCACAAAGTTGTGCATTCCTAATAGCTGGTTTCAGTTGGTAAAATAACAGATTAGGATTGCCCATTGTTCTCCCCCTAGCTCAATGGCCCATGATTCTCTCCGTAGCCCACTGGCCCATTGTACTCCCCAACCAATGAGCAGCTTGATCACTTCCTATTGCCTGGCAGATCCAAGTCTGACTGACAGCTCATTTACGTTCTTTTGTACATACAAAGCATTGTGGGTGTTTGGCCAAAACCATGGTTTCTTTAGCTTCAAAATTCTCATAAAAATTGACATTTTTCAAGCTCAACATTTGGCCATATTGTAGATTGGTACCTAATCTTCCCTATTCTGCAAAATTACAATTCTTGATTTTCTAAAATTTATACTACAAAATAGCTTTACAGACGACTCCTTAAAGACTCTTTTTATTCAATTCCCCTACTTGTTGGTTAAACATACGTTATTTAAATAACATTACTTTTCGACTACCATTGGTAAGACCTGCATGCCTGGCCCTATCTGTCAACACAATTGAGTTGCTTACTCACTTTAATTTTTTCAAAAAACTTAACGGTCCCAGTAGTACCATCTGTTGGGTCCTTTGGAGCTGGGGTTGACTCCTGTTGTGCATGCTCTCCTGTTCTAACCTTCCTCTTCAGGTGCCATTTTTGACATGGTCTTAGAGTTGGGAAGCTCTATAAACTTTTATTTAAATGGTTGTTCTTGTGCTGTACACACTATCTCTTCTGCAGAATTTGTTTTCTAAGCTTTCCTAGGCTCTTTGGAGAGAAGGATCATTTATTTCTGATCTACAGATACCTGGAGAAAAGTGAGAATAGAGGTGGTCATTTTGGCTTGAATCCAATCTTTTCCAAGATTGCGTCTGGCTGATCAAATTGCAGACAATGGATGGATAGTGTCCCATAGGCAATCACTGCTTGGGAGTGTGCCCTGAGTGTTGATCCAGTGACAACTTCCCCTTCAACCTTACTGCGAAAAGGTCAGAAGCTGGATTCACCGAACCAGTACATGGCTGGCTAGGATGACCATGAACATTGTTTTGGTTGTTGCCATCAATTTGGCTGTGTGTGCTCTCAAGAGAGCACATATTGGTTTAGTGTTGGTTGGGGAAAAGACAAGTGCCTACTCCACGAGCAGTCCCGGAAAAGAGGGATAGAGTTTAGCATAACTTTGAATGCAATTTGGGCTAAACACCAAGCCTTGGACTCAAGTCTTCTCCTGTGACACTACTGGAGAAGCATAGGCTAACCCTCATGGCTTGCTTTCAGGCTCAGGCCATTGCTGTCTCTACACCAGAAACCCCTGCGGGAGTAAGGAAAAGAGGCAATGGGGTCGTAAGCAGGGCAGCAAAAGATCACCTCGTAGGGATCCCTAGTGCCCAGCTCAACTCAAGGCCATGACTGGTGGTCCCTTGTCAGTGACCCAAGGCTCTAGGCAGCCTTGGAGTCTATGGTCAGGAGCATGCAGATGCAAGTGGATCTGCTGTGGGCACTGATCCCTCCCTCCATGGTATCTGTGGCACAGACAAAACTTGCTTCTGCCCCCCCCCCTCCCTCATGGATATCACCCCAGGGTTTGAGTCACATCAAAGCCCTTATTAATAGCCTGGTGGGCAACAAAGCCAAGGTTGCCCCAATGGAGGAGAAGTTGGGGGCCATTACCATGTCCTTCCAGGACTTTTCCCTGGAAGATGCACATCATAAAACCCCCATCCCCTTCTCACCCTTCGGGTTATATGGTTTGCTGTTGGCTAGGATTTGCAACACCGCCATCTTAGGCAAAGGTGACTCCTCTCCCAGCCGGATATCCAGGGGAAGTGGTATACTGCACCTGAGCAGGTTTATCCCTTTTAATCTCTCCGAGCGGATCTAGATTCGGAGGAATATGATGCTTGCCAGCTGAGGACTGTCTCCACATTTGCCAACACCTTCCAGAGACACAAGGAGGATGCCAGGGGCTCTGTCCTTGCAGTGTCCTACTCAGATGTCTCCTGGGCAACCTTGAGGTCTCCCTTGGAGGATCTCCAGTGCTATGCTCAGGCATACATAAGGTGTTTGGGACTGTCTTGACTAGGCAACATTGCTTACAGCTTCATTGTCACGGGCAATTAAGCACCAAGTTAAGACTGTACTCTTGAGGTAAACCTGCTTTTGCTATGCAGGGACACCTAACTCCAGGGTGAGAAGTTGCCTGACCCGATCTTTTGCTGAGCATGAATGGGGCATCTCTTCTCCAGCATCTAGTTCAAAGAAAAATGGTGGAAGTTGTTCACCAACTGCAGGACCTCCAGGCCTTCTCTACCAAGCAATCCAGGACCAAGGCCTTGAATTATTTGGTTTAGTTGCTTTGGTTCTCGGCTGCTGCTGGCCTCAAACATGGCTCTCAGACTGTGCCCATTCACCCTCTAACCCACACCACCCCCACAGTGTTGTGAGGGCACAGGAATTGATCAAGGAAGGGCAAGCAGTTTCCAGCATAAAAGTCACACAAGCCTCAGTGCCCCTGACCCTTACTTATTAGACCAACTAGTCTCAGTGTCGCCCTCGGTCACCACTACAGACACCTCAGAGCACCCTGTAGCCAGTTGTTTTACTGCCTTTTGCTTTCAATAGGAATCTATTACAGACAATTCTTTTCTCTTAAATACCTGGAGATATGACCATTGGCTGCCCTTCAGTGAAGGAAGGCCTCTGTAAGGTCACAGACCCAAGTGGTTTCACACACCCCACACAGGAACCCAAAGTCATGGCATCTCTAGAGGTGGTGGAGGCTCGCATAGACCTGTTTATGCTGAACAGGTACTTAGAGATTCCATCTTTCAGGATAAAGACTCCACAATGGGTTGTGGTGGCTCTGCTGTGCCGGAAATGGATGATGTCCTTGGAATTCAAGGTTGGATTCTTCCATGTGCCAATCAGGGAGACTTCATAGAAGTATCTGCAGTTCACATTTTCGGGTAAGCTCAAGGCACTTCTGTTTGGCCTTGCCACAGCACCTCTGGCATTCCCAGTTCACCCAGGTGGTTGTTTTGCACCCTGACCAGAATGCTTTATGCATTCATGTATACCTAGATGACTGGCTGATCTGGGCATGGCACTGCATCACTTAGATTCACAGCGTCACACACAGACCATTCTGCAACTGTCCTATACTTAGGCCTGATTGTGAATCTTGCTGAGTCCAGACTAATGCCAAAGCAAATCTTCGTCTCTCTCTTTGCATCTAGTTCCTCCCGGTTCCCTACACCTGTTGTCCTTCAGAAGGCAAGTGGGAGAGACTCCAGTTGATGCCCAAGGCATTCCTGGCCCATGAGGTTTGTTCAGTCCAGCAGTGGGAAGCCCTGTTACACTCCATGTCCTTGATGGACTCCCATAACGCTCCACAAAATAGATGGTCAAAGTACTTAGGCTACCAAGTTCTGGTGCTGGTCCTACCAGAGGACCATCAGAACCTCCTTTGGTGGACTGTTGGGGAGAATGTCATGGCAGGACAGACATTGATGCTGTTTTGGGCACAACTAACAATGTGCACAGACTCCTCTTGGTCCAGATGGGGAGCGCATGTGGAGATCCGGATGGTTTCAGGCGTTTGGTCCATGCAATCTGTGTCCTGTCACAAAAACTGGTTGGAACTGGAGGTGATATGTCTAGCTCTCCTCCACTGCCAGGACCCAGCGGAGCACAAACATATTCTCAGTATGTGCTACAACAGAACCACAATTGTCCATCTCAACAGGCAAGGTGGGGTGCACTCGCAAAAGCTGATGGAGCTGGCTGGATGCATCATATAATGGTCTTCAAAACATGTCTGCACAGATGTGAGGCATGTTACAGCACCACAGATTGTCCTAGCCAATCAATTCTCTAGGATACATCAGCCAGTGGGGATGAAGTGGTCACTTCACCCACAAATACTTTAGGCCGCATGTGCCCAATAGGGTACCCTACACATGGATCTGTTGGCGACAAGTGCAAATACAAAATTTCTGGTTTCCGTGTCTCCTGTCCTAGATCCAAAGACCCTAGCATTAAATTCTCTAGCCATAGACTGGAGCGACCTTTGAGCTTATGCCTTTCTGCCTTTGCAGATCCTCCAAAGGGAGGCAACCTGATCTTGGCCATCCCCTGGCAACAATAAAAAGATTGGTCCTTGGACCTTGTGGAATAAAGCATCAAGCCACCACTATGTTTAGCCAGGGTCATGGCTGAAACTTCTGATGGAACCGTGGATGACTGTGTTCCATAGGAAGCCTCAAGTGTGCAACCTCCATGCTTGGCAGTTGGTGCACAGCACATCTGCAACAGAGGTTTCTCAGAATTGGTCACATATAGAATTGCCAGAAGTGGGCTTTGATCCTCTTCTCTGATGATTTACTCGGCCCATTTGAAAGTTGTTTTTTTTTCAGATTGGTGCTCCAATCAGAAAATACATGCATGGTCTCCACATTGGGGACTTCCTGCTGTACCAGGGAGAGGTCCTTGGCAAGAGCTCAAGTACCAATGTGGGTTTTTGATCTATTATCTCCTTAAACCCAGTGAACTTCCTTGAAAAGGGAGCTATCCTAATGTATCAGTGCTTGTAGCATCCTTCTTCATGGACAAGAACAAATGATTTTAGAAGATCAACATTTGCAATATCTATTTTGCATGAATGAAGAGTGCAAAAACCAGACTGTGTAAAAAGTAACAGTCAATTTTTGTAAGATAGGTAAACATTGTTATGAACATGATGCCCTATTATTATGCCCCAGGTTGCCAAAATTTAGATTGGATGATAATTGTTTGCCTGAGATATATTTCCTGACTTGTGCAGGTCAGGGACATAGGCTGCTTTCCATAGAGTTGGAAAATTGCCAGAAGTGATGCCCAGATTTAGAATTTGGTAGTAAGTCCTGCAAATTTGGGCAGCAGAAATTTTCTGTAGTCTTCAATACAATTTTGGGGGTTACTTTTGACTGACTAGTAGCAAGGTGACACAAATACCACCACTGTTTCTTGCAGTCACCTTTGTTGCAATTGTTGATAGGTAGTGAGATGATTTGGCTTCCTTCAATGTATTGACATATTCGTTTTGTTTCATTCGATAGCCAACTTAATCACTAATAAACTCAAAATAGTTACGCTATGCTATAGCCTTTAATATATCATCATTAATCCCATCAGGCTGACTTCGGTGTTTTACAGGTTTTTTTTTTTTTTTTTATAAGGGCATGACTATCACGAATATCCAAGAAAGGTTCATATGACACATCTCATGCTACATCAGGTTCAGTGAATGTATCTAGTAATGACCATGGAACATTTTCGAAGTCAAAAAGAAATGGAGCTTCAGAAACGCTTTTATATCACAACTGCATCTGATACTTGAGCGGCAGCATTTTGTTCCAAAGTTAGTACACATGCCAACACATGTTGGAAAGGGATCACTGAATCTCATGGTTGGGATTTTGATGTTTCTGACTTTTTATGTGGTAGTGGTCAAACCATGTTCAGGAGGCATCATGTCTCTAGTGATGCATGTGGGGTTCCTCAATACATTTCAGTACAAGTTCTCCAAGAGAAAGTGACCTGATTGTCTGTAGACAAATCAATGATAAAACCTCCAATAATTGTGGTGTGCTTATCCTCCTTGTCTGCGTTTGTCAACTGGGCTTCAAAGTTATCAACCCAGTCTGTCAGTTTATAAGAGGGCGGTCTGTAAACTATGCAGAAACGGATAAGTTTTTCCCATTGGAATCAACGCATCCACAAAGACACAATGTTAACAGTTGTCATATCCATTGATGTAAAGAACATTATAGCTATATACATTAGTATACCACCTCCTCTGACCATTCCTACAAGGTAGGAATTTATTTTCACGATCTGCCCTTTCATGTCTGTGGTTTGAGATTTTAAATTTAACCATGACTCCTTAATCCCAAGTATATGCTCTTATTGTGGATCATTCAGTATCAGGTTGATTTTCTCCAGCTTATGATTATTGGTTTCAATTGGACATATACTTTGCAAGTTCCACTAAGTGAGGGTCAATCCTTTTGATAAGTTAATAGCCAAGACTGAATTAACTTAAGGTACATGAACAGTATTATTACCATTGTAAATGTGGGCAGCTTTATTACCAATGACATTGTGAGGCTGCACGTGCATATGAATGTGTCCAGGAAAACAGCAAATATACAGAATATGTCTGAAATGTGACAGGAGCCACCGTTTTACTTCTGAACTTATGGGTGAACATTAGGTTTTGTATTCCTGCGATGTTACCAAACACCCCTGGCTTTGGCTGGTAAAGTTCACAGGATGACAAAGACTGGCCTGATTGTGCTCCATGAGCTGGTTCATTTCGCACAGGACAATGAAGACTGTTACAGTTCTTTTTCGGTTTAGTTCCAGTGACTCCATTTACTTACACAACTTTTTTGATGTCTGTTTTTGCGGATTCAATAATTTAAATGTCTTTATAATTAGGTACACCAAGGCCATAGTGTACAACCTGGTCAGTAAAAGCATGCTTTGTCTCGGCCTTTTTGGGAAAACGTTTTTTGGCCAAATTGAAAATGCTCCAGTATGAACCATGTCAGTGTGCAAATAGTCACTTGCCATTTCTTACCTTGAGGTTCTGTAGATTAATATTCAATTTAAAGCCAAAGGTTGGGTTGAATACCCAAATATTCACTTCTAAGCTATTTTAATCAATAGTTCCTTCGAAATGTGACTACAAGGATCAGGGGCTGATCCCGAATGCGGAAGATGAGGCAGCGGAATGTTGAAGTTCAATCATGATATCAGTAAAATTGTTAGGAATAACACGTGGGATTTCAAGTGTACTTTGTTGCGGATATAATGCCGTTGTATAATTTTATAGGAGAAACTGAATAGATGTCATAGAAAGGTAAAATATTGTTGGTTGGTATGTGTGTATTTGATACTTGAGGCACAGGCAATTAATAACTGATAACAATATCACTTTACACAAGTAAATGTATGTGTAGCAGGCATACAGTTGCATAACTCAATGAAAAATATATTCAGTGAACTGTCGTATGGTAACATTTATATGTTATTATTCATGCGTAAAGGCGACCGTCAACTACCATGGTGAATATATAATGGCATGTTGGCACAAAACAATATGGATATAAATTTACTCAAGCATTTGTTACATAAACATAAACGTTCATCCCATACATGCAGGTACATTCACTTGACATTTTTGTATTTGAAAGTGAAGAGTTAGGAGCTGGGGGTGGAGCTATTAGTGACAAGATGTGTGATACATCACAGACGACATTTGGCAAGTGAGCAGGCACTGTTAAAGGTACAGTGGATTAGACAGGTGGAAGGAAAACCCTCAAGACACGACAATAACATAAAGGTAAGGCCACCGGGATATGAGAGATACCATAAGAACATGCAGCACGTTTGGCCCTACACCATGCATACTAGTTCAAACTGTCCCCAGTAAAAACTGGCATTTCTCTAGCAAATGACATTACAGCAATGTGCATTGAGTGGATTACTCTTGAGCAATCATTGTCAAGTAAATTATTAATGAATAATGAAGTCGGCACTCAAATGTTGATTACTATCGAAGAAGCAGACATATATCTCGCTATTTGTCGTAGGATCGCCTGCAGTTAAAGTAATGATACTGTAGACCCATTCCTTTTCGATCATGCAAAAAGGAAATTAGCAATTTTACATGATCGAAAAGGAATGGGTCGAAGTGAGCGAAACAGCCATTTATTTCATATGGGAGTGAAACATATGCCAAAATGTATTTGTGGTCATACTTTGGAAGATGTTTACCATTATTTCTTTTACTGTTATATCTACATAGCAGCTTGCAACAAACTTCATTCTCTTATTATTGATATGACTCCTCATACACTGCAAACCCTACTTTCAACACCACCAAAACCAACTAATCAATTTATTACCATTCAGAGGAACTACCCAATACCCACATGCTGAAAATTAAGAACGATGGAAGATTTGACGTTGATGCTGTTGCACATGACCCTGTTTACAATCATGTTTTTACTCACATAATGACTTAATATAGACACGCCTTTGCAGAAGTATTTATTTCAGTTTTTTTGGAGGAATTACATGGTTTTTATCATACAGTTTTTTTTTAAAGTAAACGTTTCCCTTTTACAGTTCCTGACTGATTCATTTAGCTATCCCTAAATTTGCAATCCATCAATAACTGATGAAGTCACAGTGAATAACATGTCGTTGGGCCCATGGGTGGATGGTCGACTTTTTTATTGCATGGGGTCCGGATATATTGTGTCAGACTTTATAAGTGATGGCTATCGTATTTGTCAGCACATATCATCTCTTTATAGTCCATTACATTAAGATTCCTGCAGTAATTACCACCGTGTCTTGTGTTGTGCTGCCAATTTTACGCAGTTAGTTTAAAGCAACAAATGATATACATTTCCTTTTAGCATACCATACAAACCAATAGATGCACAGGCCATCTTTATAATGATTGTTTGCATTCTATGAATACTGCATAATAATCGATTTATTCCCAGAGGATAAATAAATATTACCGATTGTTTTTTTTTTTAGGGGGGGGGGGTCCTTGTGAAAAAAATTGACTAGCAGCCCGTTTTATAGAAGTTGAATATAACTAAAGGTCAATTCGAGAAAACAAAGCCCGGAAAATGTTTGTGGTCCATTTGCGAAATGAATTGTGCGGAAAGGTGAATATATATGTCTTTATTTGTACAAGTGAGTACAAAGTGTATAAATGAAAAACAAATCTCATTTGAAGGTAGGGCTTCAGTCCAGCTTACAACAAAATGATGAATTCAAAAAGTCTGTAAAAATAAATACGAGGGCTAGCTATAAACTTCTAAGTTTAGTCCCCTTCCAGGTTTACACACTTTTGCCAGCCATGCTGCAAGGCCTGGATGCCGGTCAAGAAGAAATTTTTTTTCAGCAATCCTAAAAAAAGTCATTCACAGCGGAAATGACGTCAATATTACTGGGGAAATGGCGACCGGCTAGTTCTTTTTTCATTTTGGGAAACACGTGAAAGTCTGACGGGGCTTATATCGGGTGAATAAAGGGGATGGTCAATGAGTTCAAAGCCACAATCATGGATCGCTGAAATGGCAATCACCGATCTGTGAACAGGAACATTGTCTTGCGGAACAGGAGACACTAATGCAACAGGACTCCTTTAGTGAGCGTTCTTCGTCTGGTAGCTTTGATAACTTCACGCAACTGGTTCAGTAGGTCATTATGATATCTTCTATTGATAGTCTGGTCTTTTTCAAAATAATCAATCAGCAGAATACCCTTGGAATCCCAAAAGACTAGTGCCATTACCTTTCCAGCAGAAGGAACTGACTTGGCTTCTTTTTTTTCGGTGGTGGTGATGGTGGGCGGGGTGTGTGATCCCGGATGCTTTCATTGTTTAGGCTGCATGTTGGTTTATGGTTCAAAGTGATGAATCCAGGTATCATCCATCGTTACAAATCCGGCCAAATAGCATTGGGATTTGCTTCAAAACAGCATAAATTGTCAGGGGACGCCAGGAATCGGACACGTTTCTTACCCGCTCTCAAGAGTTTTGGCACCCATCTTGTAGAAACTTTTGTCATAATGATGGTGATAATATACTCAACCCGCTCATGACAGATGCCCACAACACTTGCAATATGTCGAGTGGTCAATCGTCGATCAGCCATCACCATGCCATACATCCGGGTAATGTTTCCGGGAGTGGTTGCTGTTTAAGGCCTTCCTGGACGCGTCATCAAGGCTCTCTTTGCCACACGTGAATTTCGGAGCCCACGTCTTAACAGTGCAAAAGGAAGGGGCATCATCCCCTAAAGTGGAGACCATGTTGGCATGTATCTGTGTTGGAATTAGCATTTTCAGTTTAAGGTACTTGATGACTGCCCTATGGCCGGTTTTGTTCATTTCTGGTGATTTCAATGGGTAGGACACTAATAACACTACAGTTGCAGTTCTTATGTCTATGATTCATTAAATGATTGTACTTGTTGATGGCAAAATTTGTGTCAAGCCGATTGAGATATCGCACTTAGACTTAGAACTTTTAAGCCAGCCCTCGTATATATGATCATGCTCTATACAGTGTAACTATCATATGTTGCAGCTCCTGAAAAGAGAAAAAAGTGGTGATTTTGATCCCTTGTAATGATTAGACCATGTGCTATTCGACTGTACACATGTATATAATATCATTTTCACATAGGAC
Organism: Hermodice carunculata; assembly: GCA_964020975.1. Lineage (NCBI taxonomy): Eukaryota > Metazoa > Annelida > Polychaeta > Eunicida > Amphinomidae > Hermodice > Hermodice carunculata. The sequence continues at coordinate 1,122,023 of CAXHWN010002187.1, read as the reverse complement.
ATCCAGTATTTCAATTTGGATGGAGCTTTCAAAGTCAAAAGTATCCAGATCCTGAATGCTTTGTTTATGAATTCCAAAAGCATGACAAATTCTTCCCACAATAGCTAGCTTACTACATAATTGTACATATCTGTTTTGGCTATTAAGGCATCTTCGAAATAATTTTTAAAATCTTAAATGTAGCTTACGCTCTATGGGCAGATCTTCACATAATTAACCTAAGTATATCTTGTGAGTATTGGAGGCTATATTAAAGATATGTCTGGTACACTTCCTCTATGCAGTTAAAAACTTTATGACACATGAATATGCAAAATCCCAGAGAAAACAACCCTAAATGGACACACAACATGGTGTAAAAGGTCTATATTTGACACTTGATGATGTACGTCCAAATTGAGTAATAAGTGCATTACATCTATTATACAATTCTCCAATGGCTTGGCCAATTGCGCTTTTGAAATATCGTTACCAAACAGTGATCCCAAGTGAATCTCACTTTGTACATGATGTATAGCACCAGCGTAAATGATTGTACAGTTGTAATTTTTATGCGGGTACATGTTTTCCCTCAAAGATTTAAAAGCATGTTGATCCAGTTAAAACAAACACATAGAAGTAGAAAAATATGGAATAATTACAAATGTCTTGTTACAATTGTTTAGTTTGCATTAATCATTCGATCTTGAGTCAAGTGTAATAATAAGTTGTGCCAGTTACGTACTAGAGCCATTGATGCCTTCAGGGATCTGTGATTGGTACTGTTTCGTTCACACGATTTATTAATGAGAACAGACACCATACCTTTGGGGTTATATATATGTATACATATATATATATATATTTGTATATATATATATATATATATATATATATATATATATATATATATATATATATATATATATATATATACATATATTTGTGTTTAAGTCCTTTTTGTCCAGAACCGCTTCCTAGTAGTCCTTACCCTATTCCGAAGTCCAAACTCTTTACTCTCCATAAACTATCGTGTCCCTGTCTAACCTATATTCATATGGAAGTACTATTGCCATATTGTACTCGTTCCTCTGTTGTAAAATTTTGATCTGTATTAGTCAAAATAAATTAAAGGGTTTTCAGCCGGTAACTTACTCAACATATTTTGGAGCCTATTACCCGTACATGTCTCTCTGAGTAGCGGCTCCTTGTCTCAGATAAATATTCAGCAAAACCAACCCATATAATAATGAATAAATGTGAACGTGGCAAATGATGAATTAGCTGAATACGTAAAGTTTTGCTTATAAATACAGAGCTTCATTATGAAAGAATACCTGTCAAACAAACCGTTATTACTGAATTTGTATAGTACAGGTTCAGATAAGAACAATTCGACTTACCCCAGAACCAATATGTACCCTTTCTAGCTGGGAAGCTTATCCTAGTTAAACCACCCGCCAGTGTATGTATGTATCTATGTATGTATGTATGTATGTATGTATGTATGTATGTATGTATATATATATATGTATGTATGTATGTATGTATGTATGTATATATATATATATATATATATATATATATATATATATATATATATATATATATATATGTGTGTGTGTGTGTGTGTGTTTGTGTTTGTATGAGCAGACGGTATACTTTTATATATAGTTCAGGATAATTCATGACTCTTTAATTCCATTTTCAAAATAATCAATGTCAATAGTGTTGTTCACTGGTTCAAGAAAACGAACTTTATATCAATACTCCATTTGAGTGCAGGGTGCCATAATCCGAAACTCTACGAATGGTCTACCCCACTAGCCATTTGTATAGAAGAGACGTGTTTAAATCTTATTAAAATTCCCGAATAAATCATATTGTGTGCTATGATCATACTATTCTCTAAGAAATATTACATCGTAACTTCTGAACAGTTTTGGAATGGGCTTTGTCTCCAGCTTTATCACTTTTTTGCCCCCCCCCCCCCTCCCCTCATATATTCATATTTAATTGTAAATGGGCAGCTTTCGGCGAATGTTTGAAATAATCACGTTGATTTCACTGGCCTAAGAAAATAAATTCTGAGGTGAGAGTCTCTGCATTTGTAACTTTTAAATATGATAAGACTAAATTCAAAATTGGAATCTCTTCGCTACTTTACCAATTTGGACTACCAAATGCCTCATAATATACGTTGTTTTTAAAAACTTATTTGCACGGCGCTGACATTGTTCGTGCACCTTGTGGCTAGTTGGATCAAACATATCCAGTAATGCAAAATTATGCTGAAGAACTATTTGTTAAAATCAAATGATAAAAATGGTAAGACTTAAAGCGATTTTAGTCACGAAGTTTACAAATGCTTGTTTTTACTTTACATGTTACCCAAATCATACACATTTACATTGTACACATTGTTGTTGGACTGAAAATCATTATTTTAACAACATCGGCCCGAAAAATTTCAAATATAAACAAGGAAACTCATCAAATCTCCGTTGAGAATGATAAAAAGAGCCTTATGCATACACGTGTCACATAAATAAGTTAAAAACTGCCCAATATAATAGTAAAATGGCCGGGCATTACATCTTGTAGGGAACATTTATTCGTCCTTGTCCTGTTGCCTTGTCATGTGCAGGTACCCATTTGGTCCCATGAAGCAGACAGTAATGTGGTGAGCATTGACAGTGTGCACAGCAAGAACTGATGGCCATTTCTACGGGCAGGTAAGGCACCTGAGCTGACATAGTCAACTGAACTATGTACTGAACGTAAAATTCAAGTGCGTTGACGAAAACAAATGGGTTGCTAAACCTCACTCTTCGCCGATTACTGTGTCAGAGACACCAGCGAATGAATCCCTTGAGGCCTACTCTGTTGATAATTTAGCTACCAACTTACACTGCTGTGTTTTTATAACGTCGTAGGTAATATATTGCATTAGTGCTTTTGATGCTAAAACCTATCATGACAACAGAAGTATTGTTGATTGGGTTACTCAGAGATATTCGGTTTATCATCATTCAAAGACAGCACCAATTTTTTTTCACTTCTGCAGGTTTAACATTACAAAATGTATCTGGAGGTTCAAATGGATTTCTGACGGTAGGAATGTTTATGTTGTACTAAATTAGTTAAGACACGTAAAAATTTTGATCGTATGCTACATTATTTTATTCTTTTTACACCTTTTAATCCATGTGTGAAAGGAGGGGGGGGGGGCGGCGACACTATTGTCTTGACTTTAAATTGCCGGAAGGCGACAGAGGAAATAGTTCAGAAAAACGCCACTCACATTCATAAATATCAATCCAAGAATGAGAGCAAAGTTAAATACAGCAAAAGAAGTGGAGCAGGAAACATTACTAATTCACAAATGTTTAAACCACGCGTGTTTAAAATACATTATAATAAACAATTCTACGGAAATACCATCAAGTCAAATAATGTTAATAGGTATTGAATGCCACTTTTTATGACTAATATTCAGTTTGAAACAAAGCGCTTTTCTGCTGCCGGGTTAACAGTTGTACACAGGACAGTTTTATATGATATTCGTCGGCATTTTTTGACATTTTCGTCAAAATATGGCCACACCGTGTCAGCCTCAATGGTGAAAATTTATGCTGTCAATCAGGCTTTGTTAAGAACAATTTCGGGAAAATAAATCCGCGTTAGAATGCAGATATTATCACACCACTGGACACATAAAATGTTGTAATAATGATACCATTTGGAACGTAAATTGATTACTGTGTATTATTGTATGGGACCGACCTCAGCCAGATAAGTCACATGATCCATGATGGGTGGGGTCTTTGGCAGATATTTAAAAAATCTTTCGAAAAATTGCTTAACATGAAAGAGGTTATAGCTTTTCAGTTGTATTTTAGTAACGACTGACGATCTATAGTTATGATACAGAACGTAGAATGTGCATGGAGTTGTAATATGTGAAGCCCGATATTTGGTCTGGTGAGAAGAAAGTGTATCCTGTAAAGGGTGAGCGTCTGGTTCAGAGTTATGTTGAGTGTGCTTATAAAGATTCTATCACTAAACAATCAATAGGCATACAAATGACACAAACTATCTATTCGTTTGCTCACACTGGCCTGTATGTTTGTTGTCCTACGTTAATACAGCAATCTTACCAAGTGCCTTCCTCTTTTTCAAAGAACCTTAAAGAAACTTGGATTCAACTTTTTTGTTTTCTGATATAAAAACTGTTCGCAATAATATAAACTGAAAAAGTGTGTCTCATTTTGTGTGATTTATGTTTTGTAACAGTGCCATTCACGTTTGGAGTTGCATCAATGACAGTTACTCAATACATCAAAGACACGAGACTTTGACTCATTCTCCTGGCAAATTTACACTTGTTCTTGAAAATCTGAGACACGCTTTTTCAGTTCACATTGTTACAAATAGTTTGCCACAAATTTGATGTCTTTGCATCAGATAATGAAAAGTTGTATCCAAGTTTTTTCAAGTTCTTTGGAAAAGAAGACGGCACTTGGTATGACTGCTGTAAAAACATAGGACAACAAACACACAGGACATTGGGAGAAAAAGAATCAATTGTTGCTTAGCTTTTTAAAAATGTTTCGTTTGTGGCAGTTTTTATGAATATTGATTGTTTTGTGATAGAATCTTTACAAGCACCTTCAAAATGGCACTGAAGCAGACGCCCATCCTTATAACTATAACGGGCCCTTCCTTGTCGCTTTACTTCATTTCGCTATCGATGGATAATCGAGACCATTATTACACCAGTACTGCAAAACTTTTTTCTAAGTCATGACAAATACAAACTACATTTGATGCCAAGAGCTTCCTATCGGCGAGTTGACCAGCAGTACCAAAATATTTTGTTCCGTTAATAATGAGAACACACAGTGTTTCAGGGCATATAATACATTATAACCATATATATTTAAATGTTCTTTGTATTGTTTGTGATGACGACATCACGGCCGAAAAGTTAGGCTGGCGATCACCTGATACCCTGCTTTGGAATCATTTGACAATAAATGAACGACAGCATCAGGCCACGTTTATAGTAAATGATATCCCTACGAGCTCTGTTTGTAGTTTTCTTGGTGCATTTTAATTTGGCAGGTCACAGCCACATTGTGAGATTTTTACGTCTTTATAATGATTTCTGTGTGCTGATATTGTTATATTTCTAAGGTTCAAAACAAATTCCACTTTCAAGTTATAACGACTTGGAATGAATACTGTATAATCATTTATATTCTAGAGCATTAAAGTTCCCGAAGTAGCCTTAAGAGAAATTTTCGCTAGTTTTATTTTCCCGAATTGACATCAAGCAAAATAATTAATTGTATAGAAGGGACTTCCCCATTTGTGTGTGTGCGTGCGTGCGTGTGTGTGTGTGTGTGTGCGTGTGTAAGTTTCTTTTGATATTCTAATTATAGTATTAAGTAAACGATGTTTTGTGTTTGGCCTTTATTAGATTAAACAAGTCAAAAAGTTTGCGAGATGAGTATACCCGAATAGGGTCTACTCGGGGAAAGTCGGCAATAATTATTAGATTAAAATGAAAATTGTGTAAGTATTGTTTCAGAATTATGGAGATGCCTGACAATCATAATATAAAACTCTCTTTACAAGACAGTGTAAAACTAGATTTAGATTATAATAGCACGTGGGCCTTTGCAGTGCGCAAGATATTACAGTTCAATGGGAGTGGCAATGTGTGGGTGAGCGAGGCACGGCATGCGGTATGTTCAAAAAGACATTTCTAAAACGTCTTTGAAAATAAGGAAGAAAAACGATTATGTGATCAGCATCAGCAACTATGCTTTTCTTCATTACATCCTGGCATTGCTACTGAACATTCTTTACGGACATTGCAAACATATGGAAAATTCAAAACAGAATATAAAATGGAGGCTTACCTCATTTTCAGTGCTGCAAAGCCTGCAATCTTTTCAGATTTACCAGATATATATATATATATATATCTGCAGGTTCGAGTCCCGCTCGTTCCGAACATGAAATATATATTTTCGGCATTTCCTTAATGCTGGTGGATTTAAGTCCCCGATTCTGGAAATATATGCCGACTCAGTAAATATACTGCATTACCGTGTTGATATGGCACTCGCACATAACTACCTCCATTGAACCATTCTTTTTAGGAAAGGGGATTTGGTCGAGTGGATATGTGCGTTTCCCATTTCAGCTAGGCGACTGGTGCCAAAGGTTGCAGGTTCGAGTCCCGCTCGTTCCGAACATGAAATATATATATATATATATATATATATACATTATTTGTAGATATTGTACATAGGCAGTCATTGTGATGAGTCAGTTTTAAATGTATTGTTTTACACTGTGAAGTGCATTTTATGTGCGCTGTGAGCCCGTACAAGCATAAGAAGCAACTACAAAAGAAGATTTGCTTCAAAGCGAACCTGTCCGTGTGCCTTTAAAAGTTGTAAATATTAATTGCGAAAACTTTTGTCGTATGGTACTTCATATTCCATTAAGCTTATGGATGGATGAAAATTTCGAAGTCAAAGTGACCTTGACCTTTGCCATTTACAGGTCATATATAAATTATAGAAATATACAGTGTTACAATACCTACCATTTAAGCTCAACATGAACCAAATCAGATAAAAGTTGTCCAAGTTATGGCTAGATGAAACTTCCAAATGACATGGACCTTTGACTTTTAGAGGTTATGTGTTATCACAAAAAAATATGCAGTGTTGTAACACCTGCAAGTTGAGCCCAACATGAGTAAAATTGGGTGAAAATTGACCAGGTTATGGCTGGAAGAAAGTTTCAAAGGTCCAAGAGACCTCAGCTCTGACCCTTGGAGGTCACATGTAAATAACCAAAATGTGCAGTGTTACAATAGCTACGATTCGAGCTCAACATGATCATAATTGGTGAAAAAGTGACAGAGTTATGGCTAAATAAAAATTTCAAAGGTCCAAAGAACCTTAACCTTTGAAGGTTACATTTAGATTACAGAAATGTGCAGTGTTACTATCGTTACAATTTGAGTCCAACATGATCAAAATTGGACAAAAAATGACCGAGGTATGACCAGATGAAAATTACAAAGGTCTAACTGACCTTGATGTTTGAACTTAAAAGGTCACATGTAAATCACAAAAATGTGCAGTGTTGCTGTAGCTACAATTCGAGCCCAACATAATCAAAATTTGATGAAAATTGACAGAGTTATGGCTAGATGAGAATTTCAAAGGTCCCAACGACCTTGATCTTTGACCTTTTTGGGTCACATCTAAATTACAAAAATGTGCATTGTTACAAACATATTAATTGAGGCTGGATTGGTTTCCTGTACCTATAATAGTTAAAGAGATATTCAAGATTTAAATTTTCAAATGACCCTAATTTGCATAATTTTCAAAATCGTTGAACCTCTTTTCAAAAATTCAAGATTTCAAGCATAGCAGCATAATCATGCCAGGTTTGGTGTTTCTATGTATAATAGTTTTCAAATGAAACGTCGGAAAATTTGCCTGTAGATTAAGAAAAACAGAAAGAAAGAAAGAAAAAAATTCCTAGAAAAACATTATGTCTGTGTGCCATAACATAATAAATTATATCCCTCTCAAAAATTTGTGATTATACAGTATGTCAATTATGTGGATGTGATGCGGACATTTGTATCTTAAATAGCAATTGCGATACATTATGCGCAACATGGTACAGAATAACTATTGATAAGAAAAAGCAAGTGGAAGCGTTATCAGTACTGGGATTCTCTGGAGCAGGGAAAACATATGGAATGATCAATTCAATTATTAAGCAGTCACTGCCTATTATTTTTCTAAGTGATAACAGACACCTGTCCAATTACGGACATGAGCATTTTGATTGCTCAAATGAGCCTGTACTGATATTAAAATCAGCCCGATATTTGATAAGATTTTATCTTTTCTTTCTTCTTCTTCTCCTTCTCTCTCTCTTTCTTTTTTTTCGTCGTTGTTGTGGTTGCATATGCATGCTAGGAACTTGTAATCCGATCCAACGCTGCATGAGATCAATACGATCAAATAGCATATCGTGCTTAAGAAGACATTGAAACAGTCAGTGTTGAAGTCAAAGGCTGTGTTAACCTTGTTTCCCTTAAGTGTAAAGCCGGGTGTGGATAGCACTGTATAACGCCATTAAGTCATCTCATAAGTGCTCGTCCACACGCAGTTCAGCTGAAGGGCAACAGGTTGGGATAATTAATTGGATCGCTGCTTTCAAAACTGCAACTTTATGTCCGATCATTTTACAACCCTCTCTGAAAAAAGTTCTCCCTGTGGTATTTTATGATATGCAATGAGCAAGTGGGTAACAGGGCCCTCCCGAGACAAGTTAGGCAGATAGAGTTCATGCACGATGACGTACAATTGATAGCCGTTATGTCCGCTTTTCTTTAGCTGCAACTACAGTGTGGCCTCCCGATGTGGTGCTTTTCAGGCTGAAACATTCTGCGATGCTTTCTTTTCCATACTTTGTATCTCCAGCGGTAATTATTATGGGCCTTACTATTTATAAAAATTACGGTTGAAACATTCAGATATGCTCAAAGGTCATTGTAATTCCTGAGCAATATTCAGGCGCACTACTTTATATGCTCCCGTGAAGTCCATGTGTTAAGGTTCTTCCATTACAGGTGCATATCTCTCCCCTTTGTGTTGCCAGAGGCTTGATGTTACACGAGAGAAATTTGATACTGTTCTCAACATTATAAGAATGCACACATTAGATGATATGACCATGTGACAACACTTTCTAAACTTCAGTTGCTAAGGTTGTTTTTTGGTTTTATTGTTTCAAATTATTTAGGGGTAACCTTTCTTTTTGTGCATTGTCAGTGACGCCACGTTAGAAGACATGTTTGCTTGCAATTAGCAATACATCCAGAGTACACCCCATTGCCACATGTGTGTGTTGCCTTGCTCTTATAACGTTTTTTTCCGGAATTCCTAAAATTCAAAGCGACGACTTACAAAACATTACAACATTTTGCTGGACAGTAAAAATTCATCACCTCATGCAATTTCTGTTCTCCACATTGAATAAACAAAATTGCTCACAGTATCATTTGGCGTGCGCCTATGTGCATACGTACATACATACATACATACATATATATGTATACGTGTGTGTATAGTTATATTTGTGTGAGAGAGAGACTTGCAAAATAAAAGCTTATACGTGACACCCATCTGAAACTATTCCTCTGTTAGCGTAAAACAACTGACTTCATTTTAAACTGTCGCTTCAAAGATAAGCTGCTTGTGGACGAGTTACCAATTCATAGGTATGTTCACCGGATGCACATGTGGAACCGATTTAACTTCAACTGTTTACCCTTCCACTTGGCTACACGATTAACTATTGTAGTTATGACTTGAAATGATTAAAATCCAATTTAAAAACAATTTGGGAACAATGAAACAGGAGATAAGCCCGTTTCGCAAGATATGCAGACACCGTGTCAACAGGACATGTACGACAATTGGAACTGCTTACACTACTCAACCAAGGACGGCTTTGTTAGGGTTGTATTTGTTTATTATAATACAAGGCTGCCGAACTTTAAATTATGGCTTGTCTCTAAGGTTACAATTATAATTTTCTGGGGATTTTTTTCGTTATGTAACATTCAATTTTGATTCCATTTAATCAACTTGCATACGAATGTCCGATTCATTATTTAGTTAGTCAGCTAGTTTTCGTGTTTTATGAACCTTGTCATAAGACTGCTTCATGCTTACGTGTATGATATTGCTTTCGTGTGATGTAGTAAGACCATCTCTGTGGTTGAGAGCATGTATTTCTTATCACGTACATGCATGTGCAAAAAATCCAGTTTGGCTTTGGGGCCATGCTTGCACCTGTAAATGCTATTTTATACTGTACTCTTCAATTAATGCTTGACGAGCCAGACAAAATCTAGTCAAATTAATCATCAATTGCTGAAAAAAGTATTAGAAGTTGATCTTTTTGTATTTCGAAATATCATTGTATTAATTTTCATTTGCTATGATAATTTTATAAGCTTTGCATGAATGAGTCAGATGATTTTTTCTGATTTGGTTTAAGTGATCCCATAGACTGTGCAGCTGTAGAAGGTTTAAGGCAGATGACCCAATGGAAGTTCATATGGCTCATTTTTTGCATCATCATCATAGGTTCAAGACGTATATAATACAATATGAATAATAGGTGAATCAGAGGTAGATCCCACCATGTCGGTAGGACTGCAATATGAGTTCAAAAACACACATCAGCTTCATGTTATCTTTTCATTTAGCTCAACATAAGACTTTTGTTGTTCTTATCAATGGATTTTCTGTGAGAAATGTCAGAAGTTGTTTTGGCTTTTCGTCTTTGAATCAAAAATATCGTTGTGTGAAGCTTGTTAGGAAAACATACAACATCCACATGTAACATCTAATTAAAATTAAAATTATTATTTAACATATCTGTGCGAAAGAAAACTACCTGCAGCAAGTCATTTTCCGTTTGTAATTGTAATTGTAATTGTAATTGTGATTGTGATTGTAATTGTAAATCCTGCATGCCGTCACCACACATTTTCCAATGTTGAATGTTGTATGGGCATCGCTTCCCTCCATATACTGGCGCAAAGCTGCCCTTTTAAGGTAAGTATTTTTCGGAAACATGGGCAAAGGAGGTTTTCATTATTTTTTTTGAACGGGAGATATGTCATCGTTGTCGCTGTCGTCCCCGCCGACGCCGCCATGCACCTTCGTCGTCGTCGTCGTCCTCCTCCTCCTGCACCTGCTCCTGCTCTTCCTCCTCCTTATCATCATGCAGACTAAATCAATATTACAGTGCATACACGAAAATACGACTACTTGATAAGGAAAATGATATCCAAGCAAACTAAACAGATGGCAATCTGCACTGCTGAGGTGACTAATTATAAAAGCACAATTCAGCCGGCTCTTTATCCTACTGCCAAATTAGGCATTTCAGTTGAACAGCTCGTGTCTTATAAATCAACAGAACCTCCTTATCCATGCCAACACCTGAAAGGCAGGATAATGTAAAGAACTTCGCGTTTCAAAAGTTGTAGTTAGTCACTCTTGATTTGGAAAACTCTTTGTCGGCAAATTTTTAGTTGGTCTGTTCTCCTTAAAATTATGGTACTCAAAGCCGTAACAATACGAAGCTATGTATTAATTAGCTAAATTTTAAGGCTTGTCGGACCAATTTCCAGGATACACACTGTATAAAATCAATTTTCTATCAATCAGGGTCACTTGCGGCCAAATAGAGTGTACAGCAGAAACAATGTACACTGAAAATTTTTCAGTGGATTCACAGTATGGGTGGTGTGTCCAAAGAACCACATGTTGCTCACACATCCTATTGCACCTTTAGGATGCTTGACGCGTCTTGTTTAGTGAGGCATCTTATTGTTAAAGTCAGTGTTCATCATGAAAACGGCCATGCCCTTACGGTGTTCTGGATGTTCTATGTTTTCATTGCATACTACAAAATTGTAAACCGAAATGGAGTGATCTAATTTGCAGGGCTTATAATGGTTATGCGCTCGAACTGACGTTGTGCCTTTCAGAGGCTTCTGATGTCATACGCTAAGAAAACCTCTCAACGAAGCATATAATGTTCTCTAAAGCACACATTCCAGGTGTTATTCTTTTTCGAAATTTACTTTTTGGCAGTTCCAAGAACATATGGCCTGCGGCAGGCGGATATGATTCCCTATGTATCTTTGACATGTGTCCACACAAACCAACATGAAAACATTAACAAGCAAGTTGTCAACCTCCAAATGCCCTTGTTTAACTGACAGAAAAATAACACAGTTTTGGGAAAAAAGATCCTGCCTAACAAATTTTCAACCTCCCTGTGTCCTTGTACAACTGACAGAAATATGACAGACTTTGCTGGTGGAAGTGCAAAAGATATTTTGAACATGAAAGATCACTTATTCAAAAGGCTTTTTCGTGTTTTACAATAGCTTTTTTCACATTTCATCTCATTACCAAATTTACGGAAATGTGTGTCTTGATGACACGAGTATGCTTTTAATGTATACTCTTTTCTCGAAAAAGTGTCATATGATACAAAAATACACCACACTACTCAGTATATTGCTCATATTCAAGTACATGTTTACCGCAATACAGTACTTAAAATATGGTCAATCCTTGCATGTCATAGCCTGTTTCAGTCACTTATTGCTTGATTTGGGTTACAATCATTCAGATCTGGTGTATTTGGGTCCAAGATGATCTCTGTCTGCTGCCATAATGCGTAAACAATGAGTAGCTATTTAGATACTGATAAGGAATGTGTGAAAATATTTTTTAAAAAATGTGTGCAGTTTATTTTCAGAAAAGTAACACCGCCCTAATACCAATGGCATTGTTACAATCAAAAAGCCTAGCATGACATATTTTTACGGCTACAGGTGTTTTTTAATGAATGCATTGCCACGTTTTCCTGAAAAAAATGATAAAGATAACATTAAAAGTAAAAAGAAATGAGAGGACCCCTATTGACGTTTGTGAAAATAATTTCTGAAACACAAGGCTAGTTTACCAGTTATATGGCCATCCTCTTTCAGTAGAAATGCTGCTCCAGATCTGCCATTAATTCAGCCGATTTTCTTTCCTAGTGACAAACAGGGCTGGAGTTGGGACGTATGCATGGACGCATCAGATCCGATTGACATCGAACTACGTCATTGAAGCACGACTAGCCACCAAAGGTTTGGTCATGCTGCCACTTACATATAGACAGGGAATATGCTAGACACGAACATTAAATAAATATGTACATCGAAAGCTGATATTTTCATTATCAGTATGTTGCAGGATCCATGCACGCATTTGAAGTTAGAAGAAATCACCAGTGCAATTTCTATAGATCTTTCACAGTGGCACCACCCCCTCCCCCCCTTCGTCAGCCATATTTCAGGCTTGACACTGCATTTGTAAAATGTTTTTTTCTAAAAATTGGTCAGGATCTGTTTCCCTAACAATGTGAAGAATCCTGTATTGATATGCGGTTGAACACATTTTAAAGATCAAACTTTTTGTCGAAATGACAAACAGCTGATTATTGTTCTATTAGATAAAGATGTGCTTTCACACGCAACTGAAGTAGGACACAGACGTAGCCAACACATAGAAGAGACGTTACCCTGTGTCTTTAGCTTTCGTACAAGGTCCAATCCAAGAGGAAGCTCAACTTGAGCGATTCAAGTTCCGGGAAATTTATTCCCAATGCTCGGTTTATGTCACCCTGGAACTCTAGTTAAGGTCTAAGTCACCGTTGAAGCTTATTATCTTCATAGACGCATAAGGTAGAATTACTTCGAACCTGCTGGCAATGAATGAGTTCAGTTATCGCATACCATACATTGGTATTCACCGTCGAGTAGCAGGTACAATGGTCAACATAGTTACCTTTCACCCCCAACAGCTGCTGTGCTTGATTACGGCAGATGTAGGGTGATACTACTACTGTTGTGCAACAGAAACGTGTGCTTGCTTTCGCCATAAACAAAAATTGTAAACTTGTTTCAGCACTTGTTTTACCAGCATCGGTGAATTGGGACCTTGTGCAGCAAAGTAATGTGGTGAGGTCCACAGGCCTAGCATGACAGTGGAGCCATCAACTTCAGTTTAATATAGTAGACCGGCACTACTTACACCTTTCCCATGCCATTTTGGTCGAAATTAATCTAATATGAAATTTTGGTCCCTGGCTTGATAGGCCACCTCAAGTTGTCGTGATTCTTTTCGGTTTAATTTTCATGCAACTCTATCTCCTATGACACCTTTCTTATTTTGAAAGATTACAGGTCAGTGGGTCTATCTCACAAAAAGTTTTGTGTCTGTGAATATGTGCGAGTATCAGCCAACACTGTCTTTAACATAATATATAATCGAATCTGGTTACACAGCTGTGTCATATCCGAATTCATCTTGTATTTCTCCAAGACGAAATATTTTACATAAAGCCAGAAGATTTTGTATTTCCCAATCATTGTCCAAAGTGGTATAGGACAGGACTTCATATAATGTTCCTTTATTTAATTTATTTATCCTGATAGACTGGCAACTTTTTTTGGCTCTTCTCAGTTACTGTAGTATATCTTCTTCTGCATGCTAGCGATACCAGACATCATCATCTGACTTCATCTGAAATAGATAAAGAATTCTCATTAAACTTCTTCCATTAACCCAACAACCGATGACGTCTTTATCTTGCTCCTTTTGACTGACCCCAACGCGCAATGTATCAGTGACCAATAGCGACAGCTATGTGGTACCATGTCCGTTCTACTGCTGATGCAATGGCAAGATCTAATTGATAATCTTGGTTGATATGTTAGGTTGCATCAAGTCAATACGATAGGTCTGTATACGCTAATGCAAATCCCAGAGACGATTTATCAATGTGACGGTGACATGTCACATTTTGACAGATAGTGCCTATTATATTTATATTTGACGAGGTGTATTCCATTTACGGTTGAATTTCAAAGTACGAGCCATTGCCTACAGAATGTGAGCTTGTGCAATGTATCACCGTTTGACATGAATTACTTCCCGCCGCTTAATTGAAACATCATTTCCCTCTTGAATGGTGGAGAAATATTATGTACAAATATTCCAGATTAAATCAGTGAGAGCAGTCTGTTGTGATAATGTCTTGCCATCAGGTCAGGAGTAAACCTCTGCATGGCTGTGTTAAATTGCTTCAGTGGCGTTGGCATTGTAATAGAAAGCACAGTTTGTCAACAAACACAGTGCCTCCAGCACAAGCAATTCATGTTTGAGTATGACGAACTACAAAAGCCGGTCACAAATGGAGCCAGAGGGGGAAAAATGCTGGGCGGTAGCTTATATATATATATATATATATATATATATAAATATGATAATCTTATTTGAATCGTCACGCCAAGATCAAAAAAAAAAAAAAAGGAAAATGCAACAAAGGTACGGAAGATAAACCACAATGTACGAAAGATAAATAAACTCAGGTGAGTGAGATCAAAATTTGTACACAACAAATACCAAGATTCAAAAGAGCATGTAGGGTGAGCTACCAGTATGTGCGTTTCACTACAATGTTTTAAAAATTGTTTGTGGAAAATTAAAGTATGGAGAGAGTCCAATATCTCATCATTAGAGGGAGCCATCTTAGGTTTCCTGTATTGAGAAACTAGTTCTGAAGCTACAAGGTTATATTTAGCAATACGATACAGCAGGGTATTAACTTAGAATTTCCCGAGGTAATGTTCACAAACAACATATGTGTTGAGAGGTCGTGTGCTGAACTATCTACATTGCATATACGATGAAACAAAGAAGCAACACGCTTTTTACGATTTGCCACACTTATTTGTCTTTCATAGCTTCACGTAATTTTGAATGTCGAGATTTCCTCCCTAAAGCGAGACACTGATCATGCAACCAATGGCGGAGTCAACCAAAGCGACTTCTTGATTGAATAGTGAGACGCAGTCTATACCGTATACAAGCGTGGGTCGACATATATATACTTTTCCATGAAGTGACAATTCAGGGGATTCATACCACATTTGGCTACGTTGTGGAAAGACCTTCTCCAGTTCTTGATACGCTTGTCAATATATCCCTTAATAACAGAATTCAACACTTAAACTCTCCAACGTATTTTCGTTTTTGGCTCTGCTGACCACAGGTCGCAGAGCTTATACAATCACTTATGTCTGTCCGTCCGGCCGGCCGTCCATAAATTTTTGGTTGTGAGCGCCATAGTTTTCAAGATAGCCCCATATAACATTTAGGAATTATCAAGTGTATAAAAATCTATGTTGAGTTTGATACTGGTGGCGCCACCTACAGTATTATATAATATATCGCTCGAAATGTGAAAATCTTGTGACCGCTCTAGCATTCATTGTGTTTAGTAGGTCTTCGTGATACTAGTAGTGCCACATGTAACTTGATGGAAATTATGAGCCAATATATGTTTTGAAAAATAAAATTTCATACCTCAAAAAGAGATTGAATTAGACTTGCCAATTTTATAGAATATATAGATCTTGTCTAATGCTAGTAGGTTGTATAATATCAGTGACATTGATTTATTGTTGTGAGGTCATGAGGCATGAAAGTTGAAAGAGGTGACTTTGTAATGTCAGGGCACAGCTTGGACATCAATGGCAAAGAATTGAGTCTCCAGATCAAAACTGTATATTGTACATAAAGCTGTACCTGGAACCAACTGTTTGGGTCATCGGGACTAAATCATTATGGGTTTTGGCACTCGCCGAAGTTTATTGTCTTTCTTCAATCACTCAAAAAACTGGAATGCTGGATGCGGGGCGCACATTTTGAACGCTAACAATTTCTAACCGGAGTTGAAGGTCGAGGTCAAATGTCCAGTTGGAATACATGGGTCATCTTGTGAATGTTCTACACCCAGCAATTGGTTTTTATATTTTTACTTATTTTACTTTTAAGACTTGTAAAGTGTATGTTAATCTATTTCGGTATCAATATTTGTGGCGCCACCTATAGTATTATGTAATATTCATAAAATTTAGTGCTATTGCAAAAGAGGTCAAAATCTTGTTTGCTTATGATACTAGTGGTGCCATCCTACTTTGATGAAATTGATGAGTTAAATGTCTCGAAAGATACAAAATTCTGTATCTCGAAAAAGAAAGCAATTAGAAATGCCAAATCTATATGATATATAGATCATGTCCAATAATATAGGACAAATGACTTTGACTTATTTTTGTCAGGTCATCAGGCTTGTTAAGTTGAAACAGGTCATTTTATAATGGCATGGTGTAGCTTGGTCATCCATGGCAAAGAGAATTGAGCATTCATATTGAAATTATATTTGAGTATGTCTTATGTAAAACTCTACTTGGTGACCTACTTTTCAATGTTTTTTAGCTCCTACGAAAATGATATTTGATTCAATATCATGATCCCTACTGAAAATGAATACAGGAGAGAGAACTTTCCACTTGACCATAGCACATACACACTTATTATTATACCATACTTACAGGAACATCCAATGCGAGATAGGAAAATATTTATTTCAATATATCAAATACACCAGGATGCCAGACCTTATCAAAACATCTTTGTGCGTACAGGGGAGAACTTTTGATTGTCGAGATAAGCGATTTCAACTTGCATGAAAGAGCAGGCCATAAAATCCTATTTTGCTGTCGCAAGGACATAATGTTCCTATACATTTTAAGGCATCTCTAGAAATTATAAAACATGCCTCGAAAATGACCCAGAGATCAAGGTTCAAGGTCAATCCGTCATAAATATGTTCATAATATATTGAAAATTTCCTTTTAGTGGAAATTTATTGGGGTAGCAAGTAAGTCATGTTGCCTGTGTAAGGGAAACACCTTTGCCTCTGAAATAACAGTCAGTACAATGGTTAAGGTCAAACTTCCACAAATAGTATGGAGTATGCATGTTTGAAATGTTTTTGAAACAATCTTATGTGACTACTGTGCTGCCATACCATTATATTCGACAATACTTACGCAGGAGAATCAGGATGTGTGGGTGTGGAGCCTCTCCGGCACAGGGTGAGGGGCGGGGGCTGCTTGCTTCCCGCCATCCATATTATTTGTGGACGGGACGCCTCTGGGTAACATGGTAACATACTGAAGAAGTGAGCTCCCCACTACCTAGATGCTATATGTAGATAAATACAGGTTGTCCTGGACAACGCAGAAAACTGGAAATATGGATTTGTTTGCTTCTTGGGGTGGGCCCGTGGGGTGGGATGGGGTGTTATTTGTAATAGTGATGCATGTCTGGTAGGTTTACTGTCAGGCCACCTGACTCTCAGCAATTTAACAATCATGCCCAGGACCTCAAGCCTAGGTATAAGCGCTGGTCATTTGTCCGGGGATCCTGTCTTCCCAGTGTGTGAGTTTTGGTGGCTCTATCCCATTTGGGTTAGGTAAAGAAAGACGGTAGGTAGCATCGTTTGTGCCCCAAACAAAATCTTATTGTCTTTGTTGTTTTTCAGAAGGAAACATCTTAGGTATGGAAATGTTAATTAGGTGAATGGTTTCTTTCAAAGATATATATACTTTTGATGGCCTTCCATTGAAAGCATAGATAAAATTAATAATCGTACCTGAAGGTCATACAGTGAATCAACGCGTAAACAAGATATGTGACACATAGCAAAGACCCGTATAGCTTTTTCTTTTCTTTTTTGGCTGAGACTAGCAGCGAGATCATATTTGGACGGAGCACGTTTGCATGTATATTTATATATATATATATATATATATATATATATATATATATATATATATATATATATATATATATATATATATATATATATATATATATATATATATATATATATATATTGCCTGGAGGCAGTAACTGCAGATGCAGTTAGGGGCCTCCGATTGTAAGATGATCTTCGCAGGCTGTGGTTATCTCCATAGACATTCTCTTTTGTTATCTTTTAATGCCAATGTATGTACCTCCTTTGTAAGACCAGCTCTTTAGGTCGTGACCTGGGACAGCGCCTCTCAATGCTGGGACCTAAGCATATTCAAGCAGGCAGTGTCCAGTCTGTTGGCGGCCAGGGTGCCATGTACATATATTTTAATGCAACTGGTGACTTTCTACGTAGATATTTATAGTGCTCTAGGCCTAAGATTTAAAAAAACATACAGGTGTATAGTCCTTTGGTTTGTCCATTCTGTGCAGTATAAAGTCTTAGAATGCAACAAAAAGTATGATAGCCATATTCGTTATTCGGTTATGCAATGCAATCCGGACTAATTTGTATATCTATTTATGTTCAAAAAAGTCTTTGCTTCGTTTTAAGTTTTGTATATACTGTAGTCCTTATTTGGAGACACCAGCCCTGGTGCCATTTAAGAAGTGGTCACATTGGGCGAGTGGTATCCCAAAGGAGGTTTGATTTGCACCAACTGTGCAACAATTGACTACTAGCTCAGTGGAGGCACATTTTAGTGACTTGAGCATAAATAGATCTATACCTTCGGAGATCCTGAAGCATTGATAAATATTTTCTGGATGCGACTTCACACTGGTACTACCAATTTGTTAGTGTACTGATAGATGCCACATGCAACGTTCCTGCTTGGTACGAATCATGACACTCTACACGGCGAAAAACGACGATTTATTTTCGGCGAGCGGAGGCAGTTTTCGGTGAGCTGGTCTTTACGGACGAAAAGCAAATATGTGCTTTTATTTGTGTAAAGGTTTTTGCAAAACTGTAAAATATATCTAGTAGTGAGAGCTGACGCGTTTCATGAGAATATAACAATGGATCATTTTGACAGGTGACCAGCTTAAAATTTACATGTTGGAATTGTTCAAAAACAAAATGGCTGCACACTGAAAAGGACCAAGAAGGAAAAAAAAGTGAAATTTTGCCAAAATAATGGCAGCTGCTAGGCCTAAACAACCTTACCCGTGAGCGGAATCCTGCTGCCGAAAGGCACCACGAGACCAGAATATCAAATGATATGACGGGTGTGCAGCACGGTGAATGAATGGGTGGGGTGACCGAAAACTGCCTACGAGCGAAAACTGCCTCCACTACCCTACTTTCATTTCTCATCGATAATTCAGATTCCGAGATCATTTATGTATGTTTATTAGAGTATTTGCATCTTATAGTCCTGTTTTTACGCATTTATTGCTATTGTAGACATATTTTTAATTTGTAACCAAGTTTGACAAATCATTTTTATAAATAAATAAAAAGCGGCTGTTTTTACTTGTCTGAAATGGGTAATTGCTTGAGGGATAAGTGGTCCCTTTGAGCCATTTTAGGCCTAAAGTACCAAAGTAAGTACCTAAAATTTACAATTCTTAAGGAAAACATAACATTTTTTCTTGTCCGTGTTCTGGTGGTTCTAATTTCTCAAACACGTGGAATGACACATATTTTGTAAGTTTAATGTTTTCACTTCTTGCCAAGATGGACCATCAATGACAACTCAAAGAATATTTTTCTCACATTGAAACCCAGCATATCAGTTTTTAGCCGATGTGTTCACCACTAGTATGCTTTATATGGAAGCCACGTGACCACGTAATTTGTATGTTTATGATGTCTCTAGATTTTATCAACTGTTTGTGTCATGGCCTTTAGTTTGATGTATGATACAGTTGACAACGTTTGATATTCTTTTATCTTTGTCATGGTGATAGACTTGCACAAGTCCCTGGTGCATGTCCAAATTTTCCCATCGCCCGGTCCGACCAAGAAGTGTGATACTTTTTCCCCTCGACAAACTGTATAATATTATGTCAACTACCATTATACAGTATACCGTTATTAAGGACTATCATTTTGTTTTAACTGGTTGACACTGCCGCCGTGCCGGTATCAACGGTAGCAGCTATTGAGTCCGAGTCAGTTTTAATCTTATTATTATTGTGATAAGGCTATGCAGCAAGTGGTTCTTGATCACTGCTTGGCTATTGTAGCCATTGACCACTCAAGCGAGACAAAGCTAAGGGTCTCCCTACGGCTGCCGGCACGTATGCGACTGGTTTCACTTAAAATTTAATTATGCAAAAAAAATTGGGATTTTTTAAGCTTACCCACCAAGATGGCAGCCATCTTTATTTTATTTCCGTAGGAGTTCTTGAACAAATTGTCAACATAGATTTTATTATTTAGGCATCTAGGAACAATACAAGCTTTGTTAAGAAGCATCAACATTCAATGCATACGGGACAACCAATAGACCTTAGACAAAGTATAATCTAACTGACAGATCAGCTAAAGTTCGGATTTTTAAGCCTGGTTGCCTCCTAAGCAAATTTTCGATGGTTCCCGGTGCGTCTGCTTAGGAGGCAAAAGCCTGGCGGCATTCTTGGATTTCTCCCAGATGGGTTAAAGGAAAACAACAATCAATATGTCAATATGGATTTTTTGTACAGATATACAAGAACAATATTAAGAATGTTGACAACCTTTAACACTTAAAGCACACAGGATCTTTTCAAGCACCAGAGGACCCTACACAAAGATAGCGAGTCAGGCCTAGCAAAATACCTTTTTGCCTTGGTTACTTGTAAATTATCTCGATCTTTGCTTAAAAAACGTCCAGGACCTTTGTAGCATTAAAAAGTTCAACGCTCTTCGGTTTACCTACTTGCGCCCGCTTTGAAAAACGCAATCTTTTTTTTTTGGGGGGGGGGGGGGCACCAATACGGTCTGGGTTGGAAAGATTTGTATGAGAGATCCAGTTTCTTTGGTTGCACTGTGTACATGTATAATAACCGTAAGTTTATCCATATCTTTATCAACAGTCTGTTAGATCTCAAGACTACTCCTGCCATCGTTAATTAAAATAGGTTTAAAAGCATTATTTTTTTTTCCTCCAAAATATGCTTGTGTGTCTCATTCTTTTGAAAAATAGACAAATTTAGAGCACGAAACTCTGAAATTTTCGTCAAATTGCAGGTAACTTATTGGCAGATGCACATTCCATATTTACTGAAAGCGATATCAGGAACTATTTTAATCAGTAAATGATCAGTCCTCCTCCGACACAATTTAACAAGAATGCGTATCAGGCTTGTCAGAAATAGAACTCAATTTATTATCGATCCAGTTATATACAGATCTACTCTGATTAAAAAGGAGTAGTGTTATCCCTGTACATTAACGACGTAGGCCAGAATACGATCATTTGACACCATACAATTAAATAGTTTTTAAGAATTATTACAAACCCTTTTGCATTTCACCATTTATCATGAATATGATTTTGCATCGGGAGTTGATAATTCATATTAAAAATCATGCTGAAGAACTGGCAACTAGACTTTCTCTGTCTAAGTGAGACTTGGCTAAATGACAATCATGACCCTGGCTTTTATAAAATAGAGGGCAATGAACTGATGATATAAAATAGACCAGGGCCGGGAGAACAGGCTGGTGGTGTTGGGATCTACGCTGCCAGTGATATACCGTATTTTACACACCCTGATCTCGAATCCAAGCTAGAAGCCCTGACCATTGGAATAACACCTCATGGTGCCCGTCCGTATCTCATTACTTCAATTTACAGACCGCCCAATTCCATAGTGGTCTTTGACCGGGATCCTCAATTATTAATGGGTCGTCTGGCTTCAGAGGGGAAAGAACATTTCATGCTTGGTGACTTTAACGTTGATTTGATGCAAAGTGGACCCAGGCTTGTTGAACTTCTGAATGAGTATCAAACCAAACAACTTATAATTGATCCTACACGTGTGACACCTACATCGTCCACTATTATAGACCATATTTACACATCCTGTCCACAACATGTGTCAAAAAGTGGTGTAGCACCAGTACGCATCAGTGACCACCACTTAATATATGCTGTGTACAAGTTTGGAGGTGCGTCAAATGGCTCTAAACAACATGTAAAGAGTCGATACAGAAATTTCAAGCATTTTGATCAGCAATCTTTTCTCTGTGACCTTAAACAAAGTCCCGTGGTCCGTGGTACAAGCTTTCATGGATCCTTATGATGCATGGGACACTTTTAAATGTATGTTTATCAATGTCGTTGATGAACATGCCCCCTGGATAGACAAGCAAATAAGAGCAAAATCCGAACCCTGGATGAATGATGAGATCCTCCAACTTATCCACCGTAAGAATGACCTTCATAGTAAATGGCTTGCTGATCGTCAAAACGAAAGCCGACACCAAGAATATAAAGATGCGATCGCGAGAAATTTACTTACTACCAGGATCCGGGAAGTAAAATCTGACTATAACACGTCACTCATCGAGGAAAACCGTTTTAATGCACAATGTTTGTGGAAATACTTAAAAGTTGCTACCTGGAAAAACAAGTTCTGTCCCACATACTATAAAAGATGATGACAAAACTTAAACAGACCCACAGGCTATAGCAAATAAATTTAATGACTACTTTCCAACAGTAACGGAAGTGCTAGCTCGAGAAGAAGGGTGCGACACACCAACTGGCCCTGCAAACGTTCCCCGTGAAGTGGCTGAAGACATAGTCTTCTCACTTTCTAAAGTTACGGAGGGTTGTGTGCTGAGAGAAATTAAATCCATGCCAAATGGAAAAGCTACAGGCCTGAATGGCATAAGTGTTCAGCTCCTCAAAGCCGACGCAGAGGCCATCACCCCCTGCCTGACCTGGATATTGAAGCTTTCCTTAACTACAGTTATCGGTCCCGATAATTTTAAACTGGCCAGGTTGACCGCCATTTATAAGTCAGGGCCAAATAATGAATGTAGTAACTACAGGCTAATATCCATTCTATCAGTTGCCAGAAAAATATTACAGGAAGTCCTTCATGAAAGTTTCTACAAATGTATGGACTCTCAAAATCTAATTGCAAACCTATAGTCAGGTTTTCGCCACCTGCACTCGACTACAACAGCACTTGTTCAGCTCTATGATGAGCTGCTTCAGCACATTAACGATGGTAGAGTAAACGGTGCTATACTAATCGACTTGAGGGAAGCATTTGATACCGTCAACCATGATCGTCTCTTGCTCAAGCTACAATCATATGGCGTATATGCAATGGCAATCAGCTGGTTTAAATCATACCTTTGTCATCGTATGCAAAAGACTTTTTTCAGGGGATTTTTATCAGAGGATAAGAAGATTACAGTTGGCATCCCTCAAGGCTCCATTTTAGGACCCCTGTTGTTTTTAGTGTTTATAAACGATCCACCTGAAGTAATTAAAGAAGCCTCAACACATCTTTACGCAGACGATACTACCATTATTTCGTCTGATCGGGATGTGCACCAACTGTGCCAAAAGCTAACCCATATTACAAACTGCAGTGCTATATGGCTCAAGACCAATAAGTTGTTTTGACATACTACAAAATCTCACGAGATGATCTCCTGCACAGCTAAGGGAATGTCGTTAACAGATTTATCCGAGTTTAAAGTTTACATAAATGAGGCAGAGCTCAAACAAGTACAGTCTAGTAAGATATTTGGTGTAACATTTGATGAGACCTTGACATTCACCAGCCATATTGACTCACTCTGCTAAAAAATATCTAGAAAAATTGGTCTGTTAAAAAAGTTAAGAGGAATAATTCCATAACATACCCTACACTCTTTGTGCAATGTTATTGTTATGCCTCACATCGATTATTGTGGCTTGATATGGGGTACATGTGCACAGACTCAGCTGGACAGGATATTTGGGCTACAAAAACGTGCCCAATGAAACCAGAAATATCAGTCATAGCATCAGCAAACACCTCGACCACTGTGTGATTCCAACTCATGAAAACTCATGCAGTCTTAATGTTTACAGATCTACGCCTCCATATGGGCGACCGGAATTTGTAGGGTCCATACCACGCGTTCCACGTTAAGAAAATACTACTTACTGATCTATTATAAAACCACTGTTTTCTAAGCACTGCGTAATGATATCATGGTCTCCTGAGCGAAACCAAGGTCATGACAGATAAGCATACAGCAGTGTAGCAACTGCTCAGCTATGTATTGTGATGACTGTTTGAATACATGGCAGTTACACTACTGACAGCACAGAAGAATACTCTAACAGTAAGGGTTTCAGGAAGCATTACTGCTCTGGAGTGATGGGTTATCATTACGGACGACCATCCCATAATGACGGTCATCAGCCTGTCCATTCACATTTGCGGCTTTTTCTCCATAACCGCCGGGCGGATAACTTCGGGTTAATGCACCTAGAGTGTGTCTCTACCAAATTTACACAATTGGCCAGGCTCTAATAATTTTTGGATTGTATATGATTTTTTCATTGGGAAGGGCGGGGGGGGGGGGCAAATCTTGAAAGATGGTCTTGGAATTTACTTGTCCAATTCTTTCGAGATTGCATAGGACACATTTTGGGGCGCCCTAGAGATTAATTTTTCAACAGGTGCTACTGTATTTTTTTTTCTTCTGTTTTTACGATTTCTTGTGTTGTTGTTATTTGGACTTCTCCAAAACCGTCCTTCAAATTGTTCTGGAAAAAGTGGTGGAAATGTAGCTTGTGGAAGGGTCAACAAACGTGTTCACCGTGTGGTGTTGCTGTGGATCCCTGGTTTTTAACGCAGTTTTCAATTCGGGTACTGGTCTGTTAGTGCACACATTCCTGTTGATTACTTGTAGGTTATTGGGGATTGAAATGCTAATTCGCATTTTGGACTTTTTCTCCGAATCCATAGGCCGATCCACTTCAAACTTGGCTGGAATGTACCTTGGGCGCGTGTCTGCGAAGTTGTTCAAATGGTCAAGTTCCAGTGATTTTTTTTTATTTCAATAAATCGTTTGGTTAATTGTTTGGCAAAATCTTTAAATAAAAAATCATCTCCAAAACTGCTTAGCCAATTGCTTTGAAATTGCATAGGGACACCTTTGCGGACCCTTCAAAAGGTGCCCCTGCGATTTTTGTTTTTAAAACTTTTTTGCAAATTAAAGCTATTTTCTCTTTCTAGCTCTAAGACCGTGTTGAAACTCGCAGTAAATGTACCCTGTGGGAGGATCCAATAAAGCTGATAACTAGGTGAAGTTTATGCGGGACTCTGATTTTTAACACATTTTCAATTCGGGTACATTTTCGTTGATGCATGCGTTCCTGTTGATTAACATGCTGCTCAATGGTAATTGCAATGCTCATTTACACTTTAAACCTCTCCAAATACATGTACATTGGCCAGATTCTCTTCAAACTTGGTGGGTATGTATTCAAGGTGGATCTCTGTTGAATCTATCCGAATAGTCTTACTCCAGTGATGTTTCAATTTTTTATATTCAGTTCTTCTTGTAAAGTCTTAAACTGTTCTCCAAAAGCGTGTGGCCAATTCTTTAAATCTTGTTCTGGCACACATCTGGTCTCCCCTAGGCCTTAACCTGTGTGACGGGTGACGCTGCATTTCTTACGAATTATTATATTTTTCACCATTTTTTTTGACTTCTGCCAAACTGCATGTTAGATTCTCATCAAATTTTGCGGGAATGCACCTGGACTCAATCTCCACTCTTTGTTACACTGCAGGGTGCTGCATCCTGATTTTCAATGAATTATTGAAATAGGAATTATCAGATAAAATACACATGTGTGTGCTTATGTTAGCGTTGTTACAATGGGAATAGCAACAACTGTGACATATTGACTTTTGTGTTGATAATTGTGGCTCCTAGGCGCATGCCTATTGGTAAATACTAATAGGACAGTACCTATAGGGTATGGCAGTACCTATAGGCTTTCTTGTGCTGCTCTTGATTTTCACCGTGAAAGGTCAAAATAACAACTTGGCTTATATCTCGGTAATGGTGGATCCCTGATTCATGGTTATTATTAAACACTAATAAGAAATTACGCATGGGGTTTCTTGTGGTGGTGTAAATTTCGAAATTGATCGACCTTGAAAAATAATGACACCGTGGCGTTGCCAGTGGCTTGAAGTTCAGTGGCCTTTGCATGACTGACACCCGGAATTGAAACTAGTCGTATAATTGTCTGCTACCGTTGCGTAGAATCATCAACAATAATCTGTTTTATAGCTGCAGAGGTACTAGAATTGACATTAGATTCTGTCGCAGGTCCACCTTCACTTTTATACTC
The DNA here is from genome assembly GCA_964020975.1 of Hermodice carunculata. Classification (NCBI taxonomy): domain Eukaryota; kingdom Metazoa; phylum Annelida; class Polychaeta; order Eunicida; family Amphinomidae; genus Hermodice; species Hermodice carunculata. The sequence continues at coordinate 1,095,367 of CAXHWN010002187.1, read as the reverse complement.
ATTGGCAATACTACTGTTATTTACTTTTTATAACTAGCAAACGTAACTTTCTTTTTCTTTTTGTTCTTTTTACAATTATACGTTGCTTCTTTTAAGGCCCTTTAGGTTGTGCATCCTTACTTAGTCGCTGACCAAGGGGTAAGTGATGCAAAACGTCAGATGGACTGTCTTCTCATTGAGAATTAAATTCTGATATCCACTACAGACTCAATGTCTCATGTAACGAGATGTCGATTTGAAGTACTTCGACAACAAAAGCTGTCGTATCTTGAATACCATTAGGCATGATGATGATAATAATAATAATAATAATAATAATAATAATAATAATAATAATAATAATAATAATAATAATAATAACTTATTTATGAGACTACCCCTTTACAACAGGGGCACCGCGGGCAGGGCATGACCCGCGGTGCGTCCAAATATATACAAGTATAAAAAGAACACAATACGTCACTATACACACCAATCAAGTAATAAAACAATTAGGTCGGGCTCAGGGAGTCGTTAAGTGACTAGCGCCTGCAATGCCACGCTTCTGTTATAGACCTTTCACAGATAAAATCAAACAGTGACTCAACATTTTTTCCAAAGTCAAATGCTTGTTCGCCAAGTAAAAAACAAAGTTTTCTTATTTGTGAGGAACCCATGTATTTGTACCATACGTGCTCCATACCGCACTCTCTTAGACTATTTTCCAACATAAATATGTATTTGACTGTAATATGGTTTGTTGTACTACATTTAAACATGAAATGCGGAAGATCCTCTATTTCGAGGTGACACAAATTGCAAATTTCATGTGATAATCCCCATATGGCGAGATCTTCATTCAACTCCAAACAACCGACCCTGGCCAAAAATTTTAATCGGACTCCAGCAAAATTTCCAGAGTCATATATGCATTTACTGCCAAAAGTAGAACCCTTTAACAACCGAAACCAGTACAAAGAACTTTTATCATCAATTTCTTGAAAGAATTCTAACTTGTAACTCTCTAAAACTTAATTTTCGATAAGGCTGCAGCCAGCCGTCATTTTTGCTTGTCAACGCACGGTCCATTCCTACATTAATCGGAATTTGGTGAATTTCATAAATATAAGGCCAGGGTGGTCTCGTTTGACCATCATCAATTCCCAAAAATTCATTAAAAACTTGTTTACATAATCTGTTATCAGGCTGATCGTAATTTAGTCTGTGGTAATACTTGATTCGGATTCGATCTAAAATTAACTTAAGTGGTAACCATCCAAATTCTCCTAAAACCGCTGAAACAGCCGGAGAGGACCTTACTCCCATAATCGCCTTAGCCATGCTATAGTGTATTGTTTTAATTAGTGCTTTGCTCTCATTAGTATTATTAAGCCAGACAGCACATCCATGTGAGAGAGAAGGTACGATGATGCTTTTCCAAATACTATTACCAAACGAAACTCTGTTAACGTTCTCACGAGCTGATAAGATATTGCATATATAAGCCCGTAGGCGTGATGCCTTGGGTTTTAGTAACGTTTTAACATGTGGTAAGTCACACAAGGACTGGGTTAAAAGTATTCCAAGATATTTATAGGTCGTACACCCATTAATAAAAGAATTCCCTAGCATCCATTTCCTGCTGGGGTTATAACTTTTGCCAATGACCATCACTTTTGATTTATCGTAATTAAAGGACATGCCCAATTTAGATACAAATACATGTGAAACATTCAACATTTAAGTCAAACTTTCTTCTCTTTCACCAATAAGGACCACATCATCTGCGTACAGTAAACCAGGAATTTTTGTTCCATTGAGGGGAATGCCAAAGTTTTTATCATTTAACATGTCAATTAAATCTTGCATAACCAGGGAGAACAGAGTCGGCAATAGGATATAGCCTTGTTTTACACCATTTGCAACCTCGAACCAAGATGATTCAAGTGGTCAGAAAATAACCTTGTTATTCACTTGGCTGTACAGGCCTTTGACAAGGCGCCATGCTTTTCCTTGTATGCCTTTTTCCCAGAGCTTTAGGAATAACATGTCTATGTTAACCGTGACAAAAGCCTTCATGGCTTCAATATTTCAAGAAAGGCTAGCCATGTTTTCAATTTTTTTGTGTTTCCTCAGGGTACATACACCTTTTAAACTAAAATAATGATCTTCGAGCCTTCGCCTTTTACGATAAGCACTATGCATTTCACTAAGCACGTCATGACTTTCAAGGAAATCCATAAATTGCTCTTCAATTACAGAAGTGAATAACTTATAGACACATGAAGGTACCGTAATGCCACGGTAGTTACCGAGGTCTTCCTTGAACCCTTCCTTATGAAGAGGTTTAACAAGTCCCCGAGACCACTCGGCGAAACACTCTGTTAGCTTACAAAACTGAAAGAGGTTGACTAAAGAATGTATCATGATATGCCCCCCGTACTCAAGAAATTCATTGGGAATACTGTCCACTCCACAGGCTTTACCTGATTTGAGCTTTTTCATTGACATTCCAACTTTTCCAAAGTCTATATCAATATCAGAAAGACCACTGAAGTCATCTATAGTACAGAAAAACATGATCCATATTCATCAAGTCCAAACCTAACAATGACAGCAAAGAGATTCCAGACTTGCCAAAGTATCAACATTTCTCTTCCAATACCAATGTGAAGAAACAAATTTCACTCCTGACTTGAGACAGGCAGTCACCAGTAAAAGGCAACTGGTGGTTTTAAACCGGTCCTCTCAACCTTAGAAATATTCATCATTAACTGCAGACACTAGCTCTTTTCCAAAATGTATAGGCCTAACCACCCAAAACACAAATTTCATTACTTCTGCTAAAAATACAAAGAGACCTCTTAGGCCCATCACCTTTTAGTTCTGCCGACTTGTGAGTCAGCTAAGTTTACAGCAAAAGAGTAAAGTAGGCCTACATCGTTTTTGTGATATTTATGAATCTGGAACATTATAAACACACTCTACCTCCACTATAACTATGAGTCGGAGAACAAAGCCCACAGCACAACATAGCCAATGAAGTAATTTTTAAATAGTGCAGAAAAACATGATCCATATTCATCAAGTCCAAACCCAACAATGACAGCAAAGAGATTCCAGACTTGCCAAAGTATCAACATTTCTCTTCCAATACCAATGTGAAGAAACAAATTTCACTCCTGACTTGAGACAGGCAGTCACCAGTAAAAGGCAACTGGTGGTTTTAAACCGGTCCTCTCAACCTTAGAAATATTCATCATTAACTGCAGACACTAGCTCTTTTCCAAAATGTATAGGCCTAACCACCCAAAACACAAATTTCATTACTTCTGCTAAAAATACAAAGAGACCTCTTAGGCCCATCACCTTTTAATTCTCCCGACTTGTGAGTCAGCTAAGTTTACAGCAAAAGAGTAATGTAGGCCTACATCGTTTTTGTGATATTTATGAATCTGGAACATTATAAACAGACTGTACCTCCACTATAACTATGAGTCAGAGAACAAGGCCCACAGCAAAACATAGCCAATGAAGTAATTTTTAAATAGTACAGAAAAACATGATCCATATTCATCAATTCCAAGCCCAACAATGACAGCAAAGAGATTCCAGACTTGTCAAAGTATCAACATTTCTCTTCCAATACCAATGTGAAGAAACAAATTTCACCTCTGACTTGAGACAGGCAGTCACCAGTAATTTTGTAGATCATCAACCTTCTCCTTCAACGAACTTGTAGATAAATAAGTATTATTCTTGCTTCCTTGAGAACCTAAGTTGCGCCAATAATCACCTAGTACACCTGCAATTTCTCTTGGATTTTCTATCAAGCGGAAACTATCGTTCGGGTTTGTTATTCTGAGGGGGTACTCATTTTTAACGTTCAATCTCTTGAGCATACGCCAGCTTTTCTGAGAATTAAGAGTGATCACTTTAATCTTTCTTTCAACCGTCTTTGCTTTAATTTTTCCTTGGATAATTTGTTTTCTTCTCAAAATATTCAACCCAAAGCTCATGTATAAGATCCGGATTACACTGGCCTATACTTGACCCAATGCCTAAAGAACCTGTAGGCCACTTTTGTACCTTTAATGAGATTGCCTATTTCAGCATCCCAAAGACGACCTTAATGACCTTTAAATGTCTTTTTACTGACAATTTTCTCGCCTACATCCGTTATAATAATTTTGCCATGAGGTCCAAGTCTCATTTACGCTTTTAAATTGTTCACAATTCCAGTCTGAAAAGCGGGACGAGATTTCTTCTTTAAAGGTCCCCCAGTCTTTCCTTTTGCTTAAATTCCATTTAGAATAATATGCTATCTCAGTCTTTTCGACCTGCTTATATGTCGATACAGAAACACAACCTTGAATATATATAGTGTTATGATCATTTCCAATATCATATACACCCATCTCATCAATCACTACGCTCGTCAATGTTTGGCTGATCCCTTCAGTAGCCACGGCATAATCTATAACTGACTTAAGGATACCTTTTTGCCATGTATATTTACCAGAGCACAAATTGGAGCAGTTTAGTACTGTTGTATCTGTGGTTTCAATCAAATGTTCCAATAGATCACCATTTATACTTCTCTTATCATCAGGTCTAAAACATGACAATACACCATTAAACTCTCCAAGTACCAGACATTCAAAACCCCTGGCTATTAAAACACCCATGTTTCTAATTAATTCCTCTGTAATACCTTCAGATTTGTCAGCATCTAACCCGTCATCCGGTAGGTATGCTGTACCAATCATTATGGCTTTGTTAGAATTCTGTATTTTAAGTGAAATCCAAAGTCGTTCAAACTCATCGTTTCTGGAATTTAAAACATTATCATCACAGAGAGAAGTACATTTATTATATACAAGAAAACCTAAGCCACCACTGGGTTTCTTGGATGCGTCCACACGGGACTTCCCAACCCATGTATAATCTGGATGCAGGCTTTGTAAAGCACCGTCATTTTGATGGAAAGTTTCTACCATGGCATAGACTGAGAATTTTTCAAGATCTAGTAATTTGCTAAGCTCTGTGCGTTTAGCTGTACCTAGATTTTGCATGTAACAGTATGCTATTGAAAAATGTTTGGTTCTCTTTTTATTGGAGGCATGCTTACCTCCCCTATGATGACGTTTACGCTTCCCTTTTTCAGCGTGGCTGCCGACCGTGTCGGCAATCGCATCATTGCCCGCAACCTATTCGTTGAGACAGTATTTGGCTTTGCGGTTGGCCTCGCCACACAAATGACAATAAATGGTTGGGCCGTCTTTATGCCTGTAAAGAGATTTTTTTGTGTCCGGGGACCCCACATATAAAGCAAATAATTTGTTTCTTTAAATCACCAGCAGTCTGTTTGTCCAATATCCCATAACGCGACTCATTGTTTGCGTATTTGTTGGTGACGTTAAACTTGACTGGGATATGGGTGTTTTGCCTTTTATTGGGGGCTTGTAAATGGACACCTTGCGTATTTCTGTTGCGGTTCTGTGGTGCTTATTTGTTTTCCATGAGACCACCATTCATGTTCAGGGTTCTAGCGGTGCTTGTTGATGGCCTATGGAAACCCGGGAACCCCCTTCTTACAGCTGATCTGTATGTTGCAACACTTTGAACACCTGGTTTGAACTGAGCCTTCAAGTTTTGTACAACAGTACAAGTACCTTGTGCGTTCAAGTGATGCCCATCCTTGTCTAACAAACCATGACTGACCTCGCCATTTTGTAGCCTAGACTAGCTGTTTTGGTTTACAAAAGCACACTTTTCTTCCTCACATAGCGATTCTAGACCCTCATTTAGCATGTCAATCTCTTCACTCAAGCTTTCCTCAACATTCAACCTGGGGCATATGCTTGATACTGATACCTTTTCACCATTTGTCAAAACTTTTGCACCTTTCAGCAATAGCTTAAAATCATCAAGTATACCTTGTATTGATTTCCAACCACCACAATCAACACTTCCGACAACTATTGCGATTTTATCATATTGTTCAGTTTCTGACAGCTCAAGAAGCTTGTCGTGGATATCATTGACGCGTGCACCTGAAATAGAAACAACTTGAGTGTTCACCAGTCTAGATTCGTCTACGCTTCTAAGCATGGATGAGCCTATCAGTAAACATCTCCTGATTTGTTCTGTTTCATTTTGTGTTTTAATTTTGTCAGTTTCTGAGTGTACCCTGGAGCCATCTTTCGAAGATACTTCTGGTACTGCGCTGCCTTTGTGGACCTCATCACATAGCAACGCAGGCAACTGATTTTGGTGGCCCGTTTGGTTTGACAACCGCTTTCTTAGCTGGGAATTTTCTTTCTGCAATTCCGTGCATTCTGCAGTTTTGCAGGCTACTTGCTTGACCAAATCTGTGTTTGTTTGGTTGAGATTTCTGAAGTTCTCTTTCAAATCTTTTACTTCTGTGAGCAGAGTTTTGACAGTTGAACAAATGCTTCTACAAGAGTTACACAGACACCAAGTTGTCCCTGCATTTTTCTGGAGACCGACACATGACATATGACACCATAAAGCAAATATATTGCATTGGATCCAATCAGTAATTTTGTCTGTATCGTCGTATTTGTATTTACAATTTTCCACACAGTGCGGGCCGACGTTTAACTGATCTTGATTTGTGGTTGTTTTCTTTGGTTTTTGGTTTTTCTCCTGCTTTGTTTGCTTTTTACTCTTTGGGGACTATGTACCTTTGCCTAGTTTAGCCTGTTTCCTACTCCTCGTGGATTTGTTACTGCTATCGTTCTGTACTGTAACATCTTTTTGTGTAACACATTCACTTCCAATTGTCTTAACAGACTGCATACCACGTCTACTCCGTCTAGGCTTACAAACAACAGGGGAAACATCTTTAACGGCCGTCTGGTGGCCCTCTTCAATCATGGTTTCTGTTACCATAGTTACAGTACTATCTGTGTCGTCCAAGTTTGATCTCACTGGAGTTGGGATCTTTACAGGAGAGGACGGACTTGAACTTAACCCCGTCAATGAACCGCTAAGTGACCGCGTGGGGCTTGAAGAGTTAATCCGTAAGGCTGGAGAACCTCCCCAATTCTGTGAGGCGTTCTTACTGGCTATCTTTCTAAGGCTATTGCACACTGAATTAACAGTTTTTATTGCCAAGGATTTTAGTTCCTCTACAGTCTGCCCTGGGGTTTTAAATAGACTTGTTGATGTGTCGTTCATGTTAGATACGTGCTATCGACTGTTCAGTCAGTTTGTATATGAACAAAATGGACGAACTTTTGTTTGGACATAATCCTTAAATGACGGACTCCCGTATTATGGTGTCGGTCGGTAAAGACACGTAAGCTACAACAACCTTTACAGAATGAATGGCCTCCAAATTTCTTTACTCACCGATGGCGAAAAAGTTGATCAGATGGTGTCCGAAACTTTTAATCCTCTATGGCATACTTGTAAACATGCGTATCCATTGACACGTTACTGCCTTTGAGCAAAAAGTTCAATAATCTCTGTACGATAAGCCAAGAACAATCCCGTGGCCGGGGATCACCTATGAGGGTTCAGTGGCTCATATAGGCTGCAACAGTTTTATCTTATCGTGAGCACCTGGAACACTGCTCGGCCGTCCAAAAAGTTCTTTGATGCTTTAGTAAACCAATGTACAATCCAAATTTGAGATTGGTATCCAAAAAAAACACTTTATAATACGTTTTTGTCCCAGACCAAATTTCCCGCTCACCAGGTTATGGTGACCCTTGTTCATTGCTTTTCATAATTCACTGATCAGGAACATCGTTGCCTGTTTCTCTCTTTGACAAAGCAAAGCAAAGCAAAGCAAAGCAAAGCAAAGCAAAGCAAAGCAAAGCAAAGCAAAGCAAAGCAAAGCAAAGCAAAGCAAAGCAAAGCAAAGCAAAGCAAAGCAAAGCAAAGCAAAGCAAAGCAAAGCAAAGCAAAGCAAAGCAAAGCAAAGCAAAGCAAAGCAAAGCAAAGCAAAGCAAAGCAAAGCAAAGCAAAGCAAAGCAAAGCAAAGCAAAGCAAAGCAAAGCAAAGCAAAGCAAAGCAAAGCAAAGCAAAGCAATTACAATTTCCAAATTAAGCTGCTCATTAGTCTATGCTACTGTCATTGTTGGTCTTAGTGGATGATCTAGAGCACGATAATTATAAATGACAGGATGATACTTAAAATGATTATCCACTCTGATCTTAAAATGTTCTATATCTGGTGCATTCACAACAGTGTCCGGTAATGCATTCCACCATGGAATAACTCTGATACCGAAGAAAACAGTCTTTTGTTGTTGACAGCTGCGATCTTTTGTAGTCTCAGGTGGTGGCCTCTAGTTCTGTCATGTCCAATAATTTGTGGTAGGCAAGAGTCTACCTCATAAATATTATGTAAAAACTTATATACATTTATCAAGTCACCCCTTAATCTTCTGTAAACTAACGTTGGTAATTTCAATTTCCTCAACCTATCCTCATACTCTAGAGGTTTGAGCTCAGGTACTCTCTTAGTAGCTCTTCTTTGTACAGATTCTAATAAATCTGCCAGCCGCCAGATTCGAGGAGACCATACACTTGAGGCATATTCTAGGTGAGGTCTTACCAATGACTTGTAAAGCAGGTTAAATGTCTGAATATCAATATTGTCAAAAGATCTCCATATTAGTCCAGTTATTTGGTTTGCTTTTTTGACCATTGATTGTATATGTTCGTCAAAACTCAGTTCATTGTCTACTAATATACCCAAGTCTTTTTCAGTTGTAGCTACTGCTAAATCAACTTCCTCATTCATTGCATTTGACATTTTATAATCATATTCAGGTCGAGTGCCACTGAGGGCTTACCACAAGATAAACTGTGTCTTAAGTAAACAATGTCCGGCAAAATAGTGTGCTTAACTTTCCATTGCACTGGTCTTTTATTCTTGAACTCTGGAAAATTGAACATGATTGCTTGATCACTATGTTTTTTGTTTTTTTTTTTGGTGTGTCCAGACTTTATGGACATACAATACCGAATGTCATTCACTACAGTTGCATCAACCTCTTACAATATTTTCTAGAAATTTTTCCCTGTTGACAAAAGCTCATCAGCTACACTATATATTGAGTTGATCTTCGAAGTCCATGTATCATGTATAATTCGGCCAGCCAAACAATTCTCCTCGAACTTGAAGGCTATGCAAACAAATTAATATTTTTCCTGTTCAGCTCTCCACTCGTTCTTGTAGCACATCGCGCTCTAACCCCTGATACTTATATATATATATATATATATATATATATATATATATATATATATATATATATATATATATATATATATATATATATATATATATAATGTGTGAGTTTGAAGATCCCTAATGTATAGTTCCTTTTGTTTGTCCTTTATTCCGCGGTGTCTCACATCAAGACCACGCCCGTCAGGCATACATACACACATACATATGCATTTGTTTCAGCTAAATGGATGCAAGGTGTATCGCATGTACATGTTGATCTCTGCTTACCCTGAGCATCTCAGGCATAGCGACTCAGATCCTATATTGCGGCTCCTTTGAGGATGGCCGTCCAAAGCAACACGCAAAATGCTCAATTGGGTCAATGGATTGGTTCCGCTCCACTGATGACATAATTGTGGTGTGACGGAGGACACCCAGAGTTTAATCCAGCGCGAAAGTAGAGTTTGTTAATTTTGTACCGCAAAATGAAATGTCTGGCGGTGGAACACTTTTGCCTCTGAAGGATATACTACTCTGGTATTAAGGCTTTATGTTTCAAGATACTGTACTCAAATGCGGGTGGGGGCCCGAGTGGGAGTGGATTGAGGGTGTGTGTTTGTTGGAGGGGCCAGAGTATGTTTGGTTAACTTCAGGTAACTCAACTTATTCTTATACTATCACGGTAAGAATGTAGTGGTATTAGCAGATCTCCTTGTAAAACGTGAAGTGAAACAAACATTTCCTTAAAAAAGGTGAAGTGAAAAAACATTTTATGTTAAAAAGTCAGGTGGAGAAAAAAATATCTTATAAAAGGCCCGTTCCTCGCGCTGTTATGTTGTGTTGCTGGCATCACGCAGGCCCTATACCTGCACCGCAACTGGTGCACGCTCATGCGTCTTGCTCTTCTGTCGTAATGGCCCCTTTTGTTAATACTCGTCAGGAAAAAAGTGATGGACAAATTCAGACTCTCATCACCATCATCATCATCACCATCATCATCATCATCATCATCATCATCATCATCTGCTATCACTGAAGTTCTACTTCTCATGCATTGTCCAATGCACTCATGCAGTCCTGTGCCACACGCTGCCTGGGTGGACTGCGTCTGTGACGTCGGCAGCTGTTTCGCTACAGTAACCATGATCTCGGGGGAAAAAGCCCGGGCGTATTGTTTAAAACTCCTTGATTGATGCCAAATTGCCCTGGATATCATTCCTAGACATCTGAAGCCAAACTTACCGAAAGTTAGAACCCATCAAACCTAAGGACCTTTAATTATAAACAGTTTTTCAGGACCGTATAGCATACGCTAAACGAAAAAAAGGCAGTCTTTGTGTCGCTGGTTAACTTAACTTCAAAAACACTCCATATAAATGTGATTAATCGATAATTTGGAGTTGGAAATGCTTGTTGTGTCAATAATCGCAAACATATGTTGTTGTTCGGGTGGTCAAAAACAGTGGCCACTCGAACAGAAACAGCAGCCGCCCAAATAGTACTACAAGTTTATAAAAACTATCTGTCTGCTAATTGCAGTAAGGTGTGCTGCAACACATCACATAAGGATATTCAATACAACAAGTTAGAAATGTAGGCAAAAACAGAGTTTTGTGGATGACTATTTGAACAAATTTAATGCATGTGCACTTGAGTCGACCAAAGAGGCTGAGTGTGTGCCTGATAAGTTGTTCAAGGCCAAAGATCACTGGTGCCCTGATCTATGGAAACTGAGAGACAAGAAAATATTTTGCTATCATTTGTGGATCTCTAATCGGAAGCTCGATATGATGCTGTTTTTGAGTGCTATGTAGAGTTTAAGAAACTGTTCCGAAAGTTATATCGTCGTTTGTTTTCAGCAATTGTTTATGATGAATATTACGTTTCAGTTCCTTTCACACAGAGCACAAACTAGCGAGTTTCTGGAAAGCATTACGTAAGAAAAAATGTCGTAAAAATTGATGAGGTTTATCTGTCGATGTTCTTGCATCTTACTTCATGTATGATGACCAAGTTCTAACGCATGCGCAGCAGGGGGTTCAGGATTCAGTTGGCTAGGTGTGGCACGCACAACTCTTCTATAAGTTATGAGTCTGTTATTAATAATAGCGGGTACTTTTTATCTGATTTACTACATTCATCTCCACAGAGTGCTGAGGATCTTATCAAATCATTGGAACGGAAAATTTCGCCAGATTATGATGATATATCAGGAGAACATATCCTATACGGCCTTTCGTTGGCTTTGTGCCAAACACCTTGCAACTTTTTATATATTCAATATTACAGTACAGCAATGTACTGCAAGTGTTCACTCTGAGCGTAATTGTGCAAATTCTCAAGAAGCCAGGTCTTTATCCCAATATTGCTAATAATTATAGGCCCATTACCATTGGTTCTACACAGGGCAAATAATTGAACACTTTATGACGCCTGAATTGAGGTCAGTGAGACTCAGTTTGGTTTTAGGGTGAAGCGTTGCTGGTTTTGAACCAGTAACCTAGGCCTAATGCATTTACATGTTAAAATAGCGACATTCGCTGGCTCATTTCTCTTATTGCAAACGTAAAACAACAACTTCCTTTGCACTCTACTTCAAGTTTATACCGGTAGCAGCAAGTTAAAACCAAGAAAATGGGGAGTCATGTGACTAGATTTTTTTACCTGTACATTTATGTACCTTACCTCCATGACTGACCGTTCCGCGCCAAATATGTCTCCAAAAATACACAAAGTTATCAAATGATTTAAAATATTTTTAGAGTAGCAGTGCCTTTCTAAAGCTCACAGTTGATAAGTATATTCCTATCCAAAATTATGATGGGACTTAATTTGGGATGCTCTGCTCCAGTGATAGTAACATCCAATAGACACAGCAACAGTATTCGGTACTCGATCAAAAGTTGTGGATCAGCTGAACGCCTGAGCGAAATCACGAATGAAGTGACTCAGAAGTGAAATGACACTGTCACACGTGTGTGTAAGAATTTGATTACGTAACTGACAGATAATACGCTTTCAATCATGAAATCACTGATCCGACCTAAACACAAATGACCATTCCTACCAGCCAATGACAAATGTGTTATAACATGAAAGGAGACGATTATAACTCTCACTTAATGAACGTTTCTATTGTTTCAGACCATACCTTAACTTCCACGAATATACAAACTGATGACTTACTGTTTTCGAAGTACTACTTTTGAAGACCAGAAATGACGGCCTGAAATTTTGCAATGTTCCTTACACTTTTATCCAAAAATTGGAAATTTAAGGCAAGAAGTGGTTTCGAACCGCTTCATTTTTTCCTGACAAGTCTGCCTGTCGTCCGATCTCCTAGACACCAGTCCAACACGGCTGACAGGTAGAACCGACGGTTCTGCTTGTGTTCAACATGTTGAATGCATTACACATAGTTGACGGATGGATTCAGTGGTGCTTGTAACAGGAATATATTACGCATTGCCACATGCGAGTGAATTGGCAATCAAAAATAGTCAAATGTGGCACCTTTGTAAGTTTCCATCAAAATGTTTGTATGCATAATGCAAATACGATAATAAGTCGGATGTTAATTTAGATCAAACAATAGAAATGTTCATTAAGATAGGCAAGGAACTTGGTGCAGTTCCATAGGCGTTTTGCTGAACCTGCTCGATGAATCAAAGGACACGCTCGGCTGCGCCTCGCGTGTCCTTTGATTTATCTCGCAGGTCCTGCAAAAGGCATATGGACCTGCACTGCGTTCCTTACCTAACACATAAAGTCACCACTGTTAAGATTCTGGGTACAATTTTCAGCTTGTCGGCTCGTCGCTGATATCAATTATTCATGAGCAGTCAAGCAAGTGGTCGCAAGGCATCTCTTACCTTTACCTTGGCCCCAGCCAGTCACACTGACAGGTATTGTCGGACACTGCTTGCTACCTCGTGTTGTGAAGTCTGGCTTAAAAGATGGATGACATTTGTGTGAACACAAGTGACGATTACGGCCAATTATGTAAAGCAAAAAAAAAAAAATTAACGCTAATTACAATAGAGCAGAGGGTCCTTTTTTTGACGGAAAGAGAGTAAAGTACGCCAGCTCCAGGTAAACATGGCTCGGGTGAAAATATCGCTGCCGCTGGTGTTGATCATGCTGACAGTTTGTCAGTAACTGCGATAAAGTGTGTCTCTCGACTATTTATTGCAGCAACAAACAAACTCTACCACTATAATTTAATGACAATTATGACACACAACCGACCTTTAGAAGAAAAAAAATAGAGAGGAACCATCGTTCGTGAATTAAACCAAGGAAAATGTGCGGACCGGTACCTATGCAATTGTATTCACACAGACTTGATCATTTTGATCAAATCGTGATTCAGATCGATATATTCACTTTTTAGGGTGTAGGGCACGAGTTTTTGTTTAAATTGACAAAGAAACCACATAGAAATGTAGAGAATGTCCTACTCAACAAAAGTCATGACATGTGGGTCATTTTGCATGAATTGCAAAAATAAAAAAGTTGTGGCACTTTTACGCCAGAATGTCGCATGTTGCGCAGCAAAACAAAAAATGACCATCAGGGACACAAAATGGTTAACAAAGAATATAGAAGCAAATACGCAATTCAAATGACACACACCCTAAATTGGTCAAATTTTGAGCTAACTTCAGGGAATATCCCTGATGATGAAGGACAGTTGGCATCTGTGTGACAGTTGGGCCTACTTAATAACACTGTAATGTGTAGTTGGCAAAATATCATACAGATAACTTTTTTTTTTGGGGGGGGGGGGGTGTATCGCACTTCTAGGTGGGACCGCGGGATGGGAAAATAAGGACATGCACCAGGGACTTGTGCAAGTCTAACCCATTGCCAATCCCGTGCGACCTCGGGTCCTTCCACTCGACCAGCAGCGGTGCTAAATGTTCATGGTAGTGCTCCCCGATACTTCGTGGTGTCAGGCAGGGGGTTGTACATTAGGCAATCCTGTACATCTTAGTGCGCTGAATCTTATCCATCGTGTTCTTCAGTATATTTGTTTTCTATGCTGCATGTATTTCATTTCGATATATGTCTTGGTCCCCCCCCCCTTTTTTTTGAGGGGGGGCGGTGGGGGTGTTGATGGGGTGGGGTGTTTTAAAAAATGAGTTGATCCCTTCGGCAGAATACGGCGATATATGACAGTGTCCACAGCTACCTTCACGCCTCCAGATTTATTGCCCCGAGTGATCAGTAAAGTAAACCGCTGATTAAGTAAATAAACAGAAGAAATCCTTATCATTCCTGGGAAGTAGGAGAAAACTAAGTCCTCCCCTACTATACTTCCATGCTTATATCATGTAATTTTGGACTGTAGTCTCCATTGATCTCTTGAAAGTTTGTTAAAAATCAACGAGAAGAAGTAGTATTTGCATAAGCAAGTCATGGTTTGCACTAAAGCAAGTATAAGGCTTACTAACGTGAGTTTGCCGCTAGGTGATATGATCCGCAAGAGGAACAGAGCCGATGCAAGAGGCCATTTTTGCATATATACCTAATTGTGTACACACATACGTACACACATCCATAAATGCAAATTATTGTCAGAATAAATGGCATAGAAATCCTATCGCTGGTTGGATCAATCATCCCGTTGGACAGGACACAGAAGCCCTTTTATTATATTACTTAGGCCTGAGTCCACGGAGGGTGCAATGTTTCTGCTTGTAAAGCATCAGGTAATCTGTTTACAATATCGCTTTTGATGCGATAAAAAGAGTTCATTCGACAGTGCTGGGTACATTTTTTGTTCTTAAGGAAGCCAGGCCGGGCAATACAAATGCCAGCCTTCTTTGTAAAATTGAATTGTCAAGGCCATTTGCACGATATGTGTCGCTCTTTGAACGTGGTGGAATTGTGAATTGAAATGCGCCAACGCTGAGTCAGATACGCCGAAATGTCTGACAGATCTGGTTGTCGATTGGTACCATGTGGTACGATGTCTTGATAGAAATTTTCGACCGCAGTCTTATATTTACCATTTAATAAAGATGCGCAATTGCAATTTGAGTGGACACTACATTTGCGTATTCACAATATATCAAACACAAGTAGAAATTAGACAGTTGCTTGATGGATTGAGAGGGAAAATTGATTTGTTTGTTTCTTAAGGGTAGAATTACAAGCTGTAGCCGGTAGCTCGTGCCACAGGTCACAGGGTACCGATCGTGTGCCAGTTGGCTCTTCTGTGTACGTCTTTAGCTGTGTGAAGAGCTGCCAGTACCTGTTTGCCACCGCAGCTTCATCACGGGGGGGGGGGGGGGGGGGGGGAGGGGCGCTTGATTGAAAGGTGGTCTTACAGTCTCAACTCCGCATGACTCCAACATGTTGTTACATCTTCAAGCTGGCATTACTGAAAAAATATGCTACGCCATTGAAATGGGCAGCCATAGCATACAGGATAACCTTATGGAGAATGCACCTGCTGCTGTGATTCATCTCCCATAAAGTCTGACCACCAACCGGGACGCAATGCCTTGTGTACCAACAGGGCTAACGTGATGGTTTGGAGCCACCTAGCGCCCCGGCGGTTTAAAATCATCTTACAGAGACCAAATTGACCAAAACACGTGGAAAATAGTCGACACTTTCATTTACCATTTTCCACCAGTTGTAATTTAATTTTCTTTTTTTCTTTCTTTCTTTCTTTCTTTCTTTCTTTCTTTCTTTCTTTCTTTCTTTCTTTCTTTCTTTCTTTCTTTCTTTCTTTCTTTCATTCTTTCTTTCTTTCTTTCACTTTCTTCCTTCTTCAGACCATTGCCGTTGTATAATTGGGAACAGAGTGTGCTAAGTCAAATTAGTTATATGATAATGACTCGAAAAGTCACCATTAGGCAAATTGACAATCTATGGACTACTATTACTCTGCGGTAATTATTATTTTCGATATACCCGGTGGTATCCCTCGATTTTAATTTTGACGACTGGAGTTACAATGCTTGTACAGAACGAGGAATTTTAAGCACCATGTCATCCATGCAGACCGGAACAGGCGAGTGTGCCATTCCACGACGCCGGGCCACGACGACGACAGCGAACAAAACTGCGCTTAGCTTTCATGAACTAACAAAGCCACCAGTGTCGCGTTTAGGTAGGGTCGCTCACCAAGGTTATGAAAAAGTCCACGTTGCGAACAGATGTCGAACCCCAGGGCACCCAGGTTGGCAGGATATTGATCTTAGTGGCAAGAGCTCGTCAAACCATGTTTTTGTCTTACTACAAGATGTTTTTTAGCTCTACCGAAGCTCCAGCAAGACAAAAACTGTTATCATATGTTGTGATATTTGTGTGTACTTTTGCTGGTTAAAAGTTTTCGCTTTTAATTCTGACGTATTGGATTTTATTGTTATAAGTTAGCATGCCATGCTTCAAGGTGTCGATTTATAGTGTCATTTTTAAGAGTGAATTTAATACCGGTGCCGATAATACACTTAAGATAAAAGAGACAATAATGATGATATAGATGGCGACTAGGTCAAAATAAAGATCATTTTGATTATTAAGATAGCAATATATAAATGGCAGGATTAACAGTAATCAATTCCTTTACTCGACGAACAAGAAATAGAAAAAGATATTTACGAATTTGGACTTTTCGTTTTCTTTTCTGAAGACGAGCTAGATGCAGTCGTACCATGTAAAAGGCAGTACATAAAATTTGTATAATATACCTTAATATTATAATCATGACTCGGAAAGTCCTCCATAAGTTTTGTCTGGCGGTGCACAGAGGCAAATGTACTTAGCGGTATATTGTTGATCGGCTACTGCCTTATGGAGTCAGGATAACTGCGAGGAAAACATTCTCACTTTGTTCCCATACATTTCAGGAGCGACAAAATCCAATTAATAAACACGAACGTTTCTGACCGAACGTGTGCTCAGGTCTCCAAAATCTTTTTGAATCAAATATTTTTTCAGCAGTTTTTTAATCTTTTTTTGCTTTTTGGGGAAGGGGGGGGGGGGGCACACTGGGAATGCCACGCAATCAGGTGCCGTGATCTGCAGCTGCCCAGATAAAACTTTCTGTATTTGTGTGATTCTGGCTTGTTGTAAATGACTGTATGTCTGATGTCTTAAGCAGGTTGAAGTTCAATATAGACCGGGCACGACGCGCCATGTATCACTAAGATAGTGAGTGATGAGCCTCACTTTTTTATTACCTCAGCTGACAAGTCAGCCGAGGTCATAATATGATCCATTGTCCGTCTGTCCAGAATTCACATTTTCGACTTCCCCAAAATCACGAGCCAGATTCACCTGAAACTTAGTGGGGATGTACCATATGTAGGTCTGTATCAGTTCTGTTCAAATGGTTACGTTCCAATGTTTTTTTTTTTCTTTTTGGTTTTAATTTGCTTTTGTTTTTTGTTTTTTTGTTTTTTGTTTTTTTTTTTTGTTTTTTGTTTTTATTCATTGTTTGGCAAAATCTTAAAATAAAAATTCTCCGAAACCACTCTGCCAATTGCTTTAAAATTGCATGGGGACACTTTTGGTTTGTTCAACGAATGGCGCAGCGGATTTTATCTATTTTAACGATTTTTCCGATGTTAAGGCTATTTTTGACTTCTCCAATACCGTCGATGAAATTGTTCTAAAACATTGTGGATATGTCGATTGTGAGACGGCTGAACAATTGTGTTCATTAAGTAGTGCAACTGTGGATCCCTGATTTTGAACGAATTTTTCAATTCAGGTACTTGTCAGTTAATGCATATATTGATTACTATGCGGGTCAATTGTTGTTGCAATGGAAATTCACATTTTCAATTATTTCTTCTTAAACCGTTGACCAGATACACTTCAAACTTGGTGGGAATGCACCTTAGGTGGGTCTCTACCAGATTTGTTCAAATGGTCACGCTGCATATTTTTTTTTTCATTTTTTGTGAATTTTTTATCCATTTTTAGCTCAGCTGACTTGTCAGTCAGATGAGCTTATAGGATGGTCCCTCGTCCGTCGTCCATCAGTCCACCATTCACATTTTCGGCGTCCTTTATAAATCCATTTGCCAGATTTACCTCATAGTTGCTGGGGATGTACCTTGGGTGGGTCTCTACCAAGTTTGTTCAAATGGTCACGTTCCATTGATCTTTTGTATTAATGTTTCCTTTTTGGGGCAAATCTTTAAAAAAAATCTTCTCGGAAACTGCTCATCCAATTGCTTTGATATTACACAGGGACACTCCTAGGGACCCATAGTTGTTAATTTGTTTATCATGTGGCGCTGCAATTTTTTTCTAATATTTTGTGATTTTTGTGCGTTTTTTTTCTTCTGTTTTTAACTACTCCAGAACCGTCACTCAGATTAATCTGAAACTTGGTGGATATGTTTCTTGTGGAAGGGTCAAACAAATTTATTCACAAGGTGGGGCTGCTGTGGATTCCTGATTTTTAACGATTTTTTATATTTCGCTACTTATTGGTAAATGCACCTTTCCTATTGATTGCTATGTAAGTCAATGGGCATTCTAATGCTGATTGACACTTTGGGCTTCTCTGAAAAAACGAACAAAAAACTGTCAGTCAGATTGACCTTAAACTTGGTGGCAATGTACTTTACTTGGGTCTCTACCAATTTCGTTTGAATGGTAATCCTCCGGTGATTTTTGGATTATTTGTATTTTTATTTTCTGAGCGTGGAGCTGTTCACACAGCCCTCTTGTTCGCAAGATCTTACGAAATATCCTTCTCCGAAACCGCTCAGCCGATTGCTTTAAACTTGCATAGGGGCACTTCTGTGGACCCCCTGACCTTAATTTGTTCAACAGGTGGCGGTGCAATATATCTAAATTTTTTTTGCTAATTTTGAATGTTTTCCCTATTTTCAACTTCTTCTCCAAAACCGTGATTCAGATTATTCTAAATCCTGGTGGAAGCGTGGCATGTGGGCAAGTTAAACAAAGTGGTGATACCCTGGATTACTGATTTAAACAGATTTTTCAGTTTGGGTTTCTGTCAACTAATGCATGCATTTGTTGTGATAAATTACCATGTTAGTCAAAGGGATTTGTAATGGAAATTCACATTTTCAACTTCCTATCCTAAATCGTTCAGCAGATACACCTCGAACTTGGTGGGGATGTACCTGGGGTAGGTGTCTACCAAGTGTGTACAAATGGTAACGCTGCATTGATTTTTTTTATTTTTTGTGATTTTTTGGTGATTTTTGGTGATTTTTTTTTTTGGGGGGGGGGGCAAATCTTAAGAAATATTTTTCTTCGAAACCGCTCAGCCAATTGCTCTTACCTTGCATGGGGGCACTTCTGTGTCCCCCTCCCCCCGACCTAAATTTGTTAAACAGGTGGCGGTGCAATTTCTTTACATTTATTTGCTGATTTTGATTGTATTCCCTATTTTCAACTTCTCCAAAACCGTCACTCAGGTTATTCTAAATCTTGGTGGAAAGTGTAGTATGTGGGCAGGTTAAACAAAGTGGTGATACCATGAATTCCTGATTTTAACAGATTTTTTCAGTTTGAATACCTGTCAGTTAATGCATTCATTCCTAGTGATTAATTACCATGTTTGTCGATAATGGTTGCAATAGAAATTAACATTTTGTCTCCTAAGTTGTTGATCAGATACACTTCGAACTTGGTGGGATTGTACCTTAGGTAGGTCTCTGCCAAATTTGTTCAAATGGTCACGCTGCATTATTCATTGATTTTTTTGTTTGTGAATTTTTTTGTTTATTTTTTCACCAAATCTTAAGAAATATTCTTCTCCGAAACTGTCTGCCAATTGTTTATTTTTTCACCAAATCTAAAGAAATATTCTTCTCCGAAACTGTCTGCCAATTGCTTTGAAATTGCATTGGGACACTGCTGTGGACCCCCAGACATTAATTTGTTCAAAAGGAGGCGCTGCGATTTCTTTCTTTCTTTCTTTCTTTCTTTCTTTCTTTCTTTCTTTCTTTCTTTCTTTCTTTCTTTCTTTCTTTCTTTCTTTCTTTCTTTCTTTCTTTCTTTCTTTCTTTCTTTCTTTCTTTCTTTCTTTCTTTCTTTCTTTCTTTCTTTCTTTCTTTCTTTCTTTCTTTCTTTCTTTCTTTCTTTCTTTCTTTCTTTCTTTCTTTCTTTCTTTCTTTCTTTCTTTCTTTCTTTCTTTCTTTCTTTCTTTCTTTCTTTCTTTCTTTCTTTCTTTCTTTCTTTCTTTCTTTGCAAAGTTTGCGCGTTTGACATATTTTCAAATTCTTAAAAACCGTCACTCAGATTGTTCTGAATCTTGGCGGAAGTGTAGCATGTGGGCAAGTTAAACAAAGTGGGGATACCTTGTATTCCTGATTTTGACGCAGTTTTCATTTTGGATACCTGACAGTTAATGCATGCATTCCTAGTGATTAATTGTTAGTCGATGGAGGTAGCAATTCCCATTTCAGGCTTCTCCTCCAAAATTGTTAACCAGATTCACTTGAAACTAGGTGGGAGTGGACCTTGGGCGGGTTTCTACTAAGTTTGTTGAAAAGGTTACGCGTCAATGATTTTTAGATTTTAAGGGATTTTTTTCTGGATTCAATATTTTGTCAAAATCTGAAAACATCTTCATCTCCAAAATGTCTCAGGCAATTAATTACTTCGAAATTGCGTAGGGACACTTCTGGGGAATCCCAGATCTTAATGTGTTCAACAAGTGGCACTGCAATTTTTTTATCTACTTTTCAAGAATTTTTGCGTGTTTGTCCCATTAATGACTTACACATAACCATTGCTCAGATTATTTTGAAACTTTGTGGAAAATATAGACTGTGGGAGGATTAATTAAAATTATCCACTGGGTGGTTACGCTCTAGATACCTGATTTTTAACGAATTTTTCGATTTGGGTACCTGTTATGTAATGGATGCATTCCTATTGACCACCATGTAAGTCAAGGGGGATTGCAATGGAAAGTTTTTACTTCCTCCTCATCCTCTAGACTAGAGTGGAACTTATTATGGGTTGAATGTCAAGATCAGAAGAGGGCGGGCTGTTTACACAGTCCTCTTGTTTGTTTTGTGACCTCAAAATGGTCATTTATTGGAGACAGGGTTGCGTTATGCCATAATCGACATGGCATAGCTCATTGTATTTAATCTAGTACACGTACTGTATTCGGAGGTGTCCCAGATCGATCGGGCACTGTACATATGAAAGGCACAAGCATCAAAAGGAGCACAGAAAATATATGTGTTTTGTGACCAAAGAACTACCGGGTGTCGAACAAACAACCTTCAGCGTCCACACCAAGCCGAGAATGATGGAAAACGCTCATATCCAATGCACCAAACCTCTGTGACACAAAATGTGATTGTACACAAAAAGCAAAATAACAGTTTGGTGTACGTTCCGACTTATATATGTATAAAGAAAAGAAATCCGAACGTACATATCGTACGTACGTGCGAATCTATATATGGACTCATTTTAATAAGTCAGTTGAGCATGCCTTTTGGTTTCATTGGCATCAAGTTAATTTTTGCATGGTACAAGACTTTGGATGTAAATGAAATGGTGACTGTTCCAAACCAGGTGCTTCATTCCACAAACTAAGTCAATCACCATGCCAAGTTTCGTACTTTTCTGAACAACAGTGTCTGAGAAAAACCGAGGGCAATGTTCACACGTAAATGAACAGATAGATGGACAAATGAAGTTTGTAAGGGAAAACAGAAAGTCTGTGTTCTCACACTGAAATAATAAGTGAACCTCACCTAACTGTATGGCTATAACGGAATCTAAAGAACCACAACAGCAGCAGCCAAACTGGGCAAATTTTCTTTCTTGTAGAGATGCATCAAATCTTCATCCCCATGGCTTGGACGGGTGACAAACACACTTTAATGGGCTATCAAATGTCCAGCCACTGGTCTCTGACCTCTGACCTCTGCTGACTGCTGGATTAACCAAATGTAACTCTGTATTATAATCTGTAGACGTTGCTGCGATTTGAAATATTTCATTTCTGATGTATTGTTCTTTGGACGTGTCTATATTACAAACCTGCAACTGGAAGTTGGAATGATATCTTTCTCTGTTATACTTTTCAAGAAAGACATTAAGCATTCGAATTCTTAATTGAGCACAGATATCGCAAATTTAAAGACTATAGGTTGGGTTATATATTCGTTGAATGCATCTATATCACACATCTACTGATGGCAGTTCAAATGGCATTACTATCTCTAACTAAAGCTTTCAGACGCATTAAATGTTTAAATTTCCTTATGTCCCTAATTAGCAATAATTTATAGACTGTGGTGTGGTTCATGCATTCATTGGATGCGTCTATGTCATAAACCTGTAGGTAAAAGTTAGAATTGCCTCTGTATCTATTAGTTTGAAAATATTCGACGTTCAATTTTAAAGTCCCTTACTATTATAATTTTAGAGGCGGTGACTTGGGTCATACGGTCATTTGATGTACAATTGTCACAAACATGTGAGTAGGGGATGAGAATTTGTGGTTTTTAGTTGAACCTTTGAAGATATAAGAAATTTAATTTCATTTGTATATAATTACATAATTTTAGACATCTTGACTATTTTAATTCAGGTGCGCAATTTTACCTGCAAGGTTAAATCCAAGTCAAATTTCGACTTTCTTGGCAGCATAGTTTCTGAGAAAAAGTTTTGGATGTAAAGAAAGAAATGGTGGTTTTTTACAAGCAAAATGCTCGTGTTGCCACACAGACAAAATGAAGATGAATGCATATTGCTTAAAGTGGATTACACAACTAACAATATTTGTCCTCTGTGAGAAGTTTTGCTTCCATAAATAAAGTAAGAATGCATGTAATGTACAGATATGAACTAGAACAATCTATTCACACTCGTTAAAACGAGAGAGAGAGAGAGAGAGAGAGAGAGTCCAAAGTCTGAGATCATTTTAAAGATCCTCTTAATTGAATGGGTACCATAAATTAGAAAGTTGATGTAAACAGTGGTTAGAAATGATATCAGAAACCAAAATGTTAAATTTCATTTTCGAATAGTGTAGCCAGAGTGCCTTCAGTTTGCTAAGAGTCACGGCAGATACAACAAAGCATAGTGGTTTCGGAGAGTCTGAATTGAATTTGTCATGTACATGGTCTGATGACAATGAAGAAGAGTTAATAAGAAAAGCTGAAGTAGCAGAGGAAAAGATCATTTAGCCTTACACACATGAGGGGACGCCCAGAACCCTAGTGTCACCTATTCTGCAGGGAGTGCAGCCGTGGTACAGCCAGATGATCCCAACTGGCCATCTGGGCAATGATAGTTCGTATCAAAAGAGATACTCCTATCAAAAATTACTATTGTATTTGTGTATTTGTGTCTTTTTGCCTAGAACCACTTCCTAGTAGTCAATACCCAGTCCGAACTCTTTACTCTCCATAAGCTAACTTGTCCCTGTCTAACCTATATAAATATGGAATTACTATTGCCCACGTTGCACACGTTCCTCTATATTTCATTTAGCAAGAACAAGCATGAATGCATGATGGGCAAGGTCTTGTATTTTTTCAAATTCTAGCATTCACGGAAACAGATATGGCCTATGCCGATGGTATAAAAAAAAGGTTTGAATCAACAGTTCATTTTCCCCTTCCCATCTGTGTGGTCTATGGATGATTAAATATAAGTTGCAGTGATGACATAGCTTTCAATATCAGAACTCCTACCCGGCAGTAGCATCGCGACCCTTGGAGGGCAGTAATTTACGTTATACATTGTCATCAGCATACGTGTTTATCGTATGATCCTTTATTTCAGATCCTATACATTATGTAACAACGGTAAATATTTTATTGTGACTGACTTATTTTCTGGTAGCATATTAACGACACAGGTACAACGAGATGGAATTTTGTTATTGGGAGCTGGCCGTGAACTGTCACAAACAGTCGTATATGACTGAAAAAATGAAAGGCCAGCCGTCCACAGGTCTTGGCAGCTGCGTACATGAAGCGTGAATGTGATAGCTATCCAAACAAGTGTTATCTGGTTATGGGATTAAACACCTCGTAATATACAGTAGTAGTTGGACATTTGTATTAAATTTGTATTAAATACACATTACAGTGGCCAGCTAACTCAACCTGTTATAGACTGTTCAACCCTGGACCTGGGTACGGAACAAGATCGGTCCTTGTTTGTATATGTTTTCTACCCATTTTTTCCATCAATCGACTCAAAATGATTGAACACACCTAAGCTACAGGTGTAAAGTACAATGTTACTCTGTAACAACATCCCAGACCCGCGTTGCCATTGTGACATGCGACTATTTTTATGTGATACATTGTAACAGGCGTAGAATTACTACACCTATATTCTGCTGTAATGCAAGCTTTGAAATCAGAATCATAAATAGATAGATAGATAGATAGATAGATAGATAGATAGATAGATAGATAGATAAATAGATAGATAGATAGATAGATAGATAAATAAATAAATTAATTAATTAATTCAGTAATTAAGTACTTAATTATTGTTTCTGGTTTTATGAGTAGTGCTTAATTGTGCTAGTGCCATGTATCCTTCCATTGTCCAGCGGTGGGACTGGAGTGGCCACTGCCGTAGTTTTTTCTTGCCAAACCTATCCTAAGCATCGTCATGTTTGACAAATCATAGTCACTTTCCACAAAGTGTTCGCTTGCTAGGTTAGATCGGTTCCTACAGCCTTGTCACTTTTCCCTGTCAATCTTGACTGAGCGGGTCTACGCTCCTCACCGCAATTTCAGGTCTTTTTTGGGAATGGAAACAAGTTGTAGAACTTTTAACAGCAACACACCGACCCATCCCGGGCAGGAACAGGGACGAAAACGAATATTTCTACACGCATTTTTAATACTGTTGATGAAGGGTGAATTAAATATTTTTTAACCAAGTGACACTTGACAACCATAGCTCGTATTCAAACACTGTTATACGACGTACCTAAAATGGTTTCCAGATATTGATGACTTTGAAGCTCACATCATGTGTTTTGCAGTAACTCAAAGACAATTTATAGACAACCAAGATCCACAGATTGGGTCTTTTATATGCAATCTTGTGTATCATACTCACATTGAGCCAACGTCAGGATTTAGTTGGGATGGTTGGCCACCGACACATTTGACTTATTAACGTTGGTCCACCGTCAGCATTTGGTTAGTCTTTCAGCCTGTGGCAGACGGCCTAACACGAAGATTGTTATAATTACCCAATATTGCTCTAAAACATTTTTTTCAATGCATAAAGAGACATAATATATAATGTTATAAAATTATAAGTTTTTTTGGTATTGATCCCATATCCACAGTTGTTCAGTAAAACAGCATAGCTCTGGTTGTCCGGTGATCGATTTCATCATATTTCACCAGGTTCCGGTGTTCATTGCCCGAGTTATCAAGGCAAACGGTCGTTAAAGTAATTTTACAACATGATTCACTATCTTAACTTTCATCTGCCCGCTCAGTTGTGTTAGAAGCAGTTATCATCGTCAGTAACAAATCCAAATGCAACACGATACCTCTAGCCCATAAATCATGCACCATTTTGAACATGGCGCAATGTATTGCAGGACAGTCACACAAAAATACAGTTTTTAGGATGCCAAAGTCAATTGTGGCCAGGGCATATATCATATCATTATTAATGCTCTGAAATATTTGCAAAATTTATACTTTTTGTTTCATATATTATACCCCCCCCCCCGCAATCGTTCGAAAACAACTATCCTCACTTACAAGCCACTGGGTGCGGAATCAACAATTTTCAAAATGGCAGTCAAGTTTGTGAGTGAGTCCCAATTCGAAATTTTGAAGAGGTAGTATCCAAAATGTGTGTGCGATTAGTGTTAAGGGAAGGTTAATTTGTCGAATGAAAGTCATGTAAAATATGAAATAGGACTTTTCCAGTGTAAGCATTACCTAAAAATGTAAATACAACGGCTTGAAATTACAAGTTGTTGGCGGCGGTGGGCCCCAGAATAAGAATATTGTGTCAGACACTGAAGTCGCTTCCAGGCTATGAATTAAGTAGCAGCACTTGTCGGACCTGCCAAGCACACCTGCTGAGTGAAAGATGAAGCTTAGGTGAGAAGGTTGCCCCGATAGTGGACACAGGTCCGAAAGTACCGGCGTGTTTATATATAAAAAGTGATCATTGCAAGCTATATATTGCCGTGACCAGCCTTGTAATCCAATAACTCCCTTGAGAAGAATATCGGCTTTAGAACTGTATATGTCAGTCAGGAACAGGCGGTAAACTGCAAATTACAGCAGAGGCTTCACACTGATCTGATGCTCCGGGTTTTGTGTACGTGCTATAAGTTGCGGAAAATCATCTGAAAAGTAAGTGAGTTGTGATGGCTATGTTGATGGGGCTTATTTGCCTCGGTCAACATCCCACTGGCCTAGCATCGTGTCCACAAAGTGCACACAGATTAGTTAATGTTTTCATGAAATGAGCGTATTTTGTGAAAGTTGAACACAAGATCAGATATAGACCAGTTGCACTAGTCTAGATCTCTAAATTCATGCTGCTATAAATCGAAAGATCTGTGTTTTAACTGCTCATCGCACACAGTAAGAAATGTCTGCTATCACGGTATTATCAACTCGAATCAGATCTTTTGCAGAAGCCATGTTGCCAACACATATATGTTAGCTTCTTCAGAAATATCCGGCTATGCCCTTGAGGGCCTAAGCAACTAGCCCGTGCATTTGACTACGGAAGGGACTATTTTGATTACGACTGCTGTATCAAGAAGTAACTTTGAATGTTCGCAATTTAGCAAGAATTGCGTTGGCAACATCTTGCAAAGAAAAACAAAACAAAAACAAAAACAAACAAAAAACAAAAAAACAAAAAACAAAAAAAAAAAAAACAACAACAAAAAAAAAAAAAAAAAAAAAAAAAAAAAACAAAAAAAAAAAAAAAAAACAAAAAAAAAAAACAATAAACAAAACAAACAAACAAACAAACATGTGGCAAGGTCAGGTTGCTGGCTTGGTCAGACAAGGAAAGGTAAGGGACTGGTGTATACTGACCTGTAAGGCCCCACACAACAAGGCTGATACACAGGTGCATGTGAATATAGACTCGCGTGCTGGCTAAATCTGAGGAAGAGGGGAACTGTAACAAATCTATAACATCTTTATTCACCTTTTCTGCTGTCTGTACTGTTACGATCAGTATTATTAATTAAGGGGCATATGGGGGCGTTCGATGGGTTTGAACCCCCCCAACCCCCCGACACACACACACAAACACACACACTTCCTAATCTGGGTTTCCTTGGGCTTGTAACATGGGGAAATAAATGTAGTTTATTTCTCCATGGGCTGTAAATGTAATATGAGACATGCACATTGATTTCCCGCCACAACTACAAACGTGATTGCGTAGTCTCACTTGGCGAGATGTGGCGAGATCCGGGTCAGTACCTGTGGGGACAAGCCGGATGTGACTATAATTTCGGAAATAAAAATACTTATTAAAAAATACTTATTAAAACCAATAAAAAATTTTCCTATATATGGCTTGGAAGTACTTGATGACTACCAGTTTGGCACTTGCGAACTTAAACACCTCAAAAATGTTAATTGTGAGAGAAATGAGCCTTTGTCTCTATCTGTGACAGTTATGTGACCCGCGCATCCCCCGCACCAGGCATCAAGCCCATGCTTTGTGGCGGGAAATTGATATGCATGCGCCATGTTGTGTTGACGGCCAAGAGGCCACATAGTAGCCTTCGGCTAAATTTATGGACCACGTCTCTGTTTTTAGTCCGAACATTGTTCTGTCATTTCTGGGGTAGGTCTCAGATGCAGAGGTTATTTTGTTTTAGTTCATTTAGAAGACAACGGCAGCAGAATGAGGTGGCGGCCTGCTTCCTCAGCCACCCATCACCAAATATTTCCACGCGTTAAGGGGCCAAATTTTCAGTTAGGCCTACGCATTCCCATAACCGATTTTTCTAAAATACTTTCCCCAGTTGATGCTGCACTGCGATGTACAATTTTTTCAGGTACGTATGATGTAGGCCTACCACGATAGGTGCAAGCAGTGCAATGTATGAAAAGCAGCGGAACACGTCACTAGCCATTGACAAATGGTTCAATCAGTGACCTCAAAACCTAAGCTGTAATTCCAGGCCCTTACAAAAACGATATGCTGGGATTATGCTGGATATTGCTGGATATTGCTGGGCGTGGTGGAAAATGCTGGAGAAAACATCCGTCATAATCCAGCATTTTCTGCCAAGAGTCCAGCAATATCCAGCATTTTTCCAGCCAGTTCCAACAAAATTTTGCTGGATTTTGTTGGGATTTAACCAAATCCCGACAAAATCCAGCAAAAATGTGGTTTTTGGTGAGTTTTGGTTGGTTCAAGTGGGGTTTGGTGAGTTTTGGTGGGTTCAGGTGGGGTTTGGTGTTTAGTGTGACCGCATGAAAGGGATGATTTGATCTTTTACGTTTTACATTGTACATCACATCCATCGTGACTGTACCTCTACCATACTGAGTTGCATTGGTTCATGTCAATAAAGATATTCATACTGTGTATTAATCCAGTAACGTTAAGACATGAAAGTTCATAAGTTAATAATAGTGTACTCACAAGCCATTTCCGCTATGAGAGCCTTGAGAATTATCCCCGGCCACTCCAGTGTTTGCACATCCACCTCTTCCCCAATATTTTGCTCCCATTGAAGGCTGGTGATGTTTGCGTGGGTTTAACCACTGCCAATGTTTGATCCAACCACAAGGGAAAGACTACTAGATATTTAAATTTTTGCCTTGCCCCATGCTTTGTTGAATTCTGCAGTCGTTCAACACAGCACAACAGAACGCAGCCTTCACAATCCGCAAATTCAGTTAAATGAAATTTCCCACCTTTGCAAACCTTTGAGAACGAGGCTAACCGGCGATCGAATATTTTGTATCTTCATTCAATATTTTGATAGGTAAAAGTCTAATGAATTTTCCAAAAATCTGGCACAGGTAATTAAAAGATCCAGTTAAAAGATATCTACAAAAGATTGCATACTAAAATAAAACTTTTGGGGCTAACTAATAATGCTGAAACATCGAGATTATCATTGGAACTTGAGCGAGGGTAGACGCACTTGTTCCTCCTTTATCGCCCATGCTGCCTTCCTCCCACAGAAATCTTGACCATTTACTCCAGCAAAATCGAGCATCTTTAACAAAAATCTAACATTCTAAAATTTTACAAGTTCTTTTCCCAGCGAAATCAAGCATGCTCCCAGCAATATCCAGCATCTGAAGCAAAAACTAGAAAACCCTGAAAAGACTACGTTCTCCTTCCAGGAAAATCCAGCCTGTTTCCAGCAATACCCAGCATTCCCAGCAACAATGAGAATACCCTGAAAAAACTAAGTTCTTTTTCTACCAAAACCCAGCATGTTTCCACCAGTATCCAGCATTGGCAGCAAAAACCAGAATATCGAGAAAAAATTAAGTCCTTTTTCCAGCAAAATGCAACATGGTTCCAGCACTTCTCAGCATGTCCAGCAAATACAGCAAAATCCAGCATGATCCTAGAATTGTGATTTTGTAAAGGGGGTAACAAGTAAAACCCGCCTGGTGTCGGCAGCTGAAGGGAGACGGTCAGCTTTGTCTCGCTTGAGTGGCCAGTGACTAGCCATGCATTCATCGAAGACCACATTCCAATTAGCCTTATCGCAACGATAATGGGATTAGAACTGACCAGGACTCAATAGCTGCTACTGTTGAAACCGGCACGGCGGCGGTGTCGTCCAGTTAAAAAAAAAAAAATATATATATATATATATGTGTGTGTGTGTGTGTGTGTGTGTGTGTGTGTGTGTGTGTGTGTGTGTGTGTGTGTAGGCTTAACAGTAGGACCTACTTAATAACACAGTGTAGTTGGGACTTGTGCAAGTCTATCTTCCTCTCTGAAACGTTGTTTTCAAATTATGCTAAGTGTCTTTGTTCTGGACACTACCGACGCCAATTATTGTTAAATCATACAAAATCGTTTCTGTATTTCATACTTTAATTCTTGTTCGGAGATATAATTTAATCAGGTACAACAAGACATTTAGATGACATACAATTGACAGATCCTTTCGAGACTGATAAAAATATCACTCATCCCACATATTCCGCCGCCAGCGTTTTTTAACAATTAAATGTCACGAAAAAGGAGGTATGCTTAACAATGCAGTGTTAGGTAGGGAAAGGTCATCCGCTGGAGACTTTACCGGCGTGAAACAATCAAAATGTGGTGTCTTGCATTTTATTTCAGAATCTGTTCGACGGAACCCTCCCTGCAAGAAGCCAACAATACTGGGTGGCGGTAGAAGGAAATGGTCTGGCAATGTCACAAATAAGGAAGACAGCCAGAATGACTAATATTCCAGTGGAAAACTGGCCATAATAAATATACTAAACACAAATTGTATGATCATTTGTATTTTGTTCCTTGCCTATGTGTGTGTGTGTGTGTGTACGTTTTCGTTTCAGTGATAAATCTCTTCATGATAAGTGCCTACCAGAGACAAGATTTTAAAAATGCAGGTGGTTCCCGACAGATCTGTCTGTCTGTTTGTCTGTCTGTTTAACTGTCTGTCTGTCTGTCTGTCTGTCTGTCTCTCTCTCTCTCTCTCTCTCTCTCTCTCTGCGTGTGTGTGTGTGTGTGTAGTTTATTACGTGCAGGTGCAGTCCTGTACTGGTAGGTTGGGCCTACACTGCCACTTCCACCATCACAACCATTACAATTTGCATCTCTACTTATACCGTCCCAGCTACTACTACTTTTATCACTAATTGCACTATTATAACTACATCATCACTACAACCACCGAAATTACTACTTTTTTTAACAAGCAAGTGAGCTATTGAGCGTCATTTCAATCATCCGAGGCTGACCAGAACGATAGGATATATACCGGTAGCAAATTTTCTGCCTGTATATGCAAACCTTGCTCATGTGTTTCAGTTGTGTAAGGGCTAAGAATGTACTTAACATGAGTAAGCGCGAACATCTTAAAGTTCATCGTGTCTTGTAGATTAGCACATGATTTTCTCATATGATAAAAATGTAATGGTAATACATATATATTGATAGTAACATATGGTTGTGCCCCACATGGTCTCCTAAATGTTGTTCTTCACTCTGTTCCCAAGAACAAAAGAAAATGTCTAAGTGACTCAGAAAACTACGGGGGTATTGCACTTAGTAGTATTTTGGGAAAGCTTCTTGACCGAAAAATTATTAGGATAATCCGAAGATATTTGATACGTCCAATTTGCAGTTTTGGTTTAAACCTAACAGTGCCATAATTAATTGTACATTTGTTGTCCCCGAGTGTATAAATTATTATCAACAGCATGGTTCCAATGGCCATGTAATGTTTCCAGACGCGAATAAAGTTTTTGACAGGTGGGATTATATCAAATTGTTCACACTACTGCTACATAAGAGGTTAGAACCTATCTTATATCGTTTTTATTGAATATGTATGTAAACCAAAATGTTATGGTTAAATGGGGAAAACACATTATCAAAATCGCTTGGCTGCTCGAATCGAGTTAAGCAAGGTTGAATTCTTTCACCTAACCTCTTAGGCGTATATATAGACACATTGCTTGAAGTGAAAACAGTCTGGTTTTGGGTGCCACATTGCTAATATTTTCATTGGTGTCGTAGCACACGCTGACGATATCACATTATTAGCACCGACTTATTCCTCTATGTCTAAATTGTTGACCATATGTAGCTCTTACTCCAAAGAATATAATGAACAGTTTCATCCAGAGAAGTCTAAATCTCTGGGGTTTTTTTTGTGCGATCTGATGCCTGGCGATATCTTGTTTTCTTCAGGACATAAACATGTCCAAGATGTTGACTCGTATAAACACATTGGTAACCTGCTTGGCCTGTGCGTGACAGAGGAAAACATGAAAAAATTCATAAGGATTTTGAACGGTGAAGTTAACTTGTTAATGGCCCAGTCCAAACATGTGTATTCTACAACCAAATATCAATTATGAAAGAGTTACTGCTTGCCTTTATATGGTTGTCAATTGTGGGATTTTTCTGGTAAGGAGGTGAATATGTTCTATATTGCATGGAGAAAGGTCGTTAGAATGTTATGGAATCTACCTTACCGATGCCACAATAATCGAGTTCATTTGATTTGTGAAGATTTTGACATAGATGTCCAACTCCATAAGCGTTTTCTCATTTTTTGTCATCAGGTATTCCATGGTCCAAATGCTGTAGTAAGTACTCTTGCAAATCTCGTTGTTTCTGGGAGCCGCTCTACTTTTTGTAGCTCACTGAATTATATCTTATCAAAATACGACATACGACAAGCTAGCTTCCCTTCATTTGACCTGAATACTCTGTTATCAACAATGAAGCAGGGTCTGCAGCCTATACATACATATTCTTGGCGCTGCATCAGTAAAGTGAAGCTGGAGAAGAATATGAGATGCTTCCTTATATGTTTTATATTTTCTTGTGACATGAGATGAAGCCACCGTCATATATTTACATTCAGTTTAATTGAACTCATTTAAAACAGTTGGAACCTTTTGCGATCCATTTGTCGATAACAGCAATGCAATGTCCTTGGCAATCATTGCATCAAGCGCACGTTAATGTATGCGTGCAATGATCCACTACCAACATGCTGTTCGGTACTACTTTCTTCTCATGTAAATATGTACACTGTCCATGCCCGGGACCGTGCTTACAACCATTCCTGTTTTGGTTCAGGTACTATGTCAACACCACATTTCCAGCCCACAAGCAGGGTGCGGGATAATCCTCCATCTTTTGACATTACTGACACAAATCGAATCTCTCAAAGTGCCGGTATGTCTTTCCCAAACTTGACAAACTGCACTTTCAACATGACAGTCAACCGCCATTAAAATTGATATGCCGCGTCAAGCGTTATCGTTAGGTTAATGCATCCGCCATGTCGAGAAAATCTTGTCATTGGTTGGGAAAAAATCCGTTTAAACGCTCAAAAGTATTAAAATTTATTTATTCATACTTAGGAGCATAATTTATATTGTAAAAACTTATATATTGTAAAAACTTATAAATTATACCATTAAAACAAAGATTCCAACAGAACTAGATTTTGGTTTAACCATTTGTTTAAGGTAATGACAGTACTTATATTTTGAATTAATATTGAAATAATGTAAAGATAAGTAACGAAGTTCGTTTGGATCACGATTAAGGGAGAATGGCAGTCAGCGGTTGCCAGGCATTCTCACGTGGAGCACGTTAGGAGCACTAACGTGCTCCACATAGAATGCCGGACAACCGCCTGACTACCATTCTCGCATAACGTGCTCCACTCAAAATGCCTGATAACCGCCTGACTGTCATTCTCCCATAACCCTGACTGCCATTCTCCCATAGCCGCAATCCACATAAACTTCATTTCCTAAATATAGCAGATACAAGTGCAGGTTGTTTTTAGCATTTTACCTGCAGATCTGCACGTCTTTGTATTTTTAGTCAAATATTTGATCATATCAAGTGCATTTAGTTCATTTCTTCATTATCTTCTTCTGATTCTGATTCTCTCCATCAACACCAAGTTTACGTGGGAGATGAATATGCCCATACGTGCAGCGTAACCAGATTTTATAAAACAAACAAATTCCTGTATGAGATTAATTGTCATCAAGTAGTTTGTGGTCCACTCTTCCAGGCTAGGAACTTGATACTGGGCATTCTATTTCAAAACAGGCACATTATTCATATGCCACGGATATCTTTTGAGGATAAACCACCGTTGAAATTCTTCTCCTAAAGTAGACAGAGGTACGGACTTTTTTTTTCTTATTGGGACACGGTAGATTTACATGTCCTTACTTGTTACCTCGCTCATGTTGCTTGTGCACACCACATCTGCTAGGTCAACAGGTGAAGCAAATGATACTTATAGTATTTTCTTCCATATCACTGATGAATGTGTTATGTACATGGCAGGAATACAAACTGTGTGCGGTTGGCGTGGCACGTACCTGGACAAGGACTGCAGTCAGCTTGCTGCTGTTTGTAGCAGACGCAGGTGGACTTAATTCAACGTGTTGTCTGTGACGCTGCATGTTTAGTCTTAATTAAACGTGATGATGTCTGTGACAGGAAAAGGTAACTATTACCACATATTTTAATGCATAAACTCTACGTGTGTGTGTGTGTGTGTGTGTGTGTGTGTGTGTGTGTGTCTGAAAGATTTAATTGTAGTACATTCAAAATAGCTGTGTGTGTGACAAACCAAGATAACATGTGTCACGTGATATTTACATGACGTCACTTCTCCATTCTTTTATTACCATCCTTGATTTTCCAAGCCACTCACATAGATTAATACCCGCATATTTTGTTTGCCTCAGTGGGACGATGTTTTCCTCTTTCTCCTTGATTGTAAACATTTTATTGGATTACCTT
The DNA here is from genome assembly GCA_964020975.1 of Hermodice carunculata. NCBI lineage: Eukaryota > Metazoa > Annelida > Polychaeta > Eunicida > Amphinomidae > Hermodice > Hermodice carunculata. The sequence goes on along the minus strand of CAXHWN010002187.1, from coordinate 1,060,716 downwards.
GAATTCTGAGAAGTCATGCAGACATCACGTGCCAAGCATTTTGGTTTGCCCAACTTGTTACTCATGCCAACACTGGTGTTAATAGTTACCAAACAAATTTCAATTCCTCCAATCTTAATAATTAAGAAGCGAAATTTAGGTCAGTTAAAGCTCATTTGTATTTGTCTGCACAGACTGTTTGCCAACGTAGTTGACATTAATATTGTTAAATATTATCTCGCATCAAACAAGGTCTGTTGCATTAGTGCTGAATTCCATGGTGTTTGGTTTAAAATTCAACTGGAAGTGGGATGGATTTTTGCTTAATTTCCTGTCACAGTCATTAATGGAGGCGTCTGCAGTAGGGTTGCTGCTATGTTATAAAATAACAAATATTGTATTTTGATTGACTATTCCGATTAAGTTGACTGATTAAACCTCTACCTAAAGATACAATGAAAGTTGATATTCTTTGCCACCCACCCACCCTAAAATAGAAAAAAAAAATAAATAAATAAAAATAAAATCAGATCTGGTTGTCCATATGACGGAAAGGATACTTTTGTTGATTTTCAATGAGTAAATTTTCTCAATTTTGTTCATTTAAATTAATTCAACCTATAAGATTTAGGCCAGTCGTATACATGTGTCACTTGCGCGTTACCAAAAAAGCTAAGTTTATCCACAAACATAACTGCGTAGTACCACTCAATGAAGTTGGCCTGGTACTGCTCCGTCAAAACACTTTAGCTCAGCTGTTTTTTTTTTTTTTGTTAAGAATTTTTTAATGAGTTGCCGCCCGCCCGCACAGTCTTTACGCTTTCTCGTTTCTGTCGGACTGCAGTTGACTTGGTTATCTTTTTAGTCGATATGATTCAATCCTAGGTCTTGATAGGTCTATTCGTGGTTCTGACGCCATCGAGATTCACCTATGTAGAAAATGGGCGTGACTATTGATATGCCACTGTTGGCAATAGCAGATCTCCAGGTACGGTATACATCAATCGTAATACCAAACTCAAAGATCAGGGTTGTCTTGTTGTATGATGCCATGATATTACATAGTTACACACAGCCACTTTCTACTTTTTGCACGTCAGATGTCACTGTATACTCCAGTAGCGGTTGTGTGACACTGTTAACTGATGAAGTGACACATACAGCGACATCGGCGAATGCGCACTTTAAGAACGTCTCATGTGACACGGTTTCAGCCAATAGCGAACTCTTAAATATAGCATTATTTATTATTATTATTATCATCATCATCATCATCATCATCATCATCATCATCATCATCATCATCATCATCATCATCATCATCATTATCATCATCATCATCATCATTATTATTATTATTATTATTATTATTATTATTATTATTATTATTATTATTATTATCTCTGCTGACTTGTCAGTCAGCAGAGCTTATAGAATCCGTTTGCGTCCGTCGTCCGTCTGTCCGTCCGTCCTTCCGTCTGTCCGTTTGTCCGTCTGTCGTTAGACTTTTTATATTTTTGACTTCTTCTCAAAAACCGCTACATAGAATGTTTTGATTTTGCACATGGATGATCCCCAGGTAGACCTCTACCAAGTTTGCGAAGGAGATGATGATGCAATAATTTTTCTATTTTTCATGATTTTTTAATTTATTTTTTGAAAAAAAATACATTTCTTCATCTCAAGAACTACCTGGCCAATTGCTTTGATATTGCACATAGGGTCACCTGGGGTCAACTAGTTCTCATTTTGGCCAGCAGGTGGCGCTGCGATTTTTTCCTATTTTTTTATGAATTTTTGCCTGTTAAGGCTATTTTCGACTACTTCTCCAGAACAGCATGATAGAATTGCTTAAAATTTTATCAAAATATAGTTGGACATTAGTCAATGAAAGTTTGCGAAAATAATGTGGATATGTTCCACTATGTGCCACTCTACATACATGTATATAGCTGTACAAATCTAGACTGCAGTCCATGTGTTCCAATACTGTAAAAGCAGATCCCAGTCAGCAGAGCACAGGATAATCATGATCCTCTTGTTTTTATTATTATTATTATTATCATCATCATCATCAACATCATCATCATCATCAACATCAACATCATCATCATCAACATCATCATCATCATCATTGTCATTATCTTTATCATTATTATCATCATCACCATTATTATTATCATTAATTAGAGTAATTAGAATGCCTTAGTTAATAGCCTAACCAGTTTAAGGTATCGAATTACAATAATTATAACCAGGAGACTATAATATGGAACCGTATAGAATCGACGAGACCGTCTCCCGGACGAACCAAGTCGGGGTTGTCTGCCGGTGACTGGACAGTCAGCCTGAGCGAAGCCCGAGTTAGTGACACACCAGGACTGGTATGTGTAATGAGGACTCTGACTACTCTGGGCGCCCCCGGTGCTACCTCTTGATTCTTTTAATTGCAGAGGTATATCTCAGTCCAGCTCCCATATTCAGTTATCCAATGAATGTAGATATTCATCTAAGATATACATTTCACTGCATCACATTTCTTTTCTGCGGTTTATTGTGATGCTACGTTATGATTTAAATACATTGTTGCATGTCATGATTTAAATTTATGATTGCATGCATTTCATTTTAAGTCTATTATTTGAACCATATCATTCCAAACTAATGCACTGGTTTTGTTCTGCGTACAGGAGAGTTTTCCGTCTATTTATTCTCTGTTACCTAAATTTTTAAGAATGGACGTAATAGTCATTAGTACGCGCGACTTTGAATGAACTACAGATTTCCCTAATGGACGTCAGCTTTGTTTTCCGTTGATGCAATGGGCTTTATGTCGCTTTGTCTGAAATACAATTGCACTAATGGTATTACACGCTTTTTTTTGCATACTATGGGGCCACTATTTTTGAGCACACATACTCATGGTTACACCCATGATCTTAAGCTTTCAGGCATATACTTGTTCCCCAGCGAGTGAATAGTTTACTGCATGGTCAACCTAGAAGTGGCTTTTAAGCAAGACTGAGTGATTATGACGGTCCTCGACAAGAGGACTATGACAGTTATGTGCTCTGTCAGCCAGAGGGAAATGACAGACACTAATGAAGCTTGCAACTTCCAACGAATTACTTTTACTGACGCAAATACACAAATCATGGTGAGTCTTTGGGAAAATTAAAAACAAAAAACAAAAAAAACAAAAAACAAAAAAACAAAAACAAAAACAAAAAACAAAAAAACAACCTGGGACTGGTGTATACAGTGCGTATGAAAATACCATGGCAGTGATTCTGTTTGACGCTGATGGTCGATTTTAAGATAAGATACCATGTTCTTGAAGAAAGCATAATCGAAGACATGCTAAAACCACTGAGGCGTCTTTACCAAAGTTGAGTTAGTATAGTGTTTGAACTCGTATTTGTCATTACGCTAACCGTGAAAAGAATAACAATTATAAAGATGATGATGGTGATGATGATGATAATGATAATAATAATTTACGACAGTCAGAAATCACATCGCCATCTAGTGAATACATTTGGTGGAAACTAATGTGGGGTACATTAAAAGAAAAAAGAGAAGAGAAAACTGGCCCGCTTTTTGCAGGGAAAGACTGCCGAATGTAATTATTCTGGAACTCTTTACCTGATTATGTCTCCCCGTGCAACGGGGGGGCATATTGTTTTTGCGTCCGTTTCTGTTTCTTCTTCTTCTTCTTCTTCTTCTTCTTCTTCTTCTTCTTCTTCTTCTTCTTCTTCTTCTTCTTCTTCTTCTTCTTCTTCTTCTTCTTCTTCTTCTTCTTCTTCTTCTTCTTCTTCTTTTTCTTCTTCTTCTTCTTCTTCTTCTTCTTCTTCTTCTTCTTTTTCCCCTTCTTCTTCTTCTTTGTCTTCAACACATTGTTGTGTGCGTTGCGGACGCGATAACTCGAAAAAGATTTGATTTGGGTTGTTGAAATTACTGTGCAGATGTTCCTATATAAAACCTTGCTTGTAACTGCAGATGTATGACCTTGACCTATTTTTGAAGGTCACGTGAACATGTCATGTAAAATTGACGCGGGCGCAATAACTCCGCAAGGAATTGACTTAAGAGGTTGAAATTTGGATGATTATGAACCAAAATATTAACTGGGTTGGGATTGTAGATGGGAGACCTTGGCCTATTTTCAAGGTCACATGGCAACTTTTTAAAAATCATTGCAGATGCATTCATGAAAGATTTGACTTAAAGAGGTTGACATTTTGTGTGACTATGTTTCTATGTAAGACATTTGTAAGACCTTGGTTGTATGTGCAGATGTATGACCTTGACCTATTTTTCAAGGTCACATGGGCATTTCGTCTAAAATCAATGTGGACGTAAAAACCCGAGAGAGATTTGACTTGGGAAAATGAAATTTTATGTGAAGATGTTTCTATATATGACCTTGCTTGGGATTGCAGATGTATGACCTTGCATATATATCAAGGTCACGTGGGCATGTCATCTAAAATTGACACGCATGCAACAACTCTATAAGGATTTGCCTTAAGAGGTTGAAACTTTGCATGATTATGTACCATAATATGAACTAGGTTAAGATTGTAGATGGGAACCCTTGACCTTTTTCCAAGGTCACATGGCCCCTTTGAAAAAATCATTGCAGATTTACTCGAGAAAGATTTGTCTTGACATTTTGTGTGATTATGTTTCTAAGTACAACTTTTGTAAGACCTTGCTTGTAACTGCAAATGTATGACCTTGACCTATTTTTCTAGGTCACGTGGGCATTTCGTCAAAAATCAACGTTTTGAAATGACAATAAAGAGTGTACCTTCACCATATCTGTAAATCATTGGAATCGGTATGCATATTTATAAAACAAAGGGTGACAATAGTAAGGGCGCACGGGGGAGACATTTGATTTTGTGTTGGAAAATCAGCCTGTTCTAGTTTCGAATCTGATTTCGTGTGTGTGTGTGTGGGGGGGGGGGATTCTTTTAATATACATTTATAATTACTTTATTGTATCTAGTCTCCACCATCGTTGGTATATATTTTCCTTCTGGCTGGGCCATGGTGGAAACCAGCGTTGCCGCTAATACATGCTCCTCAGGATCTATCTATCTATCTATCTATCTATCTATCTATCTATCTATCTATCTATCTATCTGTCTGTCTGTCTGTCTGTCTGTCTGTCTGTCTGTCTGTCTGTCTGCCTGCCTATCTGGCTGTCTGTCTGTCTGTCTGTCTGTGTGTCTCTCTGTCTGTCTGTCTATCTGTGGAAACCACCTGTCTGTCTTAATGTCTGTCTAATAGTATCTAACTATGTACACTTAGATTGTAAGGGCGGTTTCCACTGGATCCGATCCGACCCGTTGCGGTAACTTTTGCGTTTGCGCTGATAATGAAACAGTAGAAGTACAACCATCACAACTAATTGCGTTTTTGTCTTAATTTCTGCTGGCGTTTTCGGAGGCGATGGCATCTGTTTGTTTGATTTTAAACGCTTGGGATCCGAATTCGCATTAGTTGTCGTAATTACCATTGCATGTTACGTATTTTCTATTTGGATAAATAAAGAGCCATAAGAAAGGGCATTGCCAGTTAACTTGTCTAATATTTACAGAATTAAACCTGAATCGCTTCAAAAACGGATAGGAAAAGCGCAGTAAAAACGTATCCAGTGAGGTTTACCTTTTTCCAAATCGCGTACGAGCATGAACAGCAAAGCGCAACCATTACCACCACGGATCGGATTGCATCGGATCCAGTGGAAAACCACCTTCACAGACCCGTTGAAAGAATGACTCAATGCGTCTGGCTTGATCTCAAGGCTTGTAGTGTTCTCAGAATAATTACTAGATGGTTTTGCATATTTATTCAGCTATGTCTATAGTTTTAAATCCGAGTTTCAGTAATTCCCTCCATTTGTATTACTTGATTTGTTTCTAGCATGGGTTCGTTCTCTTGGGTAATATTAAGCTTAGAGAAGGAGCCGCTGTCACAGACATACACGTCCGGGTATTCCTGGCTCCGAAACCTGTTCTGTTTGTTACCTTTTAAAGATGTCTTTATTTTCTTTCAGGGTTATATGGTCTACCCCAAAAATTATCTGTTTTGACATGTCGTTTTGAAACTAAAAAGAAAAAGAAAAATTAAAAGAAATAAGAAATTCTGCAACATTAAGGTTTCTGGAATTTGTTTTCGAGGTAGGTAGTGATAAGAAAGAGTACTGAGAGTACCGTAATGGATTTCGGGTGATGATACAGAACTGTTGCAGGACTTTTGACTTTTTGATACATTTGATTCATATTTTCCTATGTAACCGTAAAAGACCTGACGGTTACGTATCGCATTCAACTTTTCAAATAAAAATACCAGAATATGGTCCAGTGCCGGAAACGTTGCTTGCCTACATTTTTCATGACGGATGAAAAAGGGAATTTTTTTAACGACTTGCCTTTTCACACTCTCTACGAAAAAAAAAAAAGAAAAAAAAAATGTCGACCAAGTCTCGACAGCATTAAAATGTTGAAATTAAGTTTTATCTGTTTGGATAAAACTAGATGGTGTCTATAGATGAACGAGGGATATCGTGCGCCATACAACAAATATTTCTTCCGCACGGGCATTCCGACGAAGACCTGGGGTGGCTCATATACTTTATGTCAAATGCGAGCAGACGTTTTAAATGTTTAAAAACTTGAACATCAACCCCATGCACTTAAGCAAAAACCCTGTTAAAATAGTTCATTCAAATGGTTTTGGTCATTTTCTTGATTCAATAACGACCCGCAGGTTGATGCATCTTAAAAGCCAAAGCAAACCTGCATACCGTTTGCTGTTCTTGTGGCTGCACTATGTTGACCAGACGTTTTAAAAAGGTTTCATACGGACAGAAGTCAGAGCCTAAAAAGCGACATTTGTTGTGTCGTGCCTTCAAAATATTGAAGTAATCAAACAATACGTGTGCGTTACTCACCACTAAAGGCATTTACAAATATGACCCTTCTTTTGTAGAAGCCTCTGGAGCAAAGTGACCATGAATAAATAACTGGATATTCACATTTGAAGGATAAGTTGGCAACACGTCTGAAAGAGCTGTAGTAAATGACTCTTTGATTTTGACTTTTTCAAATATTTTTTCCAAACAATTTCATCTAAAATAGGAAGCCGCGTGTTAACTGTAAAAGCTTTGTGTTGAAATTGATAGTAGCAGTGCTTGCAAATAGCCGCTTGCAGGGTTACATAAATGAGATTGAGCACACAAATAGTAAGGGATTAATGTTAGCACAGATTATAGCAATCTCCATGTCACACATTTCTGCGTCGATAAAACATACAGACCTTAGTGAAAATGTTCATTTACATCCACAAATGCAATGATTTGGGGTTAAAGATAGACACTAGTGAAGAGACATCAAATATTTCACCTAGTCAGCTGTCTGCGTGGTTGATGTCTCTTATCAAGTGTCGCAAAGTCATTGTGACAAACAGTAGCTACAGATGTTTGTCACCGTGTGTCACTCAAGCCCATTTACAATGAACAAAGATGTGTCCATGTGTCACTCAAGCCCAGTCACAATAGACATAGACGTGTCCATGTGTCACTCAAGCCCAACCGTCATGTACTACATTGACGTGTCCTTGTGTCACTCAAGCCCAAACATCATGTGCTGCACAGCCGTGCTCGTGTGTGAATCAAACCCAGCCAGAATGAACATGGACCTGTCCGTGTGTTCACTCAAGCCCAGGCATAATGAACATAGACGTGTCCGTGTGGTTTAACATTCGACCAGCATTTGTGATCATTCAAACGACTTGCCCTTTGTACCTAACCCTAACTCGCTAAAAAGGGAAATGCAAATTTTGTCCGTAAGTAAAGATTAGAAACACACACTTGAATTCATGTGTACATATTAGCGGCTCGATGCAATACACATGCATATTCAAGTCAAACTTATGTTTTGTTCGCCAAGTTCCGATTTTAATACATAGTATGGATATAACTTATGCAGGGAAGTTAGCGTAATGATGTAATGATGGCAAAGCCCTGCCATTCTCCTGCTCGGTGTATGCTGCTTAGGCTGTTTGTCAGGAGAGAGAGAGAGAGAGAGAGAGAGAGAGAGAGAGAGAGAGAGAGAGAGAGAGAGAGAGAGAGAGAGAGAGAGAGAGAGAGAGAGAGAGAGAGAGAGAGAGAGAGAGAGAGAGAGAGAGAGAGAGAGAGAGAGAGAGAGAGAGAGAGAGAGAGAGAGAGAGAGAGAGAGAGAGAGAGAGAGAGAGAGAGAGAGAGTAGAATGCGTTCAACTAGACCGGCCAACATAATATGAAGTCAAACTTCACTTGATATTCTGCCCTGACTATACATATTTTAATCAATTGTCGAACGGTACTCATTCGACATATCCTTTCCACTTCGGTTTTTATTGTTTATATGGACATCATGCAATGTTGACAATCCTAACTCGCCTAAATATGGTTTGTTATTTGATGTTTCCCTCAGTCGCTCCCGGAGGTATGTTTATCGTTTGCCCCTACTGTAATACTGTACTGAGCAAAGTAGCTTTGATTTCATTGATTTAGTGCGCGTGAAATTTGTCACATCGAGTTTAGTATGGTGCCGGTAGTTTCAGGTACAACCTATGATTGGTATTGTGTTTAACTTTCGAAGGTCCCTTTCATAGTGTTCTGTAATATACATACATACATACATACATACACACACACATACATACATACATACATACATGCATACATACATACATACATACATACATAAATACATACATAAATACATACATACACACCTATATATATAGTAGAAGAACTAAATCGAAAGAATCAGAGTGAGCGCGTAGTGTGTCTGTATGGGTAAACCTTTGAACCGTGTGTAAATCTGAGTCTTAACTTTTCATGACACCAGTGTCTTAAACTTAGATTTGCCTCTAATTAGTCTGATTTGAAATGATACAACTTTATATTCTTTATCAGATGCGCCATATATGTACCAGCAGGGATTGACATCACACTTTTCTCGGCTTCAAGTTTGACGATGTTCAAGATTCAAAGTTTAAAATACTCATACAGTCAATGTGTGATAAGGAGTAATACCTTCTTGGCACACACACACACACACACACACACACACACACACACACACTGATTTGTTTCTATTGTTTTTTTTTGGGGGGGGTCAAATCATTACAGATAAACGTACCATTCCAAATTCAGAAAAAGGGAGGGGTTTTTTTGTTTTTTGTTTTGTTTTGTTTTGTTTTTTTTACATTGGTGTATCCAACGCAATGGACGTAAAAGATGTAAATTAGAATTAGTGTTCATTAGGTATGTTTCCAAACTTTAAATGTTAAATATCTTCAATTCTACTGTACATAGAGGTTTCAACAGCAACATCAATTCATTGGTTTGTATTATAGGTGTGTTGCGTGAAATGCATATTTAAGTTATGTAAAAATTGAAATTGTACTAATTAGGCACTCTTAGAATATTTTAATGTTCACCACTTTTAACCTTTCTTAGATGAAGTGGCAATTCCAATTCAAACGATTGAGGTCAACATACATCTTTTATCGATCACAAGTTTAAAACTTTTTAAATATTATTAACATTCAAGGCACACAGACAGATTTACTCTGGGGCAAATTTATTATTTTCTTGTTACATTTGTTCTCATCATTCACAATTCAACTTATTTGCATAAAACTGCAGCTGACTGGATATGTGATCGTAGTCATTTATGATGGTAAAGTGAGATGTAAATCTTCCTACATTAAACAGTCATAGAAACCAAACAAAAAACTTTTTGTATTCACTTCTTGTAGTTTGTTTTGCCACTTCAAAGTATGATTGAAAAGTTATGAAGTTGAATCCATTTCAAACTGAAAAGTTAGGAGAATTGTACGTTCACTTTGCGCAACAAGACAAGTGACACAAATGACAATGGCAAAACACAATTCTCCACTTTATGTACTTCTAAGAGATACATGCTTTCTTGGACTTATTTTTAGTTAATAGTGTTTTATTGCCTATTTTGTGGACCTTTCTGCCTAGCAGATATACATTTAAAGGTCATATGAGCACAGACACGGGATAAAGGAAATAGATCTTGTATAGACAGTAGTACACAAATGGCATGCAACGCATTCGGAGTTCCTCTCAATGACATGACAAAGGAATTAGAAGACATTTCTTCCGGATTTAAAGCAGGACAATAAGAGTCAAATATTAACCTCATTATGGAATTACAGGATACGGAACTGATCAAAATTGTAGAAAATTTAAAAGAAATTCCCTGTTACTAGCAGATTTATATTTAACCTGCTTTGAATTTAAGTATATGGATAAATTGATGGAAAAGGACTTTAAAATGGCTTCACAATTATCCAACAACGCAAGGTATATTGATGACATTGCTTGTGTAAATGTACAAAATTTCAGTGAAATTGCTAAAGAAATTTACCCAAAAGATATCCCTTTTTAAGGTAACAAATCAGATAGTTTCAGAGATGTGTTTCTGAACGCGGGTATTCATGTCTCTAATGGCAAGTTTTGCATTAAAGTGTATCACAAAATAGATGTGTTTAATTTTGAAGTAGTTAACTATCCTTTCCCGGACAGTAACATTTCGGAAGCTATTGAATACGATACATTTTTGTTACTTATTTTGAGATTTGGTCATATTTGTTCTAAATTTCAGGACATTGCATATAGAACCAAATTTATTTACAACAAATATGTTTCAATTAGATTGAAAAGTGTAGTTTTGATCAAATATTTCCACAAATTTTGATGTAAATATCCAGGTATGGTTAGAAAGTTTGGCTTCAATAACTTTAGAGATTTTACACTTGACTGTTTTGCTACTTAATTTGATCTTTTAGCATCATTCTGTTTAATATTCACCTTTCAGACATTTTAGGCTAGCTTGTTTTTGGTTAGGTCAACCCTCCAGGGGCTATAGGTAGCAAGAGCAAGCAGCTACCCACGGCACTTACTAGTTGCCAAATTGTACTTGATATCTGGTTAAGAAAAATTATATTTTGATTGCATCTTCTTGAGTATATAACTGATGATTTTCATTGTTTTCTGACTTGCCCTTCTTATTTTGTTGTTAATATCAAAAGATTGAAAGTTTGACAGCCATGATTTTTTAGATTTTAGACTTGCCTGTTTTGCTACTCAATTTTATCTTCTGGCATCATCATCATCATCATCATCATCATCATCATCATCATCATCATCATCATCATCATCATCATCATCATCATCATCATCATCATCATCATCATCATTATTCACTTACAGACATTTTAGGATTACATGTTTCTGTCAGGTTAAGCCCCACAAGGGCCTTTCGGTAGCAAGCAGCTACCCACAACAATTACAAGTTTGCCTCATGGTACTTAAAATCTGGTTAAGAAAAATTATGTTTTGATAACATGTTTTTGATTGAAATGCAATTGACTTTCATATTTTTTTCTGACATGCCTAACTACACATTTACTCAATGTCAAAAAATAACTCAAATGTCACAGTATTTACTCAAATGTCACCAACCTGATCCATTATGTTGAAACATTGGCTCAGGGTTAGCAGCGAAATATAGTTTTATTGTTTGGAGACTTTCAAAGTGAGGAGCAGGTGTCATCATAGGATTTGTTTTACATTTCTGGTGCACGGTGTCCATTGGTGCAGTACTTGATATGATTTCCCTCGATTGGTGCAGGCAGTCTAGCTGCAACTGTTTATTTTACAATCACTGGGACTGAATATAATACCCCAGTTTGTTTGTACTTCAGTTTCACTGGGAGGTGGTTTAACTAAGATCAGCTAACCAGCTAGAAATGCACATACCGGTTCAGGGGTAAGTCAAATTGTTGTATCTGGATATGTACCATACAAATTTAGTATATATGTTTGATTTGACAGGTATTCTACTTCAGTAATAAACCTCTGCATTTATAAGCAAAAATTCACATATATAGCTAATTAATCATTTGCCACTTGCATTCTTATTCATTATTATGTCGGTTGTCCTCGCTGAATATCTAGATTGGACAAGGAGTTGCTACTCCGAGAGACATGTACGAGTATAGGCTCCGAAACATGTTCTGAGTAGTGATCCACTGAAGATCCTCTCATTCATTTGGGGTAATACAGCCTATGCCAAGATTCTATAGAGGAACGTGTGCAATATGGACAATATTTCTTCCATATGTATGCAGGTTACACAGTGGTAGGATAGATTATGAAGAGTAAAGAGTTCGCAGAATAGGATAATGTCTACTAGGAAGTGGTTCTGGACAAAAAGAGACAAGTACTAAAGAATGTTGTTCGGAAACAAGAAGCAAATCGCTGTTCGGGTATATTATTATTATTATTATTATTATTATTATTATTATTATTATTATTATTATTATTATTATTATTATCATTATTATTATTATTATACACTAATGGCATACAGGCAGTGGACATAATATAGACAGTACCACACAAATGACATACAGGTAGTGGACTCAATATAGACAGTACCACACAAATGGCATAGAAGTAGTGGACTCAATATAAACAGTACCACACAAATGGCATTCAGTTGGTGGACTCAATATAGACAGTACCACACAAATAGCATACAGGGAAAGGACACTGTTGCAGGGCCTTGCTGTTCTGCTGGCCTTTGTCAAAGCCAAATAATATGCAGTAGATCTGCAACTCTGACAGATTTTCAAAAAAGTTGAGTCTACAAATATCTTGGTATATTTATCGATAGACTAGCATGTACATAGCTATGTAAATTAGTCAGTATTAAGTTGTTTGTGCTAGGTAAATTAAGGCCGGTTTGGTCTCTTGATGCCTGCAAGTCATCTGTAGAGCATATATTCAAGCTGGGTTCGTTACTGTGATAGCGTTCGGCGTGTGCGTGATTCTTCGGGAGTGTATAAAGAAAAGCCCCTGGACCACAATAACTGCAAACTCTCATTTCACAGACGATAAAGGTGAAAAGTTATTGAACACTTTGCTGGTAAACCCGCAGTGAAATGGGGCTTTCTTATGCTGATATTTTAATGTACAAAAGCATACATGGATAGGCACCAAATTATATTCTGACCAGGTACCTCTTCTATGAAACGTAAGCGCTTATTATACCAGTGAAATCCTGTGTTGAGACCTGTCCGCTTAAGCTTAGGCCTACGTTATTTTTTTTTTCTTGATCGGCCACTTACATTGGATGTTTTAGCACCTACCGCAAATCACCCATGTTTTAAAATACATTTGCGTGTAATGGGGCTACAAGCTGGTACTATGCGGTAGATTTCATCGGAAGGACAGAAGACGTCCAAACTTCAAAAGAACTTCTTCAACATTTTCAGTTCAGTTAAACTCTTTACAATTTAATTATTTATTGTCATTTATACCTCGAACTCGGACGCTTGTTTTACAATTTCACCATGTTATTACCTACGTGACTTTGTGATATTGTACATTTATCGTCAGTACTTTCACCTGTAAATATCATTTTAAAATTTGTTGGGCCCATTGTCAGTAGAGAGCTGAGCTTTGAAAGGGCTGCCAGAGACAAATGTGTTCTAAAATGAATAAATAAATGAACCTATTAACAGTATTGGGTATAATTCTGCCAGATAGGTGACAGTTGTCATACTAATGAACGCCCCGGTACATACATTGAGCAGTCTGTAAAACTGCTGGTGTAGCAACGTCCATATTTCATACATTTTTTAAATGTTATTTCGGTTTTAGTTGTGTACATATATACTGCAAGTCCACCTCGTATTTATTTGTTTACCACATTACTGCTGCCTACATATTATATATTTAGAATGATTCATCCTTTTAATGATTTTCGCAAATGTACAAACGACATGCTGCGTGGTTGTTTGTGGGGCACGTGGATGTTTGTTTGTAGGTGGGGTGGGTGGGTGGATACATGGTTGTGGGGGATAAATGGTTGTGTGTGGGGGGAAGGCATGTAGTTGTGTGTGTGTGTGTGGGTGGGTGGGGTGTGTGGCTGAGTATGTGGTTGGGTGTTTTTGCAGGATACGTGATTGTTTGGGGGGGGGGGTGAGTGTTGGGTGGGAACGTGGCTGTGTGTGTGTGTGGGGGGGGGTACCTGCTTATGTGTAGAGGTTGCGGGGTACATAATAGTTGTGTGTGTGTGTCTGGAAACAGAGAGAGAACGAGTACACGGTCGTGGTGGGTTCGTGGTTTTGTGTGTGGGGGGATACGTAGTTGTGAGTGTGTGTGTGTGTGTGTGTGTGAGGGGGGCACGTGGTGGTTTATGTGTGTATGTGGGGAGACGTGGTGGTTTATGTGTGTGTGGGGGGGGGGGGGACGTGGCTGTTTATGTGTGTGGGGGTGTTCGTGGTTGTTTACGTGTAAAGGTGAAGCTGAGATCATACATTGGCGCTCGATGGAGGTTGCGTTATTACAGGAAGCCAGGTGGATGGCTGTGCACGCATAACGTGCGCTGTATAGCGACAATGTAAATGTTAAAATAATGCAATGCAAAACGTCTGTTGCTTTTCCTATTACCTTTACAAAACAGCAGCAAGTGCAACTGTGGTGTCCTTACTGACCCCAAAAGGCCTACAAGCTATTGATCCCTAGCTTTGCTTGATTTACCGCATATACAGTGGAATGTCCCTATTAATACCACCTACGGGACTAGTAAAATGTGGTCTTAATAGGGGGGTGGTTTTAATGGAAATATGATTTAAGGATTAACAAAAATGGGTCTATAATTGGTGGTCTTACTATAGAAATGGTCTCTTTATGGAGGTAGTCCACTGCAGTTAGGATAGATAGATAGATAGATAGATAGATAGATAGATAGATAGATAGATAGATAGATAGATAGATAGATAGATAGATAGATAGACAGACAGATAGATATCTGTGAAAGTTTCAAAGCAACCCTTTTGCAACATTTAATTACAAAGTGCTTTTATGGGCTAGGTGGGCGCAGTACTCTACAGTACGGTGTATGTCCCTAGGCCTGCCGAAAAGACACTCTTTACGTTCGCGCTTTTCTTTCAAGTGTCGTGAATTGTGGTCATTTCCATATCAAAATGAAGCTAGAATGAAATGAAATTATTTTTTAACCTTTTATGTAAGAAGCAGTTTGCCTGTTATTAATTTACTTCACGTTAGCTCCATGGCTTGTTACGCTATTATTGGTCGACCATTGTTTGTCTGGTAATGAACTGCTAATTCCAGCAATCCAGTTCTGTTATTGGCTCTTGACCTTTCGCATACACGTGGACATAGCCGAGCAAGCTGACACGCCCTTACCAGTACGCTTTAAATAGCCCGTGTGCGAGTATCTCAGATCATTAATTGGCCAGACAATAGATGAACGCCCACGTCATGCTCCCGAGATCCATCCTAAAGTCCTATCAGAAGCGGTTGTTTTACAAAGTATTGGAACCTGGCAAAATGGCATGACAATTATTATGGATTGTAAAAATTAAAGCAGATTCTATCAAAATAGGCCTAATTACTTTTTAAAATTATACAATTTATTGAAATGTGGCGAAGTTTGCAGGACCTTCCATTGTTCTCAGTGCTCAGTGAGGCATGTTTCAGACAGGTAGCATTGCAATCACGCGTGAACGACATTACGACTTTGAGGGCTTAAAGAATCGTTGCTATTAAAAAAAAATAAAATAAAAACAGTGCATGTTTAATAGAACACACGAGACAAACAATAGGTTCAAAGCCTTATCTTGGCCTACGTTAAAACTATAACTGTTTGATATACCTCAGGAACGTTGCCAGTGGATGTCTGGTTACAAACACCAGAGGGTAAATTGTCGTATTGCAGTTCCATATGGCTTTCCAATATTGGCAACTTCCCTTCCACTGTTAATATACGCTGTACTTTTCCAAGTGGCCTGGATCACCTGCAGGTTGTTTTGATAGCGCTTTTGTTCAGTGTGGTTCATGGGGCGGGCATGGAGTGCGACCACGAGGTGCAAGTCGCATTGTGCCCAACGTTTTCGAGACCCATATTTAGGATCAATCAGGAGTTCCACAGGAACAATAGGTCCTGACTTGTGATCTGATGACAAACGAGGGCACCGTGGGGTTCTTGTGGCCTCTTGTATTTTTTGTTCACTTAAACTTTAGTTTATATGTCCATTGTGAAATTACACGTTGGTGCATTTCGAACTGAAACTTTCCACATGACAAACAGAAAAAGCATTTTTATGTTGAATCCTGGATAGAGAAACTGCCTTGTGTAATGGTGTGTTTTGATCATGAAAGAAACAAAGGTCAAAAATGGTTAGTTTACAACCATCACATTCAGTACACAGGTTGAGGTCAGCCACCAGCCACAGGTTTGCACTCCTTGCTTGGACCCCGGCCCCCGCAATTAGGACCAAACTTGTACGCTTGATTGTTCCAAATTTCGCGGAAAAGGGGGTATATTTTGAGCCTCGACGCGGTCCGCGAAATCGGAAATTAGGGATGTTTTTCATGGGTCAAGATCCGCGGAATCTTAAATTAGGGTATATTTTGTACAACCTTCGCGTTTTTATGAAATAAGGGGTATAAAAATAAAAGAACTGGGTCTCCGCGACTTCCCCCAGGTTCCAAGTTTAAATCCAAGTCATTAAAAAGCATGGAAAAAATGAAAATGATTTCACTCATTACAATTAAGTTTAATCCAGATGTGAATGTAACAACACTTATATGCTGCATAATGCAGATTTTAAGGCATGGACCACTACATTTGTATCCTTGAAACTGAAAAATAGGGGTACTTTTGGAGGGTCAAAATCTCTTTGTTTTCAAAAATAGGGGTACTTTTCCAGGGCAAAGATCTCCTTGTTTTCATCAAAAGGGGGGGGGGGTAAAATTCAGGGAAAAATCCTTTAAAAGGGGGTGCATTTTAATTTATGGAACTATCATGTGCTACCACTTTTGAGGGGAGTGACGGGCCGGGCCTTGGACCCCTTAGTTTTGCCTCGTAATTCAATAGTGACGCCATTTTCTTCTCGCTTTTTTTCTCTGTTTTTTTTTTTCTCTCTCTTTTTTTTTGGGGGGGGGGGGGAGGTGGGGTGCCAGTGGGTGGGTGGGTGGGTGCGGGTTAGAACTACAAGGAAGATGTGGTACTTTTTCTCCGGTTTGTGTGTTTGGTTGAAGGTAATAAAATTCAAACGCCAAATGTAGATCAATGTTTTGCTCTGCAGCAAAACTTGTTTTTATGATACATAGCTGGTTTTGTACGTGAGTCACTGCTGAAAACAATGTTTGTTTGTTTGCTTTGTATTATTATTCTTCAAGTACAGAATGGAAATGAAACCCTCCGCATCCGCAGTCTCAGTTGGCATTCTACGGCCGTGTGTCGCGTATTACCCAAGCCTGCGACGGGGGTGATATGGTCGCAACTCAGGTGGTGTGGGGACCAAAGCTGAAGAGTCGGATAGTTTTATTATAAAGCAAGTGAACTACCGTTATGGATTAATAGTTAAAGGTAATAGACGATTTGCAGAAAAAGTGGGCCACTTTTTCCTTCCTGGGTGAGCTCTTCAGGTGTGATGGCATTCAACAATGGTCATGTGATATTTAGCTTTTCTTCACCTCTGTTTGCGAGTCAGGCCTGCTGGCCAGGGTACCATTGGTTGTGATGTAACCCACTTCTCCACGTGAAATGACATTATGTGCGCTGGCCTGCCCCACGCATATAATTAACATAAATTTAGCCACCTGGTGGGAGCAGCGTTCATTATGCCCTTTAACTCTTTGGCCAATTCAATCTGGTAATAAGCCTACCTCCCCCCCCCCCGGGGGGGGCATACTTAACATCAGGGTGGGTGTGTGCCTCGGACATTTTTATACAATACCTTATTTTAATCCTACACCAGATGTAAAAAGATACCCTTTCTTAATAATGTTTTGAAAGAGGTGCTGCATTGGTGCATCCTGGTGCATTTTGGGAGACCAACATTCCAATTTTAAACAAGTTTGAGCATATCTGTACTTCCCTCAAAAATCCCCCCAAAGAACTTACTAATTATATCCTACATCTCCAGCTTTTATCCAAGATCGAATCATGCGTTTGAAAAATGAATAAGACATTCAGTTCACTCAAATAATTGTTACCCCTATCCTAATCCAGCTGTATACATTTGGGGTTTTTTTCTAATCCTGGAAATAATGAAAACAGGGCCTTTCCCGGGGCACATACCCAGTGCCATCCTACATAGGAGTACCTCCCCCCCCCCGACCTTGTTGTGGTACTTCATGGTATTTGACTAGGGCCTTTGCCTTCTGCTCCTCTTAGCCAGTTTGCCGAGGAAACGGCGAAGTCAACAGCATGGGGTCCATAGAGTGGACAACATAACTGTTTGCGCATACCTTGACCACTTCGTCGGAACGTGCGCAAGATTCCCCTGTGCACGTGCATTTTCACTTAATTAATTTCTCCTCGTTGACTGCATGCTCCTCGTGCCGCGTTTGCTGCTATAAATTTTATCAATCAACAGTTAGCGTAATATGATACGGTTCGTCACTTCCAGTGTTATTTTATTCTGCCATAGTGGCGGTTAGCGAAATAATGACACGATTCGTCACTTTCAGCGTCATCCAATTCTGGCATAATGTCGGTTGACGTAATATGGCATCATTCGTTACCTCCAGTGTTATGTAATTTTGCCATAATGTCTTGGGATAATATGACAATAACATGAATTTGGAGGGCGTTACACTTTTTCACCTCACAAAATCATTTTATTACTATTATCATTACTACTTTTAACAAAAGCAGCGGGCCGCTAATGCATCAGCTCATGGATCGAAAGGGTAGTGCATAGTGCAACGGGGTTTTACCGTCTGAGCAAAATCGAACTAATCTACTAGAAAACGTCCTCCTAAGTAGTACTAGTATGTCAATTTTAAGACGCTTCTTATCTGCAAACAGACGATGTATCTGTCCACCGTTGAATAATGTAATGAGTAGCAAATTTGGTTGAATTGATTTACATGAAGATGTCATTTTGAGCATGACTGTGATCCAACTTAAACTTTTATCATAAGAGTGTCATTATGTCGGCTTTATTTGCATCTCGTATCAATATAACGCTCTACTCATGAATCATGCAAGGATAAGTAAATTTTTACGTGTGCAAAAGATTTATACATGTAATTCGTGTACACACATTTGAAAATCTTTAACACATAGATGAAAATCCTTTATACCTATGTGTAAAAGTTTCACATACGCATGGAAAGAGTAAAATGACATCTATGTCGAAAACTATTTCATGTACATGTATGTGTAAGTGTAACGTTACACATGTGTATTATTATGGATTATATGCTAGAGCCGATTGCCGCACGCCCTGGTCATGATATATTTCGTTTTTATTTGCATGAAAGTTGATGTGGGCGTGTGTGCCACATCCGGTGGGGGAAAGTCTGGGCAAATTGAAAATAAATAACTGGTTAAGATACACTTCCAATATACACAGAAAGTGACGGCAAATTTATATTGATACAGTTGATAACATGTTTTTGACTTAAATGCTAACGACTTTCATTCTTTGCTGTAACGACTTTCATTGGAGGAGGTCTATTTACAAGAGCTACATGTAGAACGATCATACAATCTGTCATTCCGAGAAGTCATTAAGTGACTGTCTCCTGTAATGCCATGCCTCAACCAAATATGTTTTACTGGTTTGGTCAAATAATTCACCAATGTCCTGTCCAAGATCATAGGCGTGCCCGCCAAGGAACCAACATACCTTATTTTTCAACGAGGAGGCGGAAAAACGCTGTCATGCCTGTTTACAATTCTCATTCAGAAAGTTGACTTCCAAATTTCTATATGCCTGTTACCTGATATCATTTAGTGCTGGGCAGACAAATAGAAAATGTGATAAATCTTCTCAACTATCTTTACATAAAGGACATCTTCCGTCTGATAAACCCCATATTTCCAGATCTTCCCCGACACCCAGACACCCAGTGCGGGCCAAATATTTTAATCGTGCATCAGCAAAGTTATTTACATTAAACAGATAGCTTTCACCGAAAGAAGACCGTTTAAACATTTGATAGCATGTCTACCGAGTCTCTATTTCCTGGAAAAAATCTAATTTATATGCTTCTAACGATAATTTTAAAAAGCATCCCAGCCATTCTGGATTCCTTGATTCCAGGGCACGGTCCATGGCTGCGTTACTAAAGACTTACTTAATTTCGTCAACATATGGCCAAATCTTTGCAGTTTTGCCATCATTTCTTTGCAAAAGAGTGTCAAAAATTTGATTACATAGCTGTGTGTCTGGCACCTGAAATTTCATTCTGTGAAAGTATTTTATCCTAATGCGATCCAGAATCAGTTTTAGGCGGAGCCATCCTAGTTCACCAAGGGTAGCCACTGCTGCAGGTGAAGAGTTGACCTGAAGTATTGTTTTGGCTATGGTGTATTGAATGGACTGAGAGAAGCCTCAGACTCTTTAGTATTGCATAACCACACTGCACCACCATGAGTAAGGGACGGAAGAATAATACTTTTCCATATGCTATTTCCCAAGCCAATACGGTTAACATTATCATGACAAGACAGTATAGTGCATAAGTAACCTCGCAAAAGAGAACCTTTAGTTGCTACTATATCTTTCACGTGTGCTGTGTCTGTTTGAGAATTCGAGATTAAAATGCCCAAATATTTATACGATTTGCATTCAGATATATATATAAATTTCCAAGTTTCCATTTTTTTTTGGAAAAATCTACACGCCTACCCACTGCCATGACTTCAACATTATGTTAAAACATTGACTCCGGGTTGTCAGCGAAATAGAGCTTTATTATTTGGAGACTTTCAAAGTGAGGAGCAGGTGTCATCATGGGGTTTGCTTTATACTTCTGGTGCAGGATGTCCATTGTTGCAGTTCTTGTTAGGATTTCCCTTGGTTTGCACAGGTGGTCTAGCTGCAACTGTTTATTTTACAATCACTGAGACTGAATACAATGCCCCAGTTTGTTTGTACTTCAGTTAACACTGGCAGGTGGTTTAACTAAGAGAAGCTATCCAGCTAAAGGGTATACACTGGTTCAGGGGTAAGTCAAATTGTTTGTATCTGTGCTTGTAAGATTTAATAGTTATACTCAAATTGAGTAATAATGTTTGCTTTGACAGGTGTTCCTCATCCATGATGAAGCTCTGCATTAATAAGCAAAACTTCACGCATTTAGCTAATTCACCATTTGACACATTCATATTCATTCATTATTATGTGGGTTGTCTTTGCTGAATATTTATCTTGGACCAGGAGCCGCTACTCAAAGTGACATGTACGGGTTGAGGCTCCGAAACATGTTCTAAGTAGTAACCCGTTGAAGACCTTTTAATTTATTTGGGCTAATACAGCCTATGTCAAAATTTTACAGAGGAGAGTGTCCAATATGGAAAATAAGACTTCCATATGTATGTAGGTTAGACAGTGACAAGGTAACGTATGGAGAGAAAAGAGTTCGGTCTGCGGAGGGTAATGGCTACTAGGAAGTGGTTCTGGACAACAAGACTTAGATACAGTTGCCCTCTGTATGTGTTTCCTGCCTAGAATCCATCTTCACCAAATAGTATGTGCTTGTGATGATAGTGAAATACTGACGGTTTGGTGTGTACATAAGCAAACTATATAATGTGATAATGCAGTTGATAAATGTAACGATTTGTGTATTATGTATGAAAACCGCGTAATGTTCGTACCGTCACGCTTGCTGTGGTTTATTCTGAGTAAGTGGTTGATCTTTACTTTGCCCATAGGTGCATAAAATATGATATTGTAATTTTGTAAACCTGTAGTTATGACGCCATACATGATCAAATACTTGAACACCCCGATATATCGGTAGTGATGATATATGGGATCGGTGACAATGGTTGGATATGCGCGTATCATGGTGAGATAATTGAGCAAATACCACGAAAGACGAAAATACTGTATCAGATATGATCAACCTACATATCCACATCGTATATCTTCTAGCGCATGGGCAATTTGTATTTACAGTATGTTGTTCCATTTTATGTGAGGGTCTTGGATGCATCATGGATTTAACCCTATTAGACATTGGTGCTATCGATGCTATATATGTTTCTCTGTATCTGACGTGTAACCCTTAAGGACAGGTAAGACACCAAAAACCTTTGCATGGCCGATTTTGAGATTTTAACGGTTTTTACAAGATGAATGTCCTTTCTATAAGTATCATAATTTCAAGCTTTTTAACTAAAGTAGAAACAGGAGGAAAACGCCAAAAAACACCAAGGCATGTCGACATCCGGACGTCCATGTGTCATCCTTTTGGTTTCCAGTTGCCAAGCGGAACAGTGCCACCCGTCAATCATACTTAACAGTCTGTCACGTGGCTACACGTAGCAACAGCCCATGGCTACAAGGGAGTGGTATCACGATGGTACTACGAGATCAGGCGGCATGCCGAAAGTATGCTTGTGGGCAGGGAAAAGACGCAAACATGCTACCATATCATAGCCTTACTGGTTTACTTGATAGTTATCTTGCTTGTTTTGCGTTCTAATGAAGGTAGACTTTAAATGTTCAGGAGGAGCGGGAATCGTCAGACGATGTCCCTTCAAAGGCCCTGCCGCGATCGACTACCCCATTGGTCCTGCACACAAAAGACATGCGTGGAAAAAAACTGGCACTTTAATCAAAAATACGCCCGTATTTAATAATATTTTATCGAAACCTAGGGATGAGGACATAAAAGTACAAATGAACAGATCGAAATAAGCATAAACATGAACAGAAGAAAAACACAAAATAGCGATACAAAACTCAGGTTGAAAATAGAAATGAAATTCATTGAGAAAATAGCTACAAAATAATGACAAGCTAAGTAAGTAAAGTGTAAAGACGAGTCGAACAAGCTAATTACATAAAGTATACAGATACGAGTAAATACAATAAAACACTATCCCAAAAAACGGGATGAAGAGGTAGGGGCGGAAGCCCCAAAACCCGCCTTCCGTCCACTGACCATGATCGGCCTTCGGCCGCCCCACCGAAGCAAGGCAACACAACTTTCGTTGCCAGGCTTGAGGTCACGGGGCCCAAAGGGCCGCCTCCATGACGTCACGCTTTGAAACCAGATTGTCGCTGTTGCCATTTGACAGATCGCTGAATAATTCCGTACTTCAAAGGCTCTTTTATTCATGTGTTTGGCCAAGAATTGATTGACAACCTCACCAAATGTTAAGGGACGATGTGTACTACGTTTTATACAAATATCAGCTCAACTTGAGCAAACGGTATTGTTTCAGAGGCAATTAATGATCAACATCAAAGGCCTTTGAAGCTTGTTTCCTCAGAAAGAATAATAGGACGAAAACCGCACCTAAGAATGGTTATTCCAAGAAAACGACTGGGCGACATTTAATCCGGTCAACGGCTTTTGATTTTAAAATGTCTGAACTGCAAAAACGATCCAGCGATTTTCGAAAGTATGGTTCGTTCTTTTTCTATGAAATGAAGAAAATGAACATCCTGGAAATCAAAGGGAAAATTGAAACGTCAAACTTTGAGGATGGATAACAGAAAAACTAAACCAAGCATAAAAAATCGCAGGATCGTTTTTTGTGGCCAATATGTCAGGGTTAAGATTAAGATTTATCACAAATAGTTAGTGACGTATATCGACATTTACGGGGTGGATGCTTTGTGGTCAACTTTCAATTGTTTATTCAACAAGTAACGTCACAGACACCCAAATACGGGACATAAATTTTTTTGGAGTATGATGATTACAGACATATATGATTTGTTATCCTAACGCAAATACATTTTGAGCCAGGATTGATTAAAGTGAGATTTTTTTTGGTGTCTTACCTGTCCTTAAAACAAATTGTTTATAGGAAGCTTTTGTTGTTGTGACTTCACTTGCATGGGTCTGCAGCATAATGACCGTGTAAGACGCATATTTAGTTCAATGTGAAGCATGCAAAAATGCATCTATGTATATTTCCACGAAAAACAATTTATACTTCAATAGTTTAGGTAGTTTCACATCGTAACATTGAATTATGAATGTGCAAAATGAGAATGCTTCAAAATTTCATTTCGTAATGACATAAAGCACAAGTGTTATATTCAAAGAAACCCCATTAAGGTGAACCTGTCAATAAAGCAAGGCAGTAGTTATGGCATTAATTTCAATCTGGCACCATCAAAAACATTCGGTTGAAATAGATATGTTTGCATTTGACAGTAATGAGATGAGAGTGTACCTGTAAATACTGTAGATTAAATGTCTCTAAATTTGATTTGTACGAAACCTCTAGCAAATATTAATTTCTTCAAATATTACATGATGTCAAAACTGTTGAGTGTTGGTTTTTTATTACTGTAGAGAAGAGGGCTTCACCTTCCTCAATTTCACATTCATAATTTTAAAACCAAAAAGAACAATTTGCATTTGTAGTCTGAGTTAACGGGGTTGTAGAATGCTGTATCTGATGAACTGTCGGCATAAACAGTCATCCTGGACTTCAAAGGTGATTTTTAAGGTCGTCCTTAAATCTTTCCCTCGTGAAAAGAGACTGACACAATATACGTTGCCAAGAAAGCTGTTCACCTGGGTTATGTTATCGTTTTAGGTCTCATCTATAATTCACTTTCAAAATCTTTCACAAAATAAAAAAATAGTAGAGGATATATGACCACCAGCTGGCTTGGCAAGTTTATGGCGGAAAGCAGATCTTTTGGGTTATTTTCGGTCATTATTATTATTATTATTATTATTATTATTATTATTATTATTATTATTATTATTATTATTATTATTATTATTATTATTATTATTATTGTTGTTGTTGTTGTTGTTGTTGTAGAATGCTGTATCTGATGAACTGTCGGCATAAACAGTCATCCTGGACTTCAAAGGTGATTTTTAAGGTCGTCCTTAAATCTTTCCCTCGTGAAAAGAGACTGACACAATATACGTTGCCAAGAAAGCTGTTCACCTGGGTTATGTTATCGTTTTAGGTCTCATCTATAATTCACTTTCAAAATCTTTCACAAAATAAAAAAATAGTAGAGGATATATGACCACCAGCTGGCTTG
Source organism: Hermodice carunculata (assembly GCA_964020975.1). Taxonomy (NCBI): domain Eukaryota; kingdom Metazoa; phylum Annelida; class Polychaeta; order Eunicida; family Amphinomidae; genus Hermodice; species Hermodice carunculata. The sequence goes on along the minus strand of CAXHWN010002187.1, from coordinate 1,035,613 downwards.
GCAAGTTTATGGCGGAAAGCAGATCTTTTGGGTTATTTTCGGTCATTATTATTATTATTATTATTATTATTATTATTATTATTATTATTATTATTATTATTATTGTTGTTGTTGTTGTTGTTGTTGTTATTATTATTATTATTATTATTATCATTATTATTATTATTATTATTATTATTATTATTGGGGGGGGGGGTATCACACTTAAATGGTGTTTACTTTGTCGGCATCTATGCGTCGATTAAAGTGAAACATAAAGTTCTGTCCCTTGCCGTTAGTCATCGCTGAGAATGAGACCGTAATGTATCTGTCAATAGACAACCAGTCTCGACTGCAGCTTGTCACTGCAAGGCTGATTTATAAAATATCACCAATGGATATTCCAATGCACTTTAGAATGTTTGTCATTTTGGCAGCGACATGTACATGAGTAACATTAAGTAAAACCTTCACATTAACTGTTTTGCTGGAGGCTTGATCTGTATGTGATGGCGGACTGCCAAGCTTTGGTTTGGGCACAGATAAGGTTGACTGGAATGAAGACAGCACAGCAACATCTGCAACATGTTCAATCAAAATGTTAAAGACAATACGAACATCGGGGTTTATATATTGCTTTGAAGACCGCATTTACACACATGAAGACGAGTCGTATAAGGCTTGTTTGTTACATCTTGAGTAGTACCCATGTCCAAAAACAATCAAATTAAGCCTTGCGTAAGCTAAATTTCCATTACTGGCCAACTGCTAACCTGCTGTGTGTGACTTGAATACTTCAATATCACTTTTGGCATGCAAACCGATGAAGACATGATGGGAAGCGTTCTGAAACGCTTTCATAAACTGATCAATGGACACCAAATCACATGTTGCTAAATATGATTGCATTTCTGCTTTACGTAAGTAAATGTGAAAAGTGGAAACATACATCGAAATATAAGATTTTAAATTGGTGATAAAGGGCATGCATAAACCTGAAATTAGATATCACGACAGAATCTCACATAAAGACATAAAGTAGGGTGTATTAACAAACATTAAATAACCTTTTTTCCAAACACATCAGCTTTTTTATGCTTTAGTTTGAATTGTAATGTACAGTTGATGTGTTGCTATCAAGTAATAAAATAATAGATAGTGTTTTGCCTTCTTTAATGTCACTCATATTGTCGTCTCCTAACAGAATCCTCTTACTTAATTGTGTCATGTAATTTTTAATGTAACGCACATACTCACATGCTCTGCTCACAATTGGTAGCAATAGTTTGATACCAATGCACATTATTTCGACCGCAAACGCTCCCATGAATGCAAACGTGCAAACCAGTTATTTTGATTACAATTTCTTTTTATATTTAACATCAGTACAGTAGTTTTAAGACATATGCAAGGAAATTAAAAATACACGGAATTGACGTTTTAAGAAAGGATTATTTGCTCAAATAAGAAACATTAATTCACAAATCTGCAAAAACATGTTGATTAATGTCCCACATTGCGTTTAGGAAGATATCAAGTCGCTTGTTGAGGCCCACAACCAGCACTCTTGCTCTTTGTAGCAGCTAAGCGATAATCCCCTGGGCAGATGATACGTCACGGATCAGCGGTGTAGTTATTCAATTATGCTATTTACGTAATACATGTGTAGGGACTCCCGGCAGGACTCCCTTTAAGTATATTGCTTGAAGCCATAGACAGAATATGTAAATAGGTTAAACACAAAGATACGTTGCGACGGTTGCATGATGGAATTACTGAACAACCTTATGCAAGACACCAGCATCAATATTTGATCGTATTCAATTTGCTAACCACAAGTACCTCGCCACGCATCGTTTTCACAAATGCAGCATAACGGGCGGCTTTGAATTTTCACTACAGAGAGATAGTTAATGCATACCTATTTCAAAAACAAACACTAACTTGTTGCGGTCTTTTTAATGAGTACGTGTTCATCACGTGTCAGCGAGGTGATAGTTTTTTCTGATAGTAGTGCACCACATAAATGATGCCGTTAGACTGGTAAAAACAATACCTCACCAGACACCGCTACAAGCCCTACTTCACAGGTCACTGCTCCAAAAACAACCTTCTACAAGTACCACGTCACCAGAAACGGTTCCGTTACAATTACGGCTTGGCCAGACTTCGCACTACCTCATCAGACTGGTACAAGCACTACCTCACCAAATACCGCTCCAAACACTACCCTACCAGACTGCTACAAGCACTACCTCAACAAATACTGCTCACAACAATACCTCACTAGACACGATTTCGTTAGACTGCTTTAAGCAGTAATTCACCAGGCTCTCTGTTATTGGCCTTTTTCTAGTGAATACAGATCGACAAACGACCACAAATTGAAATCGTGGATTAGGGCAATGTATTAGAACAGGTATTTTCAGTCCTCATATGATTCCATTTGTGCCATCCATACCGGTACAGGTACCGCTGAGGTATTTTGCATGAGAGTAAGGTAAAATTAGTTAGAATTTCCGGGCGTTTACCCTTTGCACCTACAGTTGAGTTCAACAGCTTTCCTTGTGGCTGGATTGGTGCTAGTCGCCGAGAGCAAAGCTGTTGACATGCATCATGATTTTCTGATAGGGATCGCCTAATTTTCTCGTTCACTTCTTTAATTGACGCTGAAAATTAATATAAAATCGGTGATGCAGATGTCAGCTTCACCAACTCAAATGTGGGTTTGTTTTGGGGAAAGGGTTTAATGCAGCTAACGCATCAAGATGAAGTGAGCTCTACTGCAGCTGCGCTAGTGTTGAAATAGTCCTACTGCGCCGCTCCTCATACTCGTCTGTAAGTATCGTAGTGTAGTTCTTTCAAGGGATCATTCCTAAAGCTGAGATGTTAAAAGTTTCAAAGAATCACAATGCTTGGCTTTCTATGACGCCAGCTCAGATACGTTAAACGCCATGTTAGATTTAGCTGCTCTGTAATATGATGTCCTCTATCTTTGACAATGCAATTCTTAAAAGAGTTGACAAAACATACACAGAAGCCAACATAAATCTACTTAAATATAATTAACCGTAATTACGATTTCTGCAAGAAAATTAAACATAAAGCAAATCTCAACAGACTTTTATGGCGCATACCCTAGTTCAAAGTTGAAGGATTAAAGCGGCGTGGGTAAGTGCTGTATGTTTCATTTTCCATTTTTAGCAGACTGGATTGATCTGTTCTTGGCTTTGATTTTTCTTTACACAATTGTCTCCGTTAATTGATACCCCTGGTATAAGCATTAAGAGAAGAACCAATAAGACATTACATTTTCAAAAAAAATGGTAGTGAAGAGAATATTTGTCATGCATTTGCTCATTGGGTCGATATTATAGGCAGGTTGTCAACGTGGCATCAGATATCAGAGTGTGGAAAATTCTTTCTGCAGGAATTTTGGACTCCTTCCAATTACTGAGTGCTTTGCCTAACTCAACTGTGTAAGGCACAAAATATCTTACCCTGATGATGATAATAAGTCATTATCATTGTTAAAATTATTAGTAGTAGAAGTAGTAATAGTAGTACAGTTGATAGTCTGCTGGTATCACAAAGGGCAATGAAATTTCGTCCCCCAATCTCTGAACAAGAAGGCATGAAAAAATTTTGAATATGATAATACAAACTATTCTTGAAAATAAACAGCTATATCGTCCCTTCCAATGCAATGTGACTAGGATATGGCAAGAACCTCTATTTTAGGGAAATATGAATACATTTTTCCTATGCATGGCTCATGTATATACAGTAGGACCCATCACGTAGGAAAATCGTTATTTAGAAGAATAGATTTGACTGAAGCGATAGAAGTGGACCTGCCGGTACATTGTTCAAGCAATATCCTCCAAATTATCGTCAGCATACCTGTTGGTGTTAACTATTCTGTTCGTCTTGGTTATTATACGTAAAAATGGTAAGGCAAATACCAACCTTAATTTTGATGAAGATCTCCTCATTTAGATTCTTTAACTCAAAAATTTGTGTTTCTTAATTGTTTATTAACTATGTAACGTTACCTCTTGACCACCATTGCAAAAACCTCAGTTTCTAGGTAAAATTGCCCGACACAACCGAGATTGGTTCATACCCCTAATTGTTCCCAAAAACGTGACTGTCCCATGGTGCCATCTCTGTTACTCCTGGACCCAGTGGTGACTCCTGGTGCGCATGCTCCCCTTGTACTTCCTTCCTCCTTGGGTGCTTAAAAGTGTGGTCATATCTGAGTTGAAGCTCTGTGAACTTTGTTCACAAATCACTGTTTAGTACTTCATGCACATTCCGGAAAAGCTTTTCTGAGCAGTCCAGGACTCTGTGGAGGCTAAGAAAGCTTGTATTTTATCTCCAGATACATGCAAAAACGTGGAAGTAGAGCTGATGGTTTTCGCTTGAACCCAAGTTGTTCAAGATGGTATCTCGATGATTGGATCACAGAGAGTGGGAGAACAATGCCCACCAGGCAGTCTGCTTGGCAACAAACCGTATGAGTTGATCCAGTGACCACTTTGACTTATCCTTCTTTGGAGAAGACTAGAAGATGGATTCATGGAAGCACTTGATGGCTGCTTGGGACCATCATGGGCATTGCTGTGGTTGTCATCAGCAACTTGTCTACGTTTGCTCTTGCGAGAAAGCGTTCAAGTTTGGTGATGACTGGGGAGAGGACAAGTGGCTGCCCTGCAAGCAGGCCTGGAAGAAGGGCAATACAGTTAGATGTAGGTAGCAAGCTGTTGCTGCCAAACAATGGGCTTTGAACTCTGATTCCATCAAGACTTCTGCTACTACTCCACTACAGAAGTGAAGACGAACCCACCAGGCTCTCTCATATGCTTAGATGGCTGCTGTTTCAACAGCTGAAACTCCCTAGGGGAGTAAGGAGAGTAGGCAATGTAGTCACAAGCAGGGAGGCAAGAGATCACCTTGTAGTAATTGTGAGCACCGAGCTAAGGCACAGGTGACAACCAGTGCTTCTTTAGCCACTGGTTCAAAGCTTGTCCTTGCCTTGGAGTCTACGGCTGAGAACACAACAAATTAAGATGCTCAGGGCACTCAATTAATCTTCTCAGTCAATCACTTCAGGGTCCCCTCCAAAGAGGTGGGCTAAGTGAAAGTTGGATCTATCAGGATCTTGACCACATGGGTCTGAATGCTTGGAGCCTGACAAGCACAAATTGGTGAAGCCAGTATGGAAACCTCCAGGTTCTCGTTCAGGCATCTCAGGACCCTGGTCTATTCCTCAAGCACTCATGTCAGAATGTTGGACTTTCCAGAACAGCAAAGCCTGGACCAACTTCACAAACTCCTGGGTCAAAGACCTCCAGTCAAAAGTCAGGGCATGTCAGAGTGCAAAAAAAGTGTACCAAAGTCTCCAGTGGTGTCCTCTACCTGATCTCAGTCCCCTGGGTCTGAATGCCTGGAGTCAAGTGCAAATTGGTGAAGCCGTGATGGAAACCTCCAGTTCTCGTCTAGGTACCCTGGGACCCGGCCTTTTACCTGAGCAGTCTTTTCAAAATTTTGGACATCCCAGAACATCAAAGCATGGACCATCTTCCTGAGCTCCTGGGTCCGAGACCTCCGGTCAAAAATCCTTGGATGTCAGAGTACAAAAAAGGGTACCAAAGTCTGTGGTGGTGTCCTCTACCTGTAGTGAGCCTTTGGCTTCTGCTGTGGCTGCCCCTTCCATGACCCAAATGCCATCTCTTGTGCCTCAGGCCCTTGTGTTAGTCCAGCCGGCTGCTCCCTCTTTTTGTTGTGGATGGGGCTGCTATTAGTTCCACTACACCCTGAGTTTACCCAGTCCAGCCTAACACTGGAGGAAATCTTTGTCTTTCTTGTCATCTAATTTAATCTGGTCACCTTCATCTGTCACCCTTGGGAAGACAGGTGGGAGAGACTTGTTGATGCTCAAAGTGTTTCTGACTCTCGGGTTTTGCTCAGTGAGCAGTCTCAAGCATGTCAGGCTTCTGTCCTTTAATGGACACCAGGACGCATGCATTGCCTTCACCATCATCCCTTGCGGCAAGCCCTGCTGGACAGATCAAGGGACAATGGCTACCAAGCCCTGGGGCTGAACCTCTCAGAGGATTGCCAGCACCTCCTCTGGTGGACCATTCAGGAGAAGGTCCTGACAGGACAGACATTGTCACCCTTTTAAGGAGCAACTCACCCTGTACATGGATTCTTTATGGTCTGTGTTGGGAGCCCATGTGAAGGGCCGGACAATGTCTGGCCTCTGGCCACAGCAGACTGCTTCACACCATATAAACTGGTTGGAACTGGAAGTGATACACCTCCACTTCCAGGACCTGGTGAAGCACAAACATAGCCTCATAATGTGTGACAAAAGGACTGTGACTGCCTACCTTAACCAGCAAGACCTATCACATTCCTTAAAGCTGATGGAGCTGGTCAGACACATCACATGACGGTGTTCTGAATACAATGTCCGTACCCATGCAAAACATGTTCCAGGACTACAAAATGTCCTGGCTGACCAACACTTACAAAGAGGTCATCCAGTAGGGATGGAGTGGTCGCTCCACCCACGGGTCCTTCAGGCCATGTGGGCCAGCTACGTAATTCCCAGATGTGGACCTGTTCACAATTAGCATGAACACAAAGCTTCCAGTTAATGTCTCACCTGTTCCAGATCCCCAGGCCCTGGCAGTGGATGCTTTCGATATGGACTAAAGCAACCTTTGGGTGTATGCTTTCTGGCTCCACAGATCCTCAAGTGCTCAAACTCCATGCTTAATGGTTGCTGCACAGCACATCAGTGACAGAGGTTTCTCAGAATTGGTCGTAGTTAGAGTTGCCACAGGGGGCTTCAGTACTTATCTCTAACAGTTTACTCGGCTCACTCAAAAGTGTTTTCCGATGGTAGCACCACTCAAGGATTACAATCTTGGTCTCCATGCATTGCGGACATTGCTGACCTCCTGCTTTACCAGTGGGAAGTGCTCAGTAAGGGTTCAAGAGCTGTGGAAAGATTTCAATCAGCCATCTCCTCAATCCTGGCAAACATCTTGAACATTAGCATTTGGAGCAATCCTATTTATCAGCACTCATTTTGTCCTTCTACACCAACAGGCATTCAGCCAGGCAGGTTCTACCATGGTGGGACCTTCTGTTGGTTCAGTCATTTTGAAGAAGTGGCCCTTTGAGTGTCTTAACCCTTAAACAGTCAGACCGCTTGTGAAGGACAGGTAATTACGTGATTTTATGCTGAGCTAACACTAGCTTAGCCTTACTTGTGTAAACAACTCATAAATTATCACCAAACTTGACACAGACAGCTGTTGTGTTTCCCCCAAGAAGCACATTGAACTTTTTATGTACACCACCCCCTCTAGCGTCTCTGCTTGTCATTCTGGGCATTCCCCTGTGATTCCCTTGAGGTGTATGATGTCACAAACAGGGCAGCATCCAGCATCAGTTCAGCTGCATGTGTCCGTCAATTATATACAAGTGCCCAGGCTATTACCCTTATTCAGGAGTGGGCAGGGTGGGATTATGTGTAGGAGAGGGACAGTGAAATCGATGTTGGGTGTGAGGATGTAAGTATATTGTTTATAACGAGGCTGGAGGCCACAGAAGTCAAGCGTATCAACGGACCATGCATGGTCCATGTGGTTCCACAGTCGGTTCCATAGATTGTCATTCAAATCATTGCAGCTGATCAGTCACTCAATCATTGAGTCCATGCCTGCACTTCCCAAGTATCCCCTAGTCTGTTTTCCTGTCAAACCTGTGTTTATCAAAAAACTTTATGTACATGACCTAGTCTTGGCTCAGTAATGGAACCATGCATTCAAACCTAAATTATTTCTCTGCACCCAATTTACAGGGGGATGGGGGGGGGGTGAGAGGAAAGGAGTATGGCTGCAGATACATGATAAATAGTGTTGTCTGTCTCAGAGATTGTGAAAGGCAGCCAATAAAGAAGGCCTACTTTGCCTTTTGGTAATGTAATTAATGACTCTCAGCCTATAATTGTATGTACACTGTATGCATGCAGGTCATCCACATTTGCAAACTACATATCAGTATGGGGCCTCATATATATCATTGTGAATCCAATCACGCTTTGTTTCCATGGCAACATATTCAAATGGGGAAAACAAAAAAAATTGCATAAAGACACAGCAGTGTTGTTTTATTTCTGTCATTTCCTTGCAAAACATTCAACCTAGAACTTGAATACTTAGGTGACTATTTGTTATGCAAAATAGCTGCCTCCTACCAGTTTTGCAAATATATGTAAAAACGCAGTTTTTCCAATTTTTAGGCCAATTATAAACAATATGTGAACAGTTGCCATGGAAAGAGGTCATGTGATCTATGTTTTATTTTCAAAATTTACTGAAAGTTTATGTCTCCAGTTATCCAAATACCATGCATATTTGGAGAAAATGGTGCTCCACATAAAATGAGGAGATCCTTTGTTCTCTAATTCAGCAGATTTTTAATGATTTAGTGCCATTTTTGAGAGATAAAAGTGGTTGCCATGGCAAGCAGTCACGTGACCACTACCAATTTATTGCACATAAGGAAACTTGGCACTCCAGCCATCACAATGATATATACTTTTGGTACACTTCAAACAAAACTGTCCCCATTTCACTGTGTTCAATGAAAATTGTTTTCACTGATGGAAAAAATTAACCTGACCCTTTATAGGTTAAGAACCCCAGACAGGTGGATCACAAGTACTGGATGTCAAAAACTTGTTTTCCGTCAACACTTGCTTTGAAGTCTTATAAAGGTGAGATCCACACTCTAGCAAAACTGAATCCAATGGTCACTTAATCACTCCCAGGTGACCCTTAGGCCTCCCTTGGGCTTCTTGCAAAGACCTAAGTGGCTCCAGATCCTTCTATGGGCTTTGAAGGTTTCACCGTCCATGTTGTGGATACAGCTCTTTCTGCAGTGGAAAGGGCCTTGTGTGTGCTAAGAGCACTACGCTGGTGCCTTTTGTCACACTGACAGTACCAGGGGTCACAGGTGTGCCTCTTTTTGCCCCTTGGTAACCATCGTAAGGAGGAAGTTTGCCAAAACACGATCACCTCATGGATTAAGCAAACAATCCTGAAGGCCTGCAAGAATGCTTTGGATGCCCACAGGCTTAAAGCAAGTCTTGAGATGCAAGCCTTCAATGCCTCCTGGTGCACCCTGAGGATTGTTGCTGTTGGTGATATCTTAAGGGTCTGCCACTGGAAACGATCCACAACTTTCTGCGAGCACTACATGTGTGACTTCATAGTGCTTGAGGAGGAAATGTACACCTTTGCAGGGGTAACAGGCTCATTTGCATAGGTTCCTGATACTTGTCCTTAGCCTTCCCTTATCCCCTAGGGCATCACCGTGTTCCAGTATATGTTGCCCTCACAGCTTTAACTTGGTAGAAGCCTTTAGGTTGGCATACCAAGAGTAGGCCTGGCGTTACTTGGGACTTGTATCAGGCAGTCCTCCTTGGCATCCTGGACCAGACTGGTCTGACCCAACTAAAAAGACTGTGCCTTAGGCAACCTTGTGCTTTACCCGCCCCGCAGCACCCACCAGTTTCATGATTCACCAGTCTTGCTAGATCTCCATGACTCAGAGGAGTAGAAATCGGCAGTATCCACCCATGTAGCAGACAGCTACCAAGGTTAGCAGGTGATTTCCTGGGGACCCCAGTGCAGTCCCATCCTGGTCAGTAAGGAGGGTTTCCAGGCTTAGGCTGGGATTCCGCTGTTAGCGGCCTCAAATCCATGTACCTCTGAGGTTTTTTCTCCAGACCTTGCCTTATTATCCAGACTGGTGGTCCCCCCTCCTCCCAGGTTGTCAGTCACAGTAGTGTTTTTTGGTCAGTGTAGCAGTAACGTTGCACCCTTCTCCAATGCATTTGTATACTGGCAATGGTGGTCAAGAGGTAACGTTACATAAATAATAAGTGGAAGTTTTAGTAATTTCGGTATTGGTAAGTGTATCATCTCGTCACTACCAGGGAAGCCCACCCGACCATCTCCCTTGCTTCACACAGGCGACGTTCTCTGACCACTCATTAAGGAGGAAGGAAGTCCAAGGGGAGCATGCACACCAGGAGCCACCACCGGGATCAAGAGAAACAGAGAAATGGTGGCACGAGGTGTTACGCTACTAATTCAACCCGCAAAAAAATGTAACCAAACCAGTTTGCAGTCAATTGACCCAAACATATCCTATACCAAGTTGTTCCTTATAATATTTTGACTCATCTGAGAACAAGAAAACCCAGTCATCATCGGGGAAAATTTTAAGATATTACCGTTTGCTACATCCTAAGTACTGACATCAGTCATGCCGCCTTGCGTGGTGACTCGGAGTACTCACATTGTAGCCATGTATATTCAGTCACTACGCTGGGTATTTTAAAAGCTGACCTGTCAATAAATACTGCACACTGTACCTGTCAGTTTGAAAAAAAATAAAGTTCTTGTGGTCAGAATTATGTACAAGACAGCCCCCTGTACCTGTAAGAGTCATTTCTACTTTGCACTCTATGATCATTCGGCCCGAAGCCAGCCAAATTACTCACGTAATACCACGGAACCTTCAGGTTTTTTGGGGCCATCAAGTGAGTGAATCAAACTCGATTGTCTCGGGCCATTTGCCCAGGCACGAAGGTCTTGACAATGATGGTCTGGAGTTAAGTATACTTACTAATACCGAAATTACTAAAAGGTTCACGTGTTTTTGAACTGCTGTATTTGCGAAGTATGATAATAAATCTTCGTTGCACAAAACATTTATCATTTGTTATATTATCAAATCAGTGTACATTATCTGCTTACTGCTTCGTTGATTATCAGTCCGTAATTCTGATTATTCGACGACTTGTCGAACATTTTTTTTCCGTTAGGTCCAATACGACGATGGGTGTGGTGCCTAGTTCAGTGTGTACGAAAGCATTATACACAACACTAACATAAATGGCAGTGTTTTCAGTGCTTAATGCAATCTGGGACCGACCGTTACATAAGTTTTTTAAGCTGGCAGAACTAATGATATGTTGACAAAATAGTGACAAGCACAATATTTGAGATGAGTGGTTTGTTTATCTTTATGTTTATTTTAGCTATTATTTCATTTTATTTTATTCATCTATCTATCCATCCATCCATCCACCTATCTATCTATCTATCTATCTATCTATCTATCTATCTATCTATCTATCCATCCATCCATCCATCCATCCATCCATCCATCCATCCATCCATCCATCCATCCATCTATCTATCTATCTATCTATCTATCTGTTTTGTTTTTGGACGGGTCTTATATCTGTGTACCCCATCCCCCACCCTAATGATTTTCACTATGGTTCTGCTTTTGAGCACATGTGTAAAATTTTTACATATATGTGCCGAAGATCCCCATAATGTATAGAGGAATAACATAAATGTCTGATTGATTCACACAAATGGATAACAAAAGGCTAGTCCCCATGTTTGACACGTTTTCATATGCATGTGTAAGAAAATTACACCTGTGTATATCGGATAAACATATATACTTTGTGACCACGAAACGGCCGGGTCTCGAACCAGCAACCTTCAGCACAAATCACCCGGCCGAAAATGGGAAACGCACGGGCCAACTGCACCAAATCCCCATCCCTAAATAAGAATGGTTCAATGGAGGCAGGTATGCGTGAATTCCATGATCGACACAGCCCAGTTCATTGTATATATTCCAGTACAAATGAAGTACTGTGTTTGGAGTTGTCTCAGTTTAGGGACTGTAGATATGTAAGTCCACCAGCATCATAAGAGCACCGAAAATATATATATGTTTTGTGACCAACGAACGGCCGGGTCTCAAACCAGCAACCTTCGGCACCAATCACCTAGCAGAAAATGGGAAACGCATGTTAAGTAAATGAAAATTTTACATATGAGAAATACCTTTGACATATATGTGAAAACCAATTTAGAAAAATAGAATAATTATATTTATAGACCGAATAGTACCCTTTTACAGTGGGGGCGCCGATGGACAGAGATAGCTCGCGGTGCGTCAGACGAAGATATATAATATTCGTAGATTTTCGAAAGTATTAAGGTTTCCTTTCGCTCTACCTTGACGAGTTGTCAAGAGGAATGGGCATCATTGAAATGAGTGTAATAGCTACATGTATTATTGTCCGACCCCCCCCCCCCCCAAGTTTGTTGTCATGTTGTCATTGGAATCATTTAATAACTCAATTGGTGATTGGTCGCCTAAAAAACAGCGTTCTGATTGGGAGGTTACTTTCGATGGCTCCAGGCTATGGAGGCATCCACACATTTTCAGCATATATTGGATCTTTAAATAACTTTTCGAAATACAAGCCGAAGATACATTCAGATATTTATTCCTTATTACATGGGCTTCAAACTAATATATAATATAATGAGACTTCTGTGTTCCTTTACACGTGGTATGTTGCCGTCAAATCAAGTCGGCATAAACTGTCACATAATGACCATGAAATGGTAATAGTTGCGATTTTTCTGATATAATATTTAACCATTTAACATTTTATGATCTCTTTTTGGAGTCACAGAACCAAAAAGTTTAGTTTAAACATATCTATTTATACTGGATTAGCATATAGTACATATACATACCAATATAGTGGGTTCTCCAAACACGGAGAGACACACAATATATATAGAGTACGTGCAAGACAGTTACAAACTATGTTACCAAACGATTTACATACACGGGAAATATTGCCATCATCAGATACAAATAACAGTAGTCAAAGAGAACATATACAGATATCAATAGTCAAAGATACAAAAAAGACTGATTGGGATAATACAGTAGAACATAATGACACTGTGCGTTCCACTCACATTTGACAATTACAACCAGCGGTAATTATATCAATGTAGTCAGTAAATATGTATGCTTAATTTTGGTCAGCATACAGTCGTACATCATAAGACAGACAGCATAGAGAGTGCTTTTAACTTACATAATTTAGGCAGCAGGTCACATTGACTTAAAGAAGAGAGGATAATGATTAAAGAAATGATTAAAAAACAAAACGTCTACTTTCAACTAGGTAAATTTGTACTGCATCAGATATCTGTATGTTGAAAATATCTGGTATTTTTTTGCTACGAGAGAGGAAAATATGAACCAGTCTTTCGCTAGCTATATGGATTATCAAGCTATATGGATTATCAAAACTTTCGATCCATGATGCAATATTAACAGAGATACCTAGCTGACGTAATTTAAATAGAAGAACAGCATGCCAAACCTTGTCTAAAGCCTCAGAAATGTCTAGCAAGACCATACGAGCTTCCTTAGAATATTCTAGTCCATTATAAATATTGCGAACAATACATACTAGTTGGTTTATTGTAAAATAGTCCGCCTTGGACCCAGAGTTGCTGGAAGTAAAAAGATTGTTGTCAAATAGGTACTCGTAGAGGGCATCAAAGACCTATCGTTCAAAGACTTTGGAGACGTTACACAGTGAGGATATAGGGCGGTGGTTACTTTTAATCTGCTTGATGGCCTTCTTAAACACGGGACATGTATTTGCTTTCTTCCAGGAGTCAGGGAAACGGGAAAGGCGGTGAGACAGAGCGAAGATTTTAGTGAGAGGTTAACATACTAAATCAGCTGTATTTTTAAGTAAAATATTTCCTCTATTATCTAGACCAGACGCAGAGGAAAACCGGAGGGAGGAGAGGATTTTCCTTACTTTTTCTTCATCAAAGTTAATATTATTTTGGCGTGTCTCGGTTCGAAAGGTAAATTAGTGGCAGAGTGGGGGCGTCAACATCGGGAGCAGTTCTACATTGGCTTGCAAAGTATTTATAAAATTTTTCGCATTTTTCGGGAACACAGGGCACAATTTTATCATCCTCGGTAAGTGATGGAATGTCTTCGTGAACTTTGGATCCAAAAACAGACTTCGTGAGACTCCACCACCGCTTAGGATTAATGTCCTTGTCGTCGAGTTGGCTGCATAGTTTACGGAAATATGAGCGAATAGATAGTCTTATAAAGTTAACAACTCGATTAGGACACTTTTTGTACAGTTGATAAAATCTATGAATCTCCGTGTAAATGTCATTGGTATAGGAATATAGACTTCGGGATACTCTCTTGAAGCGTTTCCATGTTCGGTTGCTTTGACGAATTTGTTTCCTAATTACTGAGGTTATCCATGGCTTGTCCCTAGGCCGAATCGTGATTTCCATGAAAGGGATGAAGTCTTTTGCAGTTGATAAAAAAATAAGTCCGACCAGAATGATACGTATGGTACACTTGGTGGCAACTGTCCCACGAGGCGGAGGAGAGGGCAGTATTACGGTCATGGATCATTGTATCCTCCGTGTCACCTGCTTAATATTTCAGGAAGCAGTAAAACACACACACTCATACACATACACATACACACACACACACATATGCGCGCGCGTAAAAATGAAAGATTGCACATTAGACTTGGAAATGTAAGTGATTGTTGGCGTTTATATCCAACAATGCATCCAGATTCAATAACAATGTTTTCTCTGCTTGCAATGTAGAAAGTCGGTCGCACCCCACGCTCATGTAGCATTGCGGGTGTTGTAAACTCAACATTCTGGCACACTCAATCGGTGTGGTATGACAGTTGAATCATGCCGAGTGCTTCTTAATTAGATGTCTAGACCTTTTCATATACTAATTTTATTTATTGTGGCTACTCACATAGGTGAAAAAATCAGAGGCATGGTGTTTGATATACAACCGTCTCATAATAGCATATGACACCAACAGGCCCAACCACCGGCATGCAGGGACATATTGCATGGCACATCACTTCCTAATGGCAAGGACTGAGCAATCAGAGGGGCTGGGACTATTTATCCCTCCGATGACTCCACCTGCATAGTTTGGTTGTAATAGGAAATGTCAGAATTAGCTCTAAGGTGGGTATTCACCCCAATAGACAACTGAATACATAAATATTTGGAGGGAGGGCTAGAGCTGTGTATTCCCATTAGTTTCTCTGTTAAAGCAACCTTGAATGAACCAGTCATTTTTGTAGCTGTGGTTATATAATTTTTGTGAGGTATTAAGTTATGCATCTAAATTTACTGTCTGAAATTAGGTGTTTCTATGTGCAGTAGTTTTCAAGTTATTAAGTTGCAAATTACAATGTAAAGTAATGGGAATACACAACCTTAGCCCTCCACTGACTGCAGTGGCCTCTTTGAGGCAGTTCTTGAACCTTCTGTTCCTGCCCTTGCCTATTGGAAGTGTACTGGGGGCTCAATCTGTTCTTGCCATTATCATGTTGCAATCCAGGAGCACATAGACAATACTCAGTTTCAGTACTTTACTAACACAAGTAGCCGGTATAAGGTTGATATATCAACCTAGGCTGCAATTTTGTTCCCATCAGTTTACTAGATACTTTTAAAATCAAAATATATTGGATGCACACTTGTTTCACTAATTAAATCGAAATTTGGAACATACAACCAAGTCAAGTATGAGGACAACATTTTAGATATTCATTTCTTAAGATGACTATTAAATAATTTGAGGTGTATGGGTTACATCCGTATCTGAAGAGGATACATCCCAAGTCCAAGGACTTATCTGGAATCCTACTTTTTTAAATCCCGGCGCGAAGCGTAGGGATTTAAAAATGCAGGGCTCCAGATAAATCACGAGAACAAGAGATGTATCCTTTTTATACCATGCCTTCTTTGTTTTCATGAATATAAATACATTTTAAAATGTAATCACCAAAGCAAATCAGTCCTGTGTTGAAATTTAGCCACGGAAATTAAAGCAGGGATATATGTGTAAGCAGGTGACATATATATCCCTTGAGAAAACAAAGAAAGCATGGTATAATTATGTTCGAAACTACTGTCAGCCACCAAGGAATGGTAAAGACTGTCAGAAATAGGAGAGCTTTTGGCTGTTGTGCTGTTACGCGTCCGTGTGTTCACAGAGTACATGCGACGATATCCGGTCTTGCGATGGTAAGAATGGCTGCCAGTGAAGCCAGATACATGTTGTTACGGTGAAGTTGATGACACCCAGGGCTGACGACGGGTCTGCTGTCTGCATCGCTACTTTCAATAAGCTTGTTCACGTTCCCACTTGAATTGAACTGAAAGTTTTTGTTAAGTGTCGGGGAAAACCTTTCAACGCTTAGTTTGCAGGGTCCACGTCCAACAAAGAAAGAAAGAATGAACGAACGAACGAACGAACGAACGAACGAACAAACAAAAGAAAGAAACTAATTGTCCATGTCTTGTTTCAGAGTGTCACGACTCACTGAAGACCACGTGCACCCAATGAAGACAGGTTTAGTTTGGTAAACAAGCATTGTAGCGGTAAGTAGCTGGCTTGTCTGGTGTCAGCAAGCTTTTCTACCACGTAGGGCTCGATCTCCCTCCGTGAATATATATCTTAACTGTTCGAGTGCCAGTCACAACAATCGTTCTACTTGTTTCAGTTACTAGTATTTTAAGGATTCCATCGTGTATCTAAGTTGAATCTACATTCTGTGGTTGTAGAAAAGTGAAAAAATACAGGCCAACAACTCTCCTCCGCGCACTTTATCCGCTTGTGTGCAGCGTTGCAGTTATTGACTTAAAGAAATGGACACTTTAAGGGTTCATAATGTAGATTCAACATACTCTTATACTCATACGGACGAACCTTTACAAAAGGAAACATAGCAGGAAAGAAAACAAGATGACTAGCAGCTTATTGGAGCTTAGTATCAAACCTTTTCATATCCTGTATCAAGAAAACAAACTGCAAAGACAAAACCTATAAATTTGTAGGCAACTTCTCCTGCCGTCACTGAATAGAAATTCAAATTGGGCAACTGCGAGGACAATTTGTGCAATCGTGTATCAGTATGTTTATTACGATGTCCCTAACATTAGTAACACAAAATATACTTTGCATGTTTCCGTTGATTGTACAGGTCAAATAATCCTCTCGCAGTTTACAGCAAAAATTGTTTTTAAATTTTGAGTTGACCAAATTGTGCTTTTTATGTCTAAGGGACTGCAGAAAGAAAGATGCAAGGAAGTCTCGATAACTGAATTTTGATGTGTAAATAGGCTCAAGCGATGCTGTTGAGCTGTTTGGGTATTATTGTATTTGTGTCTTTTTGTCCTGAACCACTTCCTGGTAGTCATTACCCCATTCCACAGTCCGAACTCTTTACTCTCCATAAGCTAACCTGTCACTGTCTAACCTATATACATATGGAAGTGTTATTGTCCATATTGCACACGTTCCTTTGTAGAATTTTGACATAGGCTGTAATAGCCCAAATAAATTCACAGGTCTTTAGCGTGTAACTACTCAGAACATGTTTCGCAGCCTATACCCGTACATGTCTCTTTGGGTAGCGGCTCCTTGTCTAAGTTTAATATTTAGCAAAGAAAACCCACATAATAATGAATAAATATAAACGTGTCAAATGATGAATTAGCTAAACATGTCAAGTTTTGCTTGTAAATGCAGAGCTTCATTATGAAAGAAGAATACCTGTCAAACAAACCATAATTACTAAATTTGTATAATACAGATTCAGATAAGAACAATTTGACTTACCCCTGAACCATATGTAAAGGTAGTTTAATTTTTCTTGGTCACATGATTTCGGCGCCAAATTGCAAAGGGCCAGCGGAGATAAAGCTGCTTCGTCATTATATCCTACAGGTGAGGTTTGTAGTCGCTGATATCAGTGATTACTAAGTGCATCGCGTCCCATTTTTCTATAGAAAAGTAGAGTTTTTACATCTTTGTTGTGTATCAGCTGCGTATCGTCGAACCTGCACCCTCTCGCATCTGCAGCCAGCGTTTTGACATTATGCTGAAAGTGCAGATATTTGGCGCGAGGGATGTCTCCTGTCTTGTTAATTTTGATCACGAGGGCTGCCCCCTGCTCATGTTAATATTGATGACGAGGGCTGCCCATGTCATGTTAATATTGAACACAAGGGCTCCCCCGGTCATGTTATTATTGAGCATGAGGGTTTTCCCCCGTGGTGTTTATCTCAGGCTGGTCAAGGACTGAAGTAGCAGGGGAAACTAGCCAGTACATGACTGCATGTTTTTGTATAGTAGCAACCTTTAATCGAGATTCCTACTGTGGGAAGAAAACTATGTTTATTCATGCTCTTTAAAATTTGCCTTTGTGCGATTTGTTTACATGAGTGTTCTTATTTGGTCCCTTAAAAAGGTTGGGGAATTTCATTAAAATTTTATTATACCTTGGTCGCCAAATACGGTGGTTGTGTGCGGGTGTGTTTGGCGGGGGGGGGTTAAATTTTTTAATTGTCTTTTTCTTGACTAAACTGGGAGGTGATGAATATTGATCAGAGCCTTCAGCCTGCAGCATAATGAGGCGAGTGCCTTCTCGGTGGTAAATTGAGCATAACTAGGCCAGTACCTTCTCGGCGGTAAATAAAGATAATTAGGCTTGTGCTGGTAAACACCTTAAAAAGGTGTAAAAATCAGAATCTGATGCGATGGTCTTGGCTGGCCCGAATTTTGCCATGTATTTGTGCATGGAAGCAAAAGCTCAATGCGATGCCTCATGTCCAAAAAGTCACGCATTTAAGAGATAGTTAAGACAGAAAGTATAGTTAAGTTGCATAAGCACTTAAAACTTGGCCTCCGACCAAGCTTTATATAAGCCCCTGCATACATAAATGACAAAACGTAAACACGGAACATGAATGGAAGTTTCACTGCACCTTTTTTCTGAAGTGGTGCAGCTCAGCATCCACGTACACCTGTATTCTCTTGTGAAACTTTCCTGCACTTACATAGTTGTTGGTCAATTGTAAACCTGTATGAGTCAAAGTTGGCGGAAGATTGAATCTGTGAAACGAGATTCATACATGAAATGTTTTCTCAAACTATTTACTTTGAAGCTACTCTGTATCAAAGGTCTCAATTAGTTGATTGATCACCGAATTTGAAATGGTGTCACTCCTGTTCATTGTTTATCCGGTGTGTCTTTACCAATTACATATATGAAGAAATTATAATGCACTGTAGCATTTAGCATAGGACGGTAGTTGCCCAATAACGTTTGTGGCACGAGTCGTTGGATTGCTCTGTTTTCACAGGGCTTGCTAAAAAAATCGAATAACGAGGGCCACAAACATTATCAGAAGTTGCCCGACTGTGGTAGAGTTTACTTTTCCCAAACTTACTACAACAGAAATAGGAAAATAATCCCCAAATCGATTATGATTAGTGACATCGGTTACCGAGGCTAAAACCCAGTAACAACGGCGGGGGAAAGAAAAATATCTCAATCATACTCCTGATGATATCCAACATTTAAGTTTTGAAATCCACTTGATAACCACAATTTTGTAGTCACTATTAAAAAGAACACTTTCACTAGATGACAGAAACAAGTGGAATGCATTCAAGTTAATTCCTTGCAACTAATGGTACAATATCACACTTTTTCATTCATAATATCTGTCACAAATTTTTGAACGGCCGAAATGTCATTGATTTTCAACCTGTTGTCTATAATGCAGTATGTAATGTGTAAAATGACACGACGATCAATTAGAAGAGTTATGTCTCGGCATCACTGGCACTCGGTAGGGGTCTGATAAGTGTTTTGATTCAAGTTGATTTGAGGAAATCTGAAGTTTAACTCAGAATGAGCTGCAGTGTCATTAGTTTTTTCCTCACACTATTAGAAACTGAAGTACAAAGACTTCTCCCTTCCTGAACAGATGAATTGTGTGACCTACGTTGATGAAAGACGACAATTACTTTAAAAAATAACTGAGTTGTAAATATACTTTGCAACTTTAACAACTTTGCCGTAAATACATTTTGCAAGGGTTTGGAAATGCACATAATTTGCCATTTTAAGCCAAACTCTCTTTACTAAAAATCTTAGTTAGTTATCAGAGGTTCCAAATAAGGAAAATGTAGCATAACGACGGGGGAACCGTGCTAAATATAGAAGACGATACCGGGATCTAAAGATGGACACCGGCGCCAGCCAAACCAGGGGCATTTCCGTGCACGTACAAATACGTCAAACTTCCATCAATCATGACTTGTCTCGATGACAAGCATACCTAAAGAGCTATCAAATACATGGCCTGTGGACTCTTACTGCTGCTTACTCCTGGATTAACTGGACATTAATCTGTTGCTGCACTTTGAAATGTTACAACTTCGATGTATTATTCATTGAGTGTGTTTACCACATACCTGCGACTAGATGTTACATACGCATACATCAATGTGAAATATAGCATGTAGGCATTTTTAACTGATTGGTTTCTTGTTTCTTATGTAATATAACCTTGTAAAGAAGAGATATGTTGTCATGTGCATGTACAGTTATTGCAACTTTATACCAAAGGGACAACTTACCTGTATCACAAACATATTAGTGGCAGTTGGAATAGCATCCGTACCGATAAATATTTTCATGGGCTTTTAACTTTAAATCCCATATGTTCCTGTTTGGCATAAATCAGAAATCTATCGGCTGGGCCATATGTTCAATGAATGCGTCTATGTGACAAATCTGTCGGTAGAAGTTGGAATTTTATTTCTATCTATAATACGTTCGAAGATACTGAACATTTATTTTTAATTCCCCAAATGAACATAAATTTATTTAATGAGTGTGATTTCTGAAAAAAAAATCATTTGATGTGCGATTGTCACAAACATAGAGCAAAGTGTTTGATTTGTGTGGCTATCCATTATCCTTTATAAGATGTGAACGATTTAAAATTTCACTTGAATGTAATTTGTATAATTTTAGACAACTTGATTATTCTAAATCAGGTACATAATTTCCCATACGGGGAAAAGCCCATGCTAGAAATGTGTTTTGTTTAGGTTGTAGAGTTTTCGAGAAAAAGTCCGGACAAGATTCAGCTTGAAAGAAAGAATACTTGGAAAAACGAAATATCAGTGTTGAACCACACACACAATTTACATATATATAGAGACACACAAGAATGTAGACAATAAATAAATACTGATAATGTGTTTAGATGTAAAATTTCACGATGAAATAAATGGCAGAAAATTTGGTAATACCGCTGCTGCCATGAGAACTGAAGCTCGCGTTTCATTATGATTCTAGTTTTCGGAGATCTTATCTGCACATTATACGTGACAAAATGGTTTTTTAATGCATCTATCCTACTGCTGATCTGTGTAATAGTAATTTCTAAGAGTAATATTTAATCTTGCTATTTGTACATTCTTAACTCTTAAATCTAAAATGTACTCGCAGAGGCAAAGTATTCTAGTGGCAAGCCAGCTGTACACTGTATGTACAAGATCACACGAGGAGGCCAGCTGTACACAATATATGCGAGATCACACGAGGACCGAGGAGTTCTCATTATGTGTACATTTGCAGCAGGAAACTGCTATTATTTGTGCCATCCCATGAATACGACCAGCGGTAATACGTCACCTTTAATCTACTGCACCCCAAGGCCTTTTCGTTGTGGTGAAAGACAATGAAATGAGGTACCTGGATAACATAATTATAGTTAATCAAATTCCCTGGAGGTAAGGTGAGGCATAGTGACCAATGCTGTTAGAACCCACACACCTAAGTACACCTACATATCAATTTTGATTCAACCTGAACTTGGGGTAATCATTTTTCTCATGACTGATTTTTTCAAACCATTTTTTTCAATGTGAAGCCCTTGATCAACATGATAATTTAATCGATTGAGAGGGTTTTTTTTCATGTTCAGCTGTTTCTTGTCGGGAACGTTCATACGCTACGGAGGAAATGCACATTGATGGAAAAACTATGAATACAACAACATGGATGGAAATTAGAGGTAGCAAAGTGTTATTGCTGTTTACGGGCATTAATAAGATGATGATTAAGTATGATTGTATGGAGTTTGCATCATTTTTGGAGCTTCAAAGGATCCACAACTCAGTGTGTCAGGCGAAATCCCAGCTATCGGCAATTCTAGTGAGTCGGATCAATGCAAAGTCAGTCTGAACTACTTGTTTTTACATGTCGGCTACTTGAAAGTTTTGATATAGGATCTGTTTAATTTAAGGTCATTGTATTCCAATGTTAAACTTTCTTAGGCTATCCCGTCTCAAAAATCAACGTTCCATTACCAGCTGGTTTATTTTGGGCCTTATCGCACCTGAGGTGTCGAACCTTGTGACTCCAGTTCAGGCAAGCGCAGCATATTTCGAAGGGACGCAGCAAGCAATACATCAAGTTCTACATACATCAATACAACAGCTTGCCTGTGTAGTTTTGCCGTGTTCAAAGTATTATATGTGAAGCCACAAACATGTTTAATGAGTGGACATATTTCTGTAATCTCCGGTAAGTCCAAATATTAAATTACGCGGGTGACCAAATCTCGCCCAATTCCAGGTATGCCACAAAAACAACACATTATACGTAAGACACATTATCTTGCTATTTTTTGAGATTTCAATCTCCTCGTTTGGCAACATTCGATTAATAGTATTTTTCCCATATGTGACCTCATTTAGACCTAATCCTAATTCGTGTACGTTAAGTGCATCTTGACGAGAATTTTTCAGCACGTGTGGACAATTCAAACCAACCTCAACATAACTTGTCAATCTTCACGCATATTGACAGCACGGAAACCATGAGCTACACCAGTTCAAAAGACCACTGTACAGCATGGTGCCAACACAACGGACAGTTAAAAATTGGAGAATTGAAATTGTTTCACATTTTCGAGATGTAGTTGCAGACGTGATAATTGTCAAACATCCTTTGAAAAAAATCAAATCAACAACAGGTGAAAATAATCTAAAGCAGCACCACACCTGACCATAATCGAAGTTGGAGTAAGTTATGTCAAATCCAACAAAGGCAACATATACCAGTATTTCTTGCAATCCTGGGACAGTCCGGATATCAAAGTGTGACCACCACACAGTATACCCACACACAGACATTAGCATGAAAAGGGGAACCCTTTTAAAACATGCACGCATGAATCCAGAAAATCTAGACCAATCAAAAGTTACAACAATCCAAAGGGCTTTGCACATTTTGAATAGATACAGGACATAAATAAAAAATGGACGAAAAAAGACAGTGCCAAGCCCAAGCCACCCATGGTAAATTGAACCTACTTTTCATAAAGTATCATCCACTCTGATTATGCAAAACATATATGAAAGCTAGGTGGGCATTAATTGTGTTTACACGTTAATCTCTGTAATAAATTTTACGGATGGGTCCACGGGAAAACAGTGTTGTAAAATACTACCTGCCGACACAAATTAGCAGCATGCTAAACAATATAAGGTCAATAACTGAAAATAAAACAGAAAGACCATACATGACAAATGCATTTTTGAAAGACTATCCAAAACTACCAAAACTCTAAAAATAACTGAATATCACATCCGAATTTTACAAGGGTAAGCCAATAAATTAACTTAAAACTGCATGACCAATATGAAAAGAATGTTATTTATGCAAGATGACCAGTTTCAGTAAGGACAGTAACAAAGGTACCTCGTCGTTTATCCATAAAAGACAAGTTTGTTTATCCATAACGGAACAGACGCCAACTTTCATGGACATGCATTGGGTATTCTCCGAGTCATTGTCTCTTTGCTCCATATTACATTTGAAGATGATACATCCTTATATCTTAATGATGATAATCCACATCTGTCAGCAATCATGATGAACGTTGACTTTTCTTCCATAGAGGCTTGGTCTCAAGATTGGTTTGAATCTTTCAACGCTTTGAAAACAAAAGCCATGTTAATTTCTCGCAAAAAGAACCAGGTGAATCACCCTTTTTTAGTGTTCCAAGGACATCAGTTGGATAATGTTGAAGAAACTGGTTTTACATCATTGGCAAAACGCAGAGAAAGTAGCAAATTAATAAATATGTACAAAATCAAAATAATTTAGTCCCAGAATACCTCACTAATGTTATTCCCAAGGATCCAAATCACAATAGAAGATACAGTACTGGACAGACGGAAGATATACCACGTTTAAGAACTAGAAGTGAACTCTTTGACTCATCTTTTTTCCCAACCACAACCAAACTTTGGAGCCAACTTCCTTCTGAAGTCCGACATTCAGAGTCTTTATTTGATTTTAAACAGAAAGTTACCGAAAATGTACCAAGAGCAGTCAGCTGAATGCTCACCTGTTTTATATCGGTATTATTGATTCTCCAGAGTGTAGATGCGGGCAAGACATTGAAGATGTATGGCATTATTTTTTGTCCGTCCCTATCATATCATCCCAAGGAATGATCTCCACAACATTGTCATAAATTATGTTCCTTTTATTCTGGAAACAATCTTGTATAATGCTTCAGACTGCAGTTTCGAAAATTACAAATATATATTTCTGGCTGTCCACGACTATATCCTAAAAAAAGACTCTTTCAGTCTGATGCCATAACATAATTCAGTTAGTTCGTCGTTAATCCTGTGAGAGTTATCTTGCACAAAAATATATTTACATCTTTTCACATTTAACATGTGATTGATTATATCCTTATAGCCCCACTATCTGTCTTGTTACACTTGTGGTGTCTTCCTTTAACTTGTTGCAGAGTGCGATGCTCTGTCGCCCGTTTACGGTGGATGGAAAGTGTACCTGGAGCATTGCACTTGGTATGGTGTTGTTTTGTCTGTCCAGTCCATTCGTTCTTCTTCCACAAGGCCACAGACCACAGTTATAAATCATTCTATTTTTCATATTAGCATTTTTCAGTCTAAAAATCAGCATTTTGGTATTTTAAAATTCCGTGAACGGCATTTAACAGTTAAAATGTCAGAAAAACATGAATGGATTTTTGTCATATAATTCCCAGCATGTTAATTTGTGATAATTGAAATACGAAACAACACCTGGATGTCAGCTTTATACAGGTGTATGAACTGTGCTCTTACCAGGGTCACATCATTGTCCTTCCCCACCACAAAGTTCCCACCTGGCCTGGAAGACAGTACATCTATATGACCACCAATAAAGCAACTCTGTGATGCAGCAGACCTGACTTAGCTAACTTTATTTAAACAGAAGCTGCAGCATGCTGAAAACACAGTATTTTCACAATTACGGACTATCTCTGTTGGGATGCGCAACCAGCCAATCACAACTGTGGTCTGTAACCACAAGATGGGTTTATATACGGCTTTGACCCCCCCCCCCCAATTGTATTCGGTCGAATAAATGTTTAAACCATTACATTTGAAACGATGCAACCGTGACAAGCTACATCTGATGGCCCTCGGGTGTGTATGTAACTACGTTTAACGAACAGAAACTGACATCGGGTCACGCATCATCGCCAGACATACTGTTTGCTGACAAGCCATACCTTTGTTCGGCTGAACGCCATCAGTCGGCGCGAAGGGTCAATTTAGGTTCAGAATCACTTTCCCATTTTGTTGACGACGACAACGACAGCGCTACAGCACATGCTCTATGTCTCTTTTTTTTTTCTTGAAGAAAGTGAAAAGAAAATAATTGAAAATTTCCCACAGACGTACAAACTACATGGATTTGATTAAATGATAACAAGCCAGAAATGCTCTCCCACTTTAAGAGAAATGAGTAATATATTAACCTGCATGAAATATAATTCTTTGTAGGAATACTACGACTGTGGCATTTTTTAACAGTTTTATCATATTACCTGTGCAGTAAAATATCGTACATGTAAATAAATTTAACTTGCTGATTCACTACCTTGTGTAACTGTCTATTTAACGCATGCTGACTAGAGCAAACGAGTATATTAGGTTAAAATACCTTAACATGCGACAAAACACAGACTTTTTTCGGTTAAAACATAACTCAATTTGACGGTATTGCTAATTGGTCTGTGGTATTTCGAAAGATTATTGTTTAAGTACAATGCACAGTATATCCCATACTGCATTATTGTACGGATACCAAATTTGACCCCAATTCCGAACATTCTTTTGAATGGGCGTGTTTAAGCAAAAGTATTATTTATAGCAGTTCGATTATTGTTCGCGTCTGACTAGCATACAGCTTTCTTCAGTGTGACATTCAAGCACGTGATACAGAAAAAAAAATTATGACTGATTTTTTATTGGTTGAAAAGTGTCAAACCCGCGATGTTCCATGGCCCAAAGCCCGTCATCACCCGACCGTTATAAGACCGACACACCCAATTTATGCCTACACACGTTCATTATGTGTGACATGAGCTACTCAGGCATCACAATGTTCCAATACATTTCAGCATGATATGGCTGAATGTTTTGCCGGTGCGTACTCGAAGATGTAAGTAGATGTATTAAAACATGTATCTTAGGGATGAAGCATATGTTTTGACGGTATTTCAAATAAGCGATTTATTAAGAAAATGGAATACAATTGATGGCGAAATTGATTAATTCACTGCTTTCTTAAATGGATTAAACTATGTTTCAAATGGTTGGAAACGAAATCAAAAAGAGTGTGTCCTATCTTAAAAATGTTGTCAACCTAGAAATTATGTTCTAATCAAAGGCAACACCAGGGCGACGTTTACAGTCGCAATAAACTTATGGTACCATAGTTACCCTGGTTAAAATAATGTTCTGGCAGTATTTATATCTAGAATAGATAAAGATAATCACTAGCTGATATAACCAGCAAGATAATGACCCTTGTTGAAATTGTTCTATAAAATGACATAGCCGTATTAATCGGTTTTAAAAAATTCATTTGTGCCACTGTGAATTGAAGAGCTTAATTTTAAAACGAGGATTCTGTTAACCTTTTTTGGACATTACCCATGCTAAACCACTGTATTAATTCTCGGTAATTGGCGATAATTTTGCCTTTCTTTGAGAAGATGGCAACAAAGTTATGAATTCGATGAGCACAGAGGCTGGTGTCGGATCGGAGACAATGTGACAATTTTGTAAATTTTCATATTTTTTAGACACAATATCAGCTTGTAGATAGAAAATTGCATTTTGTCGGCAAGTGTTACTCAACACCCATGTGACGAAGTTTACGAAATAAAATTTTAGATCTAATCTATCTGTGTATTGAAATACAGAGGTTTTCACCTCAAGGGCTGTCAAGTTTCCAGCTAAAAGGTGAACAGAAATAACTAGGATCCAAATACCCTTCCACTTTCGACATTTGGCGACACCTAGCTTTCTGCCTATGACAGGATTTTCTCAATCATCGTTGCAAAATATGTGTGCGTTTGCAATCCAAAGACTGTGCTTTGGCGAGGATCATAC
This sequence comes from Hermodice carunculata, assembly GCA_964020975.1. Lineage (NCBI taxonomy): Eukaryota > Metazoa > Annelida > Polychaeta > Eunicida > Amphinomidae > Hermodice > Hermodice carunculata. The sequence goes on along the minus strand of CAXHWN010002187.1, from coordinate 1,008,313 downwards.
GCAACAACATAGTGTCTGGTCTTTTCAGCGGCACTGCCAAACAACATCAGTAAAGTATGTGATTTAAATTTTGACAATGAAGGCGACTAAGCGGTTCGCAATACGATAATTTGCACCCCAGCATATGTATTTATATTTTTTTTCTGCAGCAATTTTTATACCTTCAAATATTTGATATGCTGAAACGCGGGCGCGCCCATGTGTGTGTGTGTGTGTGTGTGTGAGTGTATGTGTGTGTGTGTGTGTGTGTGTGTGTGTGTGTGTGTGTGTGTGTGTGTGTGTGTGTATACAGGTGAATCTGTCAAATCAAGTTTCCCTGCCCATCTTGATCTTATACTGGGTGTGTTCTCAATCATACCGCAGTGCAACCAGTATAACTTGCGAATCTATAAAAAGACACTTTACAGAAACTATATTTTGAGAAGGAACCCGATTCTGCTACTTCACTGTCTGTTGGGAATACAATGAAAAAATAGAGTATCACGACATATACATATGACAAGTGTAATAAATCCTTTGATTGGCTTAATTAATATCCACGTGATTCACAGTGTATCGTGTGACGCGACCAACAGTACCAACAGTACACGCTGTGTATGCGATCTGGGCTTCCCATTTCCCATGCAGGGCTGTGGTTTTGTGGCTGTTGGTCCCTGACATTTCCCCATCAATGGCCAAAATTTACGAGCGCAGGCTACAAAACCTGTCTCATGCTACATTCATCATCTAAAAACGAGGCTTATTTAATTTGGCTACAAGAGAGTATTTCTTGCCGTTCTGTTTCGCTCACCGAATGATCCCAAGCAAGCAGCGCGAACGACCATCATTTCTGTGGCACTGAGTGACCTTTCAAGCACTTGAGTATACTGGCAGTGAAAAGATCTAAAGGTATTGACTGTCTCTATTTATTTATGCCATCTTTAGTTCACATTTAGCACACTTAAGCCACTTATTTTGTCGTGGAACTTTGGCAAAGCCGCTGAAAATAGAATTTGAAATTTAAGGGTTGATTGCGAATAACACACACACACAAATACAAAAATAAATAAATGAATAAATAAATAAATGAATAAATAAATGAATAAATAAATAAATAAATAAACAAATAAACAAATAAATGAATAAATAAACAAACAAAGAAACAAAGAAACAAACAAATAAATAAATAAATAAATAAATAAACAAACGAATAAATAAATAAATAAATAAATAAATAAATAAATAAATAAATAAATAAATAAATAAATAAATAAATAAATAAATAAATAAATAAATAAATAAATAAATAAATAAATAAATAAATAAATAAATAAATAAATAAATAAATAAATAAATAAATAAATAAATAAATAAATAAATAAATAAATAAATAAATAAATAAATAAATAAATAAATAAATAAACCTCAAACAAACAAATAATCCCCAAAAGAAAAACAATCTCCAGTACAAAAATACAGAAATGTACGGGCGGAAAGCAAAATTGATTTGTGTGTTCAAAACTGCCATATGCTTTCAAGATTCGATGGGTGTTCATTCAAATGTTCTTACAATGCAAGTTGAGTAATATTTGGAAGTTGTTCATTTTATGTTCAGCTCCTTGCAGTTATTCTTGCTCCTTTTGCAGTACACCTTGCAGCCCCTCAATTTAACTTTCTGACATGCTATTTTGAATGCAATTACAATACAAAGTGAAATTACGCTGTCTATTGGAGTGCGAGAGTAGTGGTGCATGTAACTGGTTTTAACCCGGTTTAACCTCTATCGCTATTCGTGCTAAGTAAGGCATCAGCTATGCTTCAGACTGAATGTTACTCTTGGACGAGTTTGTTTTTCTCTAAAATCAAATGTCAGGACATATGCCTGCCAGGCTGTTGGTTTATATTGTTTAGCCTTTACAGCGTATTTCCTGATTTGTTCATTTCCACTCTATGCTACGTGAAATAGAAATTGAACAATTGCAATGTAGTCAGTTTGAAGACTGCAGACTCATTGGTGTCCGTCATACTCCCCTTATCTCCTGTCGTATATTTGACAGTATTTGACATGTTGTTTAACCCAATGTGCTGTCAATGAACAGATTATCGTGTCGTTTAGGTCTACCTCTTCAGACAGCCACACGATCACACAGAAGCATTGTATCTCTCGCTACATTACAGCTTTTGTCATGTACTTTGCGGGCATAACCTACTTGATAAAACATGTGTTTTAATGCACATCTCTATTGTCCTTTGGAAAAGCTGCTCTGTGCTCTATTACTCAACCGCAGTCTTTGCCTTTTCTCCAGAATACATGCATTTTGTCAGTTCAGTCGCCTTTCTTTCCTGCCATCAACCAAAGGCTGTTGTGTTTTGCATAATCCCAAGTTGATAAGTACTTTTGGCATGCCATAGCATGCCATACGTGGTTCGGGCAGGACCTTAAAATCCAGTCCAGCTTTTTTTGTGATAGCTATGGACTGGGGGGTGCAGACGGCGAGTTGTCTTGCCCGGTGCAGCACAGATGTCCTGGCTTGCTTGTTATAATGATGGTAATAAAAAAGTGTTTCCTTGCCAACTGGTGAAACTGATGATAAAACTCCTTCTAACTACATGCGGTCAGATGACTCAACGAAAATATGTTGTGTTGGGGCTCTTAGCCCCTACCCAGAAGGCATTTGTAAAATTTGGCTTTAGTTATCGAAACGAATCTCATGTGCTTAACTAAAGAAGTATCAAAACCTTGACGAGTTCCCCGCGTACAAACAACTATTTTTGTTAAAGTATTTGTAACATTGGAGCTAAACTCTATAATACTATACCTGACAACATCAGGAGTACAAAGAGAAGCCATACGTTTAAAAGAAAGGTACAGGATTGGCTATATAATCAGGATATTGATATAGAAGAGCTTATTTTTCTTTTATTTATACAGATATCTGTAGTTCATCTCAGGAAACATTTTCACTAGTCATACTGCCGTCTAGTATAACTCATTGATGCTGAATAGCTTATGAACATGTAGTGTTCATATGTTCTGTAGAGTACATTATTTTTATTGAGGATAATTATGCGTCCATTCCAGATAAAATCAGTATAGAGAGTTTTATTATAGTATGCATAATTATTTTTTTCTTCATCTAATGTATTACAGTAATACTCAGTTTTGTTGTTGAAAGGCAGTGAATCACCCTTTCGAAGGGTTTTCGCCGTCGTACAAAGAGTCGCTTTATTCAATTTCTTTATTCTAAAATCATTATTTTAGGTGACATTTTGGATTGATTAGACAGATACCTGTCATGTTTCAGGCACCTGCAGCAACCACGAAACTGTAAAGGTCGTTTAAGCTATATTCTAATTTGTTCCTGTTATGATTATCAGAATTTATATTTTGCTAAATTTATGATAATGTGGGCCCAATTATAACACAGTTGTCCTGTCTTTAAATCATATACTGACTAGAGTACTGTTTTTTTTTTTCAGATAAACAAAGCTTCTGTCATTATATTTGTGTACAAACACAGACATTCTGTATCCTGGAAATTCTTTCTTACTATCTATCTTTCTTTCTTGTTTTCTTAATTTGTTTATTTTCTTTCCATTCGCCGCCTATGTCTTGTCTGCAGCCTTTCTCGGAGATGGCTATCGCTAGAAATTCGAACTGCCATATGGCCGCAGCACCATTAAAGAAGAACGTTTTTTGGTTTAGAATAAAGTAATATTTTTCAGAATTATGCAAATTAGAAGCAAATAAAGTTTTAATACCAATGTTCCATATCTTCCAACCATTCTCATGGAAACTCCTATGGCATGCGAACAAACATTAAGTAATTTCAATTTATGTTAAATTCACTGTGTACCTTGCCAACTTTCCTCATACCCACCCCTCCTTCCACTACAAGATGTACAAGCTGATTCCCCCTATGCTGTTATGCATCCATTTTGCATGCATAATAAATTAGCTTGTACAGTCAGAACCTGTCTTCGAGTCAGCTTACTATCCCTGATACAATTAGCTGCCTGGGTTTCAAAGTTTGGTTCGTGCAACTAATGCAAAAAAACACCCAATGGCTGTGTAATAACACAAAATATGGAGCATCACTCACTCTTCATGTTGAACTGATCTCTATGGCCCAAACAGCTGAGCAGCCCCCATCGCAAAGCTGCAGTGCTATATCTATACATGCAGCAGGAAGAGCATCGTGCTGCCCATGGCTATCTCAGTCAGCCTTTAGTCCCAAGAGACCACTGGATCCTTGGGTGGAAGCCTGTAATCGGACATCCCCCACATGATATAATAGACAATGATAGAGGTGTGGGCTAGCTGGCTTGACCAAAGTCTTCCAGTCCACGGTGACTGTTTTGGCAACTCTGTGGGTTTCATTATCACACAACTGGGGAGTGGAACAACTAAGTGTGTGAATCAATGTCATCCCAGTAATCTGCTCAGGCATACAGTGCTGCTAGACTTTTGATGCATCTTTTTCTTCTTGTGACCTGTGAGATGAAACCTGTTCTTCATATGTACTGTAGTATCTGATCAGTTCTTGTTTTTATCTTTTACGCTTTTTCGCCAGGTGATAAAGGGCCGCATACAGTTTTGTTTCACATGTAGTTAACTCTCCCCGGATTATAATATGCATACATTGTATACTGATGTTCGAATCATGTTTAGTTCTACATGTACATTGTCATCCAAGGGCCAATCCTCTCTGGAGTGAGCAGCTCCCTACAGCGGGTATTTCTTTTACCACTGTGTGTGTGTGTGTGTGTGTGTGTGTGTGTGTGTGTGTGTGTGTGTGTGTGTGTGAGTGAGAGTGAGAGAGGGAGAGAGAGAGAGAGAGAGAGAGAGAGAGAGAGAGAGAGAGAGAGAGAGAGCCTATAAGCGGGATTCACCGTGGTAATTGCGCGTGAATCATATTGAAACGCTTGATAATGTTAAGTTTCAAAATGTAAAATGCCTCCAATTGACATGATTTTAAATGCTATGGATCTATATTCTTCATTAGATGTACCATATTCTACATATATGTACCATTACCAGTTTGAATTACACTTCTCTTTGTTACAGTTTTGGAGATATTCAAGATTTATAGTTCGAAATACTCCAAGTATTCAATTAAGTCGATATATGGAATACAGTAATATCTTACCTTCTGGGCACACATACTGATCTACTTCTACAGTTTTTAGTTATTATAGATAGAGATGTCAATTCAACTTTATTTTTTAGGTTTGTGCTATAGGTGCATACATTGAAATGTTAGTAAAATATAAATTTGAATTCATGATAACTAGGCATATTTCCGTAATTTAAATGCTGAATGTCTTAAATGTACTGCATATAATTATGAGATGTGTAAATAGCAACATCGATTGGTGAGTGGCTTAGGTGCATCCAATGAAATGAACATCAGAGTTGTACTATTTGAAATTGTGCCAATTCACTTAGAAGATTTTAATGTTCGCCACTTTAAACCTATTAAAGATGACAGGGAAATTTCAATTCAAGTGATTGTGGTCAAGATACTTTTGATTATCATTGAGGAAAATTTTAAAACCTTTTAAATTTTATTACTTTTCAAAGCATACAGACACATTTGCTATTGAGAAAACCTTGTATTTCCCAAGTTCTCTCGATTGATGTCGGTAAAAGTAACATTCACAGACGTGTCGTCAATATTAAATTACCCGTTGGGGTAGGCCTCTCTTTTGTCGTCGCTTTGTGTTCGGAGAGCTTTCATGATTATAAATTTCTTGGTTCGCTTCATGTTTCTCGTATCACGTATGTTTTGGATACCATCGTACAATGTCAATTTTAATAAGCTGGATGAAATCACAGCATACGCAAAGAAATGACCACAAAGATAGAAAATACTGTGCAGGAAACTGGTTATTCCTGGCTGCCCGCATGCTAAAATATATTTGATATCTAACGACTCTTTTAGTTGAAATGATATAATGCACTCATTTGACCTAACGGGTCACATGCGCCATCCAATGCTTAGCACAACAGAAAGTGATAAGGTTACAGTGTAAGGTGTCGGTACTGACATTACCGCAGCACGTAACACCAAGTTAGAAGGCACAGCAGAATCATGGACTTCTTATATATAGATTATGGCTTTTTCGTTTCACAAAATAAGTAGCTTTATATAAGTCATAGAATAAATATCATTGCTTAAACATTGCCACTCACCCGGAAGTATTGAAAACAAAGATGAAATTATAATCTCAGCCAGCTTTTTAGTATTACAGAAGGATTCCGGTCCATGGGAAGTCTTTTTGATCTCAAGTTTAAAAAATCACTGATAATCTGAGGTATATATTGGGAATGCAAAGTTGACGAAACGGACAGACGGAAAGACGGCAAAGGGCACAACAACAACAACGATACACATGGCAAATATTGTGAAACAAATGCATCTTTGAATTAATGAAGTTAGTTAATATTTCAACTTTACGTCAAGACTTAGTTTTAGGCATGACTGTTTGGCATATGATTTCACACAAGAATGCCCCCAACAGAATTTTGGTTTGAAGCAGATATCCAAACATGTATTGTTAGTCTTTTTTAATTAGTTTCCAGACTTGACTAGGGTGTAATGTTGTTTGTTGGAACTGAATTGGGTCTATTGTATCAATATGTGCGTGTTTATCATGCAGTTCGGTCGCTTTCTTTTAATATTTTGACGGCCATGATTTGGATTCTTTAAACGTTTCATTGGGTTACCTTTTGTCTTTAATGTTGTAAAGGTTTAGGAAAAACTTGTCCATGTATTTCCCCTTAACATGTATCCCATTTCTCACAGATAGATGCTTTTACCCCTACTGGCCATGGGCCCTGGCACGCATTGGCAAGTAAGGTTGAGGTTATTACTTGTCCATAGTGCATTCATATTTAATACTAAACTCATCGGACTGCGGTAGCACACCTTTAATTACCAAGCCCTTCTTTTATGTCGTTTAAACCAGGTTACCCAAGTAATATAATGTTCAGGAACGTGTATTATTTTCAGGTATGTGTAACCAGACCAAAGGATCGCTAGGGAAATGCACGTGTTCTATAGCAATTAACTTAAATTAAGTCGACATCAATATCATATGAACATTCTAGTCAAATAAGAGCCGCTAATCTTCATCACCGCGTCTTTGTAAAATATAACAAATGCTTTGGTCAGAAGTTAACATACAGCCAACATTCAAGTTGTTTTGATGATAGTTTGTATCTCTGACCAAGCACAGAGCTGATGAACTTGCTAACGGAATGAATTTCAAACAACTACGATGCACAATAGGGTTAAAACATAGCTTATTTTTCCCTTCAGATTCGTGTGGAATCGGTTGTACATGTACGTAGAGTCATGACCTAGTCACATTTTGCACGTAATACCCTACAATTAGGAAAGATTTGAAACAAAACTTTATTACAGAAACATTGTTCCTCAAATAGATCATCAATGTCTTTGTGCGACAAACAAAGACAAGTACTCAGTTGCAAATTGCCACCTCTCGTGGACGATGAATATGAAAGGCTCTTGTCATCAAGAGAAAATGCCCCACCCAATAAAAATTAAATACAAAAGACAAAAAGAAAAAAAAACAAACAACTGAACCTCCTAAAACTGGTAAAAATAAGATTTGCTTGAAAGTAAATTTGTTTGTGTGCTCTGAAAATAAGTAAAATTTAATGTTTTAACACTTCGTTCAATGATATTTCTTGAACACGATTATTTGAATTGCACTTGACCCTTCGTCTTTAATAGTTATGAAATGGCGAGCATTATAATCCCCCAAGTATACCTAATTAGCATGAATTACAATTCTGTAACCTTCATGTTTATTTTATTGGGTCCACTAATTCACAAACCAATGAATTTGAGTTGCCGTTGATACCTCTATCTGGAATACATTTGAAGATATTAAACATTTACAATTCAGAAGTAAGCCTAATTTGCATAAATTCAAATTTTCTAACTTTAATTTTCATTTCAGTGGATGCAGTTAAAATGTTTGATTTGTCTATGTAATTACTTATAGTAGTGTGCCTAGAAAGGTTACCGTACTTTGACTTCACTGAATACTGGGATTAAGTCAAAACTTTAAATCTTTTATATCTTTAAATCCGACTGCTATTGGCATTAGTATGGTGCATCTGATGAAGGATACACAAAACTTAGAGCATTTGACGTCATGCTTATAGGGGGAATTTCACAATTTTAAATTGAATATCTTCAAATTTTACTCTCAGATATACACAAAATTACCGTGTATAGTTTTACGGCAAAAATTATCTACAGTGAGTATAGCCTTGTATGTACATGTACATTTGCAACATACGTCAACAATTTATATACACTGTATACAAGGGGTTATAATCCAAGGGGGAAATAAATGCATGTAATAGATGTCTTTGTTCCTTTACTTCATTATATGTAAGGGCAGTTGAAAAATGCCAATAAGCCATTTTGTTGCCTTAAATTCAATGCGCTACTTAGGGGGTTTCAGAAACGTAAAAATTAGCAAACCTGCCTAGATATTCTGGGAAGCTATAAATGCCCAGAAACTGTGGTAAGCTACACTTAGTATATATTGCCGACGGTCTGGTTTGAGGATTATAATTGGCCAGCAGACAATGGGCATGACCCACAAACCGGTTGTAGGACCTATTCCATTGTATATGTTTTGTGGGCAGTGTAAAATTGCCCGTAAACCACCCAAGACGCGTATGGATAGATGGATGGATAGATAGATAGATAGATAGATAGATAGATAGATAAATAGATAGATAGATAGATAGATAGATAGATAGATAGATAGATAGATAGATAGATAGATAGATAGATAGATAGATAGATAGATAGATAGATAGATAGATAGATAGATAGATAGATAGATAGATAGATAGATAGATTACAAAATTCAGTTTTAAAAGAATTAAGGTAGAACGTTTCGGGTGTGTCCTAAGTTGAACAGTGACATTACCTTGCAAGATATATATATATAATGCTTTCGATTCCTATTGTGTGAAATGGGCAAAGAAAGAAAAAATAGTTTTCAAACTTCGATTGATGATTATAAAACTTGCAAAGTACAGAGTTAGAAATAGAATATAACGTACAAAATCTCTCATTAAGAATTTAAGTATGGTAAATTTAAAGCAGCCTGAAGTTTAAAAAACAGTTAAAGAACTACAAGTTAGATTTGTATTCACTAACATTTATAAGGCAGGTAAGAATTTTGGGATCATCTGCAAAAAATTTATGTTGATGCTTTGAAAAATTAACTTGGTATAAAAATATTTTAGACATAAGATAAAATGACATATATAAATTAAACAAGCAATCCATTGTTAATTTGATAGATACACATTCAGATGAGATTCAAACAAAAAATTAATGTCTAAATTTCTGAAAAGGACTCCCCCATAACAACTCTGTTTTGGATACCCAAATCACATAAAAACCCTCTTGAGGCAAGATGCATACCTGGTGCTTCAAAATGTAAAACAAAGCAACTATCAAAGGTAGCAACAATGTCTTTGACTGCAATTAGGATTCATCTCCGTAAATACTGTAATGTAATTTATAGAAACTGTAAAATAAATTGCTTTTGCAAGTATTCGCAAAATCATTGCGAGTTTGTATCAATTATCAAAGATTTAATAGTGAAAGGTATCAAATGTTTTTTATTTTTTTACACTTGACACAAATCTACCCATAGATTAAGTCAGAAGATCTCCTTCAGAATTTACCAGCAAAACGTTTAAACATTATGGTAAACCATACATGTACATAGATATTGATTCATATTCAAAGAAATCTGTTGCTCACATAATCAATATTCAAAAAGTAGCGTTAAATATTACAATGTTGAAACTCTGATAGATGCTATATAATTGCTTTGGGATGACACTTTTGTTCCATATTTTGCCATTGGTTTTTCAAGAAATGAAAGACATTCTTATGAGTAGCAACTCCTCTCCGTTACTCGCTGACTTATTTCTAACCTGGCTTGAATTTAAGTATCTATTGATAAACTGATGAAAAGGAATTTCCTAATGGCTAAAACATTATCAAGCAGTGCAAAGTATATTGATGACATTGCTTGTTCAAATGTACAAAAGTTCAATAAAATTGCTGAACAAATTTACCTAAAAGATGTGCCTTTGAAAGGTAAAAATTCAGATGATTTTGGGGATGTGTTTCTGGACTTGAATATTCGGGTCTAAAATGACAGGTTTTGCATTAGAGTCTATCACAAAATTGATGAGTTTAACTTTGCAGTGGTTATCTATCCTTTCCCTGGCAGTAATATTTCCGCACCTATTGAATATAATAAATTTTTGTGACAAGGTTTGAGATTTTTTTTGATTTATTCTAAATTTCATGACATTATAATATATAAAATAGATAGTGAAAGTACACAGTGTAAATTTGGGTGTCATAAAATGATAAACATAATTTACGGTGTTGACATGTCATCAAGGGCACCCAGCAGAAGAAGGCTACCCTGCAGTGCAGGAATGCCTTGCAGCATTGACATACTTTGTGCACAGGGCAAGCTGACACCTGCAAGCAGTGAAGCAGAATGCTCGCGCGCGCGCGCAGACACACACACACACACACACACACACACACACACACACACACACACACAATATGCATTTAGTGGAAATTGCCAGTTGCGACCGTGCTTCGTACATTTGAAAAACGGTGGCAGTGGACAATGGGGTTGGAATGTACAGGGTTGCCTATCACAGTATTGTACACAGACTTGAAGTTTAGGTCACAATGAGCGATGATGACACAACGAACATTTTGACACGAATCGTCACATGAGATTGGCCATTTAACAAATCACAATATAATAAAGAAGCGTTCGAGCACATTATATATGGTCATATATTTGACTGTCGCAGTTGTGTTAGACCCGGGTTTCGCATTGTGCAGGTAAAAACAAAAGAAAAGGTTTGGTGGTGTTACTGGACGACCGCAAGAAACAGGACGTCGGATTTTGGAGTTTCGTCACAAGAGCAGTTTCCACTGTATGCACGATCGGTATGAAGCTCTTATCATTGTGATGGGGCTACTCAGTTACTTGGAACTGGAAACCTGTTCTACATGAACAGGAAGAGATTCGCGGTATTGATTAAGAACCAAAATTATTGCACAGATGTTAGAATTTTTTATTTTCTCTCATTTGCTGCAAACTTAAGACTTAAGCCTTCAAAGTAGACAGCTACTTGCACTGCGGGTAACAGGTTCCCTAGAAGACAGGTTTTGACAGAACAAGCTTATTCATGAAGCATGCTTATTTATGAAGCATGCAAAATGGTTGCGCACCAGCATGGAGGAAGATAGAAGTACCCAGCTTGTACATGTTGTGACAGAAGGGGAAATGTGTATTGTAGGGAAATAAAGTGAATTTAGCTTAAATTGAAATTCCTCAACATTTATTTCATGCCATAGTAAAAGCTGGGGATGATACTTAAGTGTAAAGAAAGAAAGAAAGAATTTGAAAGAAAGAAAGAAAGAAAGATAGAAAGAAAGAAAAGGTCTATATTTGCAGGCAGAAATGATAAAAAAACATTTTATTATTAAATGAAGCGTGTTGGGGTGTTTGTTTGTTTGTTTGTTTGTTTTTCGTGGGAATCAAAACGTAAATGAAAATATCATCAGTGTCGTTTAGGCCAATGGAAGAATGAAACCACAATAATGTCAGCGCCAAAATGTGTTAATAATGATACACATGATTATTTGTTTACATGAGACGAACCGTACTAGCATATCCCTGTAGGGTCTTTGCAGTCCAACCAGTGACTACATTTATATGCCAAACTTGCTGCCTGGTGACGAGTTGAAATACAAGGCATTTAGCAAAGGTCATCAAAGGTTCTTCATGATAGATCAGCATCTGCTCGCTGGAACTTAACCCAAGTTTGCATGGCACCAATGCCTCATGTGCATGTAAATGAGCACATATTGCGATGATGGCATACCGCAAACTATATATATATATATATATATATATATATATATATATATATATATATATATATATATATGTATATATATATATATATGTGTGTGTGTGTGTGTGTGTGTGTGTGTGTGTGTGTGTGTGTGTGTTTGTGTGTGTGTGTGCTTTACCCGTGTCTGTTGTCAAAATACGAAACCAATCATATGGATCGTTTCAAGAGATATAAGGCACACTGGCACTTGTTAAAAACATAGCTGGTCATCTTAAGTACAATACGAGACATGGAGTTTCCCTCCACAAAGCACGGGACTCACGCCTGTCAATCACTGAGGACATACAGGAATATCACGGTATATCCCTTTCTAACAAAATTAGTGACTTTTAGGGAAATTTTAGTTAACAAATACCAAGGTCATATTCATTTACTGCCTCCTAAATTGGTTACAAGAAAGAAAATTACATCTGCCTGCACTAAGCATTCTTTAGTTCTTAAATATAAGTAATATACCGCTTCCCTACCCAAGCAGCGGCCCGTATCTCGCCAGGCGAGACTATGCTTACTAAGACAACTAGGTATACAGTTTTGGCGGTAAATTAATATGCATGCCTCGTATTGGGCATAGCTTTCGGTACATTTGTGATTCTATGCAGGAATAACGTTAGGCATGGCTTGAAGCTAGAATGACGTCAGCTACGATATATTTTCGAAATTTCTTAAGGTATAAACTACAGATATTGAAGAAATGACAAGTTTCCTGTACTTTCGTAACCAGACCAAGCCCATATCCTTCGTATATATTGCAAAATTTGGGTCCTACATACCAGTTCCTGTTAAGTAATTTTGTCTGATGGCAAATCTTTGAAAAGCCAATCCTGAGATGAGCTGAAATTATCGTAATTGTCATGATTAGATATTGTTTTGTCCATGTTACTTAGGACGCATTATAATTCGTCATTAGTACATATCAAAATACGTCTCTTGCCAATGGCACATCGCCAAGTAATTACAGACAGACGATAGTGCATGTGTTGCTATGCCAGTCATATTTATATTCATTTCAATATGGACTATACCTACAGCAGAATGCATGGGGTGCGCCACTTAATTGTGTATCGCTCATGGACGAACGCTGGCATAAAACTCAATAAAAGCAAGGTCATAATATCAGTACAATACTTGTAAATAAGACACAAAGATGACTGGCCTGATCGGCATATAAGTAAAAGTGGCGCGACAAGAGTCCATATTGGAGATGGCCAGACTTGGTGAACCAGCCGTGCTTCCTTTCAGCATACGATTTTGTACAACTGTTCATCTGACCATCTGGACAGGCCTGATCAGTCCCTTCCGTATCATTCATGTTCACCTAATAGCGCCAGGAAACTGTTGTCCGGGCTTGTTTGATGCCTGTGGGACTACCTTCGTTGGTGAAGCAAGTATCGTGAGCAAGGTTGATTAAGGACAGAAGTCTCACAATGTAAACGAGTAATAGCCACAAGAGAACCTTATGAGAAAAACTCCGGGACTAAGTTTTTGGTGTATTTGCTGTTGATAATTAGTGAGGAGTGCCTTGGCAAAACGTTTGTTGCTCGTGAGAAATGGACTTATAAAAACTAGATGCCTGAATGACCTTGTGCCTGCATCATTTTTGTCACCCTTTAAACTGTCAGGTTAACCATGTTATAGACATGATTGTTATCATTTATTCGTGATTGTAATCATTATACGCTTGATTGCTATCATAATACACATGATAGTTATCACTAAGAAGTAAGATTCATAATATTAATGACGGCACACAAAAAATTGCAGTATGCGTCTTTGTGTGTAATATTTGCATGAAATGCCAATCTTTTCTCTAGATTTACATATATGTCTACAAATTGCTAAAATCCGTATTATCAACACAGGCCTTTAACCGCAGTGAAAAATAGATAAGGATATATATGAGTGTTTGACGACTTTTCAAAATACCGAATATTGAAGGTATGTGGCGCCGGTGACGGGGCGCCTCGTTATTGAATAGTGAAACGCAAGTTTTCATCAGCGCCCTAATAAAAATTTTGCTGTGAAACTGCAAGCATACACTCTACACCCTTTGCAGAAAGAAATGTTTAGTTCCATGATGATGTAGGACTCTAAATACATGGGACGTTTTTGAAGAAAACCAACTTTAGAGCTTGATTTAATACTACGTACTGATTTAGATACAGCTAAAATATGTATTTTGGGGTTATTATAATCATGAACCATAGATACGTGCACAGATCAATCTTTTTCCTTGCCTAATTGTTAAATAACCATAATAATAATGAAATGGTTGGAATTTATGCTGTTTTCGTCTATTTACTCTATGAAACCAATGATAAAACTGTAAAAATGGTTTCGTTTGATTCTAACATTATCCCAAAAATGTTAGCCATGTTTTTAGGATATCTTGTTTAGTTAAGGAAATATAGCTTTGTAAAGTTGAAAAAATCCGACTTTCTCGTGTTTTTCTTTGTCAAAGTAGATTTTTCACCTTTGTGATATTTCATAAACTACACAAGACATCCAAAAATATGGCAAACCTTTTTGGATTATATTGTTAGGAGCCAAACCAAACCATTTTACAGTTTTGTCATTTGTTTTGGAAGAGAAATAAACATAAACAGCATAAAACCCGGCCATTTCATTATCACTGTGTTTGTTTAACAATTTGGCCGGGACAAGCGTTGTTCTTTGCACCAATCTGTAGTTCGTGACTATACCAACCCAAAAATTATATGCTTTAGCTACCATTGCATCAATAAGTAGTACCGTAGAGGGCTGTACAGTTGGTTTTGTTCCAAAATGGTCCCAAGTATTTAGAGTCCTTAAACATGTTTGTTTATGCTGGATTACCCATATAGTACAATACGGTACAAAGAAAACAGCCTCTTCAGAACATTAAAAAGACACACACAGCCATGTACATGACACACTGGACAATACAGAAAAGTTGATAATAAACCACTGAGCACAGATAAAATACAGCTTGGTAATTACATCGCGAGTATGCTTCGCGTGTTTAACAACACAGTTGGCAGTTCGACTAATTGCTCACATGAGAACTGAATTAATATACATAGTGGTGGGAATATCAGCAATATTAGAGAGTAAATCTTCTGGATTCAGCAATGTATCTTTGAACGGCCTCAAATATTTCTTCATTAACATTATTGGGCAGGCAAGGCATTATTGGGCCTTGTTTCTATGAGTAAAAATAGCATCAAGATATCAGAAGCTACGTATACAGTCAGTAAAGGATGTACACCCGTGCAAGTTGTGACATACAACCTTCAATATATTTTTCCTCACGGCTATTTGACGCGGACTTTTTAGAAAAAAAAAGTGGTGAATATCTTCCCACATATCTGAACAATGGCGTACTGTTGAAGAGGCAGTGTTAAAATGGTAAAGGTGGGAGTTGAAACGAGAGTGTTCCAGAAGTAGTTGCGTACATGTATCACATAAATTTGAGAACCGGTCGCCGTAATCAAAGTAATTTGGTTTAAAATCACCGTAAAGAAGGTATTTTTTAAAATTTAGTCTTAAAATGGTTTAAAGATGTTGCTTCATAAATCTAACGATAGATCATTTCAGAGACGAATAGATGACGGGCAAAGGAATTTCCAAAACATAAGGTTTTATATATACTTGTCTAAAATTATAACGATTCTGTATATTAGTGTTCACGATATTAGGGTTCGCGATATTTTCAAGATCAGTTGGGACCTGTTTGTTAAAAGATTGTATAATACAAAATAAAATAAAATAACAATGGGTCGACGATAGACCCCTTGGGGATCCTGGCCTGTACTAGGAACAAGTTCGAAGATTAGCCTCCTATATGAACCCCCTGAAATTAGTTGGACCAATAACTGTACATTAATTCTAGAAACGGTTCCTGGATGCAAGTTGTTTCAGTGTGAAGATAATTCCTTTATGCCAGACTCGGTCAAATGCCTTAGAGATATCAAGGGATATCATTCTTGCCCTATTTCGACATCCTGGACCACTATAAACACCATGAAGAATGTTAATAGGCTGATTAACGTTATAGTCATTGGCTTTAAAGCCCGACATTTTTAGGTCGATGGTTCATTATGCATGAAGTACTCATATAGAACATTATATATAAGAATCTCAAACACTTTAGAAACTATGCAGAATAAAGAGATTTGTTTGTCATTCTTTTTTAAAAAGCGGGCAGACATCTGATTTTTCCAGAGGTCGGGGAAACAGGATGTAGAAAGACAGTGATTGAATAATTTTGTTACTTCAGAAGAAATACCCAGTGCTGTACATTTTAAAAGCATATTCCCAAACCCATCAGGGTCGGACGCAGAGCCGATCTTTAGAGTCAAGTATTTTCAAATCATTACCGTCATCAACATAGAGAGTGTTAAACGCGCGTCTGTTCGAAAAGAAAGCTCAGGTAATGGTATTGGATCAGCATCATGCGAGAATTTATTCAGGAAAATACCTGTTGAAAATAGTGTATTGTCCGCTATGGCTGATGATCACATCTCCATTTCCGATGAGAGGAGGAATTGTTTGGTGAAGTTTTGACCCAAGAATGCATTTACTGATATTCTACAATCGTTTGTGATTTACGTAAATTGAGTCGAACTCTGAACGGATTTGGTCAAAGGATGACCTAGTCGACTTTCAGAGCGATTAAGTTTACGTTTGTATAACTGATATAAACGATCCTGATTTAGTGACTCTACTAAAGAACGTGGTCTCTGTTATCAAAGCTCTTGTATCTTTTTCAAGCTCGATTCCCTTGTCTCACAAATTTCTTAATTTCGCAAGTTACCTGTGGTTTTATCTAATGTACGGATTAGAATTTCAGGGAATAGAATAAATTGTATGCATGTATCAGTAAAGATGATGGACCGAAAAGAAACAAAGTCGCTTATATCATTAAAAACACCAAAAGCAATACAAAAAGGGAGCATTTTGTTGTGCTGTGGTTAACATTACAATGTGCTTGCTTGTAATGCCAAATTTTTGCGTTTGAAGAATCGATCAACATAAATGCATAACTATTCGGTACAGAATATAAGGCTGGCTTTCCGCTGGATCCGACGCGTTGCGGTAACGGTTGCGTTTGCGCTAATAATGAAACAGCAGAAATCCAACCATCAAAACTCATTACGTTTTAATCTCTGTTTCTGCTTACTTTTTCGGATGCAATGGCATTCGTTTTTTTTTATATTATTAGTATTTAATTTTCAACGCTTGGTATCCAAATTTGCAGAAGTCGTCATAATAACCGTTGAATGTTACATATTTTCCATGATTTTCATAAACAAAGAGCCATAAAAAAGAGCATTGCGACTAAAATTGTCTAATATTGGCTGCTCGACCTCATCATCACCGCCTCTACTGGCCTGGTACTCAACAGCGGCCATCTTACTCCTATTTCAGACTCTGACCACGCAATTTTCTCCTGTTCCCTATCACTATCACACTTAAACAAAATGTTTGGAATTATAACAAAGCCAGTTTCCCTGAACTCAATTCTACGCTACTATCAGCACCATGGAACACTGCTCACGAAGTCTATGATAACATTGACGATATCCTTTCATACTGGTCACATTTGCTTCTCTCTACCGCCAAGGAATGTATTCCCTTCAGAGACATTACAGTTAGGCCTTCTGATAAGCCTTGTATTACCACTGAGATAAAAAAAGTTCATTCGCCACCGCAATCGTGCATGGAAGCGCTCTAAGAATGTAATATCTAACATGCCACGTCCTTATACTTTCTAGATATACGCAAAAGTCAATAAGTTTTATCAGTTCTACAAGAAGTTCCGTAATCACGTTCTCAACAAAAATTCGGAAATCAATGCGTTCATACTTTTTTAAACTACGCTCTAAATTGGATGACAAACATATATAACCCAGGGACGTGTTATAGCACGTCCCTGTATAACTAAAGCAATGGTGGAGTCTGTCAAAGCCTGTGTTAGGATCCAAAATCCATCAGGATATTCCACCTTTTATCGAAAACAATTTGATAATAGCATGCAATGATAAAACATGGGACATGTTAAACACATATTTTGCATGTCAGTGCACAACTTTTTCGGATACGAACTCCCCCCCCCCCTTACCTGAATTTAGATACCGTTCTGAGTCTACATTTAATAAGATTATGTTTGATGAGGAAAATGTTTTACGAGTTCTAATGTCTCTTAGAGTTACCTCTGCTACCGGGCCTGACAATATTGGTAACATCCTTCTCAAGAATACTGTTGGTTCCATCTGCAGCTCTCTTACGAAAATATTTAAACTTTACCCTTCATCAAGGCTATTTTCCCCTGTCCTGGAAACGTTCGAATATATGTCCCGTTTACAAAAAATCCAACAGACAAATAAAAAGTAACTGCAGGCCAATATTATTACTCTGTAATGTTTTTTAAGTGTTTGAACGATTAGTATTTAATGGCTTTTACGAACACTTTACAGTAAACGATCTCTTAACAGCAAAAAATTCGGGTTTTAAGGCAGACGACTCCACCGTCAACCAGGTTGTTTACATTCTTCATAGCAACTGCAATGGACTTGAACTATCCGAAAAGGCCAGGATGGTATTCCTTGGCGTTTCAAAGGCCTTCCACAAGGTGTGGCACCACAGACTTTTCTTTAAACTGAAGCAGTTTGGCCTATCTTATACCTGATACTGTTGCATGTTTCTTATGGATGTTATCCAGATATGACGTTAAGACCACCATGGACATAAGTTGTTAAAACTTTCTGGTGCCATCCTAGGTTCTTTCTGACACTAATTGTATGTATGACAGTCCAACGTAACTATATGAACCTGAATAAAATCAATCAATCCATACGATCATCTTGTTACCTGGGTTGAAGGCTAACTTTAGAATCGCTTGTAAAGAGTTACTATTTATGGTCAATCTTCCACCGGACTATCTATCGAGGCCGGGGTACCCCAGGGTTATATCCTGGGCCCTCTCTTGTTCTAAATATATATTGAAAGGATCTAATTGACATTCTCACATGTGAAGTCAGGCTATTCGCTGACGATACAAGCATACTTGAAATTGTCAACAACCTTGTCGACTCATCATTCTATCTGAATACCAATCTGTCTCTAATACACTACCAGGAGAGACTCTGGAGAGTGATCTTCAATGCCCTCAAATCATTATCTATCATTTTTTTCTGCTTAACACGTGAAACCCCTTCACCCACATGTGTTTTAAATGGATCTCCGACACATGACACTGATAATCATACACATCTAGAAATCACCCTGAGTCATGACCTGTCCTGGCATGCCCATGTCACACGTTTTTGTAATAAAGCTAGCCAAAGAATTTCATTACTCAGCAGCTTTAAGTACAAACTACCTCCCAAATCTCTTGTCAAACTTTATTGTTTAATGATCCGCCCCGTACTTGAGTACGGTTGTGTAGTATTCGACAACTGTGGTAAGGTGCTGTCTAATCGCCTTGAATCGGTTCAATATAATGCTGCCAAGATATGCAATGGTGCTTTGAAACACGTGTCTCATATTGATTCACAACGTGAGCTAGGGTGGTCAAGCCATGCAGACAGACGTAGATACTTCAAACTTGTCCTCTTTTATTAAGTGTACCACAACTTGACCCCTTTATACCTCTCTAATCTAGTTTCCCCTTTCCCTGCTGGTCGCCCTGTTCACCATTCGTATCGTATCTGCCCCATTAGATGTAGAACATCGCGCCTTGAGAACTCATTTCTTCCAGATGCCATTAAATGTTCCGTCTGACATCAGAGACTCGGTTTCCCTACAAATATTTAAGTCCAAACTAAAAACTACTCTTCTGGCCACTGATAACGTTCCCGACCTCTACCTTCATGGTAATAGATTTGCCAACATCTGCCACACTCAGTCACGTCTGGGATACTCCAGATTAAACGCTAACCTGTACAAAGTCAACATCCTCCCACACCCATCTTGTACCTGCTCTTATTCCATCCATTGAAGATATAAAGCACTTTCTTCTTTACTGCACATTTTGTTCCAAACTATTATCCCTATTATTTTTTCCCAGGGGTTAGCCCTACTCTTATTATTCATATCGGTACCGTTAGACTAGTTGAGATATGTGTGAAGCTTTTCATAAGTTCATTATTGATACTAGACGGTTCATCGACTGAACTTTCTTTAACTTCCATGGTAATTTGCATAATGTATCATGCATTTTCGTTTTTGAAATCTTGTCTAATATTGTATTTCCTACGTAATTGGCTTGGTATTGACAATCTGTATCGACGGTGTGCTGATATCCTGCTCTGGTAACTTTTGTATTGTCCTGTTTGTTTTGTATATACTTCGGTGCGTCTCCATGTTCTGGAGAACACATTATGCTGGTCAAATGAGTGTACTATAGGGCTATCCAGATGAAATAAGTGTTTAACCTAAACTATTTAGAGAATTAAACCTGAATCGCTAAAAAAAAAAAAAAAAAAAAACGATAGGAAAATGCAGTGAAAAACGGATCAACTGCGTTTTACCTTTTTACAAATCGCATACGAAGCCCAACCAATACCGCAACGAGTGGAATCCAGGGGAAAAATACCCTAACAGAATGACCCGAAGTGGCAATAGGTGCCAGTGGACCCGGATTTAGATTCCACCCGGGTGAGTCCATTATCATTAGGTCAAGTAGGCTTTCTCAAAGTTCAATACAACGTTTGGGCTCATTTTTAAGCTGAAAAAAAAAACAGTCCTGGTCAGAAGGTTAGCTAGGCGAGGGCCAAGGTCAGTTTTAGAGTGTTCACTTTCCCAGCAGTGACACCTTTCGTTAAGTCATATATCAGTATCAAGGAGAATTTTTTGGATTCAGCTCTAAACCACTGATTATGGAATTTTTCCAAAAGGCTCATAACAAGCCGCCTATCGGTAGCTGACTAGCCAGGTAGAGCATAGTAAACTCCCAAAGGAACAAGACTCTGTACGAATGGGATTCCAATCCAATACCATTTACTCACGTGCGATAATATGATACGAGAGCTGTTGCAAGTCTGATGCTCTAAGCACAACAAATATATCGCAGTCATTCGAATATAGCTTTACCAGCGCAAAGTTATAATACCAAACCTAGGATAGATTTTCAACATTTTCAAAGGTAGATGCTGACCATATGTGCACATCACGTTTGAAATAGTTGACACGCTTACCTGATATAATATACTTTTGGAAAATAATTGTGAGCCTGGCATCTTGTAATAACATGCAAACAACCTGAACATGTTGAACGGTGGAGTCTGGACGTGATCAGGAGCAGACAATTAACACGGACCAAACTGCATAATACATTTGGCTCAAACACATAGGCAGGACAATACAGAGGGAAACAATAGTGTATCACGTAGTTTGTGTAATATTATTATCCTGACTTTCTTAAGTTCTCCAGTCGCATTAAGATACAGAAACACATAGGCAGTTATTATTATTATCATTATTATTATTATTATTATTATTATTATTATTATTATTATTATTATTATTATTATTATTATTATTATTATTATTATTATTAGTATTATTATTATTATTGCAACAAATATTGATGCACTTGACCAATTAAACTACGAACCAAAATCTGGAAAATTAGAAATACACTGAACTCTTGGGATAAAAGAAAACTATCTATTTTGGGCAAAACACAGATTTTGAAATGATTATCGATGTCACAGTTGATATACCTTGTATCAGTTATACCAAATCTTGATATAAAAAGACAAAACGAGTGAGACATTATTCTCTTCACTTTTCTTTGAAACAACAAACCGGACACAATCAGAAGAAGTTGTGTGATAGCACCAGCTTTTCCAGGAGGTTTAGGCTTTCCCCACATAGATTCACAATTTGCAGCAATGAAATGTGCTCGGGTGAAGAGATTAGAGTCTGACTCCTCCGCTATATAGAAAGAGTTAGTCGTTCCTCTTTTACCTTGTAAAGATAAGTATATGTAGGTATGTAACTTGCAGGAGAATGATGCAGCATTTGCTTTCAAAAATATGACGAGCCTATTTTGGAGACAAGAAGTTCTTAGCTGGTGTAAATACAATTTTCATATCCCTGACAGTGTTACAGCAATTTCAAATGGAACGGTCCGGTTCATTTCTCAGATCAAGATTGATAAACAATGTATTTTTACGATAGATGATAACAAAAGGGAGTAAGATATATAAGAGATTTACTTGGGCCAGATGGTATATGGTTTACGCTTGGAAGTTTCAAGAGGAAATTCGATTTAAATGAAACTTTTTTAACGTTCTCTGGAGTTCTAACTTCAATTTCTTAGAATGGAAACATACATTAGCAAAAGCTTTCTCAGAAAACACAGCCACACTCTGTTTGAAACAAACTATAAAAATAGTTTTTTTTTAAAGATTGTTGAAGGAAAGAAAGTTCCCAAATTGGTACATTCTACAATTTTATATCCAATAGTTGGAAAACAAAATTCAATAACAGAAAAGTGGCAACAAAAGTTAAATATAGATACATGAGAAAATGGACGGTTTGAAAGCTTTGAAATTATGAATATATCAACTATTTCTATAGCTTTAAGAGAATTTCAGTCTAAATTTGTGCACAGATATATTGATACAAACGACATTTCATACAAGTGACACAAATAAGTGCAGTTGTTGCAAAGCACAGGTTGAAATCATAAAACATCTTTTTTGGGGACTGTAGAGTCCCACAGTAATTCTGGACTCAGCTTTTTAGAAGATGTAACATTAAATCCCTCCAAATTGATAACTTTTCTGTGACAGAAGTACTTTTAGGGGGGTGGGTGGGGGGTGGAGCTTTAAAAGCTGTTTTCAGTCTGTTATTTTTACTGGGAAAAAGTATATATCGACATGTAAATATAAGAATACTTTGCCTGATATTAAACTTTTCAGGAGATATGTAAATCAAATCAAAGAAATACAATAACATAGAAGAAAATATCGGTAGAAGAAAAAGGAAATTCAACCCATATAAGAAAAACTGGAACCAATTTTAATAGATCTCACGAATATATAAATGTATGCACAGGTCTACGATTAAATAGGTCAACATATTGTTAATATAATCAACCTTAACTACTGTTAATAGTGCTATTACAAATGTACGAGCAAATATACTACATGATAAGGATCTCTGTATGATCATCTCGTTTCGCAAAATAGATGATTGCAACCACTTTGTACCTATCTGCATGTAATCATTTTTGAAATAAAATATTGTCTGAAAGTATTTTTATTATTATTATTATTATTATTATTATTATTATTATTATTATTATTATTATTATTATTATTATTATTATTATTATTATTATTATTGTTATTATTATTATTATTATTAGTATTAGTATTAGTATTATCATTATCATTATTATTATAAGAGCCATATCTTGGCATTTTATTTCCCAGGAAGAAACATTTTGTAATACCACTGTTCTGATCAAGATATTCTTTTCCTTGGTTTATATTGCACAGACCAGCTAAAATGTATTGGTCCAAGCACCAATTAAAGGCAAAAGAGTTAAAAGATTAGAAACAAGCTAAACAAGAAAGGAATGTTTTGAGAGAAACCATCATTGCCAGAGGCACGACTTAATGATCGATTGTATAGGAATAAACTAAGCCAATTATGCATTCAGCTTTGTCATTTGCTGGTGGCACAAATTCACACCAACCCTTTCATACCAGCCTTGAATAATATTATTTTACCCTAATGACCCCTGACTGTGAAACGAGTCCTTTATTCTCAAAATATGAATATATTCATCATACGATTACAGTAACCAATCTAAAAGTATAAATACATAATAAAAAATCCACCCTGTAAAAACGCAATGTGCAGATGTGTGAGAGGCAGTAGGGAACAGCTAATATTCACTACGTTCCAACGCCACGCGTTCATCTAGGAACTCTAAACCCAGGAGGCACAGAAAGCATCACTGAGGAATTCAGGTTCCGGTCTGCAGAAGTACAAAAACCACACAAAGAAAGGAAGGGGGAATTACAATGCACCAAGGTACAATGTGGCCCTTACACAATTACAGCGCTCCAGCGCACACGGATGTCAAAAGTCCTCTGGTTACCAAGTTTCTTAAATTTAATTGTTCAGTACAAAATTTGTATGACTTTTGCATCAAATATTCACAAAATAATATGCACTAAGTCAACAGCTTTTCCTGACGCAGTCTGACCTCATTGCAGCCGGAGTTCGGCAGGTAATGCTTCTGAATCGGTCCTAACTCGACCACAAAAGGGATAGGCTGTAGGCCACTACAAATTTTCCAGGTTGAAGTCATTGACAGGAGTATATGAAGGCCGGTAACGGTGTGTCGGGCTGTTAAATCGTGTAGCTATTTTTTTATCTAAGGTCTAACAGAATCGACTAAACTGATGGCACCTAAAGGTTCAAAACAGCTGAATGACACAGGTTGAGACATCAGGTGGCAGCATTTGTAGTGTTCATTCCCATACGGTTGCTCATTTATATAATAAAAACATGAACTGAGCTCAATTAGTATGAAAATGTACAAATTGTATGCACTCTCTTATGTCCAATAAAGTTCCACTGTGTGTAATACTTTTGAGTGACAAAAAGCGTCCGTACTTTCAATAAAACGCAAAGTCTATCATCTTCGTTCATCTTCGAGCAAGAGGACAGTTTAATTATGTATGTGGAATTTGATTATGGTCTCGGTTATAAAGATGCCCTCTGGTGTTTTATCTGAAGTTGCAGGTAATATGGTTTTATATCTCTACGGTGACAAACCGCTGCAGCAAAGTCACTCAGGTAGCACTGTCA
This sequence comes from Hermodice carunculata, assembly GCA_964020975.1. Taxonomy (NCBI): domain Eukaryota; kingdom Metazoa; phylum Annelida; class Polychaeta; order Eunicida; family Amphinomidae; genus Hermodice; species Hermodice carunculata. The sequence goes on along the minus strand of CAXHWN010002187.1, from coordinate 983,487 downwards.
GCCTACATATTTTCAATTATTAATCATTTCTCTCATAAACAATTGAACAGGTTAAGTAACCAGAACACATTATAGCCTTTCAGGTGGTTGTCTTGATCAACCAAAATTCACCTTTGAACCAGCCAACTTTCCCGGGTTTTGCCAAACTAACTGATAGCTAACGCCATCTGCTGACTATTTTATACATTTCGTAGCTTTGACATTCATTGCCAGATTTTGTTCAGGATAACACGTCATAACTCATACATAAGATGGAAGAATCTGTTCGCAGGTATGAATTGGATGACACTTAAATTAAATAACGAAAGTTCTCCTGGAAAGAAAATTTGAAGGTAATACATAAGATTGTCAAAACGAAAAGCGAGAGCATGCAAAGTTCCTTTTTTCATATTAAACGATTAAAACGAGCAAAGAGATACTAACTGTTTAACTCATCCAGGTATAGGTCCAGCAACAAGTCCATCATTTTTCTGGATGTGTTTTGGGTACGATGGGCCAAGAGCACACTAAGGAAAGCCGTTAACTTGACCATTTGTCTGTGGAACTACAAAGATCTATGAGCAAACTGGCACTTAAATCAAAGATCTCCTTACGCGGTATTTCGACTTGAAATGACCAGAACAATTGCCAGAAGCACGACTTGTGTTATGATTAGCGTAGAAAGAGGTCCTGCTTTGCAGAGAATATATAATTAATTGGGCCTTTGTTTAATTTAAGACGAAGATGCCTGGGATAGACGTCAATTGGCTCTTTTCATTTTCGTTTGCATAGCGTGCACAGCAAATAGTTTTTTTTAAAATTATATATACACTTCCATCTGACACTTTAGTCGTTGACACCTTGTTTGTACATAAATGTGTGTGTGTGTGACATATGTTGTGTTTGTTGACCTGCAACTTGTATGTGCCTGTGAAGATTTGCGGTCATTGATATTTAGTTACCTGCAATTGTGATAGGTGGAGCTTGCATTGGCGGACCAAGCCCCATTTGGTGAATCTCGGGTGTGTGAATTATGTTGATAGAAAGGGAAGCCATAGCAATACTGGTCCAAAAGGACTGCTTGTCTTTGTTTCAATATGCGTTACAAATAGGACAGGCGCATGCGTTTGATCAGGTTGTACTGATAACAATCATCATTATGTATCGTTGTGTAGAGACAATACTTGTGCGCCTGCGATCTCAAGTGCCATGTACTCTCAAATTGAGATGGTATCTTTTTATTAATGATGGATGCCAGGACAGTTATTTTTGACCCTTTGATCCCATTTGTGTAGTGCTATTCATGTCGAAAGCTTAGTGCCACACAACAAGCTCCGTCAGCGACGTGCTTTCAAATGAAAGCTTGCCACACCTCAAAGCAGTTATGGATATCGACATTCTAGCATTGAGTGGAGAGCTGCAATAATTAATGTGTTTTTGGTTGCATAACAAAACTTTTGAGAATAAGACTTATCGATTTTCCGATCATGCACACTTGTCTATTCAGACACGAATTTAATCTCGTTAGGTTTGGTCATCCCGGCCGTCCAAATGAACCGGTTGACTTTATTCTGCGGCATTATACTGATTATCCCGGACAGTGCACCCAATAGAACTTAAGCCCTGCCGAGCAGACAATATTAGGGTCCTAATTGACAACAATATTGTGATAATGAACGAGGTAATCTCTGTGTTTGTAACGCTAATCCCAGCCCGCAGTAATACATGCCGTGTTCGTGCAGGCATCACATCATTTCCGTCGCACAAAGGCAGACCGGACTATTTTGCAGCGCTCGAGTTAGCAACCAGACAAATATCCTGCCTTAAATGTACGCCTCGTTTCCACGTGGCTCTCTCCCGCCTTCAAATAACAGCTGTGATAAAAATGATTTTGAAACACATAATCCGAGGAGAAACAAGTTTTGTCTCATTTTCATCAGGTAAACGCACAGACCTCCCAAGAACCCTTCCTTTTTTACAGGTGATTCATTGTAAACTAACTGTCAAATTGGTTTATTTGTTTTCTTACATTGATAATGCACAATGATTAAACCAAATTGATATGCTTTCGCCTTAGAAATCAGATGTAAATTTACTTTCGGTTTTTGTTGTTTATTTATTTATTTATTTATTTATTTATTTATTTATTTATTTATTTATCGATTTATTTATTAATTTATTTATTGATCACGTCCCTGTTTTGCAAACATATTGAAAATTGGTAGACATTTATTGCACAAGTAAATTAGAAGTGCCATCTAAATAGACAGTCAGCAGTCCAAGATGAAGGTACTTTCCTGGAGGTAAAAGAGGTAGAAATTATACATGATGTTTGAAATTTTCAGAAAACTACTTCATAGTGACCCTGGGACCACTACCAATACAAACTGGTAGAATTAGCTTTTCTGCATACTCGAAAGGGCACAAGCTATAAACGTGTTATACCTTTGCAGAACCGCACTGAATAAGCCGCGTTTCAAAACGTCTGGACCTGTGCAAGATGCAAAATGCAGCAATTTTTTCATTTGAAGGCAGTATCAGACAAATTACAGATATTAGCGTTCTCCTTTTCATGGCAAGTCCCAACTGATTTCTCTTGCCACACTGCGTCTATTACCGCACCAAACAATCATTTCACAGACCGACTGGCTTTCCATAGGGTTCATGGGGGCCCAATCGCATGTCAGCCATTGCAAATGAAATAATGAATGGGGTCTCTGTGGGAGTTTATTAGAATGGGAGTTCATTAGGCTTGTTTGTCAGCCGCTCCACTCGACCAGTTCGCACCAGCGTAGCTCATTGGCTTTGTGTTTGGGAAAAACGCTTTTCATTAGGACTGACAGACTATTTATGGCCCATGCTAAATTTCATTAAGCTTACACATAGTTTATTTTTGTTGTTTTTGTCCATCTAAAAAGCTTCTCTTTAAGGGAATACGGCGACAAATGATGCATAGGTAGGTGTTTAAAACCGTGCACCAGATTGTTTTCTTCACGCCAAAGCGATTGGGCACTGGTCGTCTATGATGGCATTGGCACTGCTGCTATGACGTAGATGGGCCAAGTCAAGGCTGCACGGCTTCATGGCTTTATGTCATGACTGACCTTCTCAACTGTTTTTTCTTTTGTGTGTGTGTGTGTGTGTGTGTGTGTGTGTGTGTGTGTGTCCTCGCTTTGCCGCTGTGAAACTCTCACAAAGTGATGGGAGCCAAGCATGGATGATGTCCTCCTCTGTTAAACTCCTCAACTTTCCTGACAGACATAATATCTCACAGATTTTGATGTGACCACGTCACGCTTAGTAGAAGTGGATATCCGGAGCACAAAAGGATTGCGACATATCGGTTCTTCAGATTTAATACCCAATGGACATGTCACCTGTGTATTTCACCAACAGCAAATGAAACATTAGGCCTACACCAACTCAAATTATAGGACATAAGCTGTCTTCTTGGCGAAAAATTTTTCGGATCTATTGCTACGATTCTGTATAGAAAGCTGTGCGTTGGGCAATTAAATTCCCAAATTTTATATCACGGCTGCCGCTGCAGCTATTAAACACGAAGAAAAGTATTGCTACAGAAGGTAACATCCTTAGTATAAATCAAACTTTAATCCACTGTGCGAACGTTTTACTGTCAAGAGGCCATTCCCTTTTCGACTTCTTTTCTTTCTGCGCTGAATTTTTTTCAAGATCGAATGAATGTGTTTAGATGTGTAACTGGTTAGATTTTCAAGGAAAGCCGATCATAATTTAGTAACTCGGTTAATTGTGTATGTGTAATATGCATGGCTTGTTTAAAAGGGACATGATGTGCTGAATAGTTCTCAATTCGTAGAGTCTGTTCGGAATGTCCCGTCGATACATTGTTTTTTTTTTGTTGTTGTTGTGATTGTTGTTGTTGTTGTTGGTGTTGAAATTATTAAATACCGGCGTAATCCTTGATTTGATCGATTTACGAGATCATAGAATACTTTCGTCGTGTAGCAGACCTCGTGGTATGTCTGTGCACTGGTAAACCGAGTAAACTGTGTGCATCAGTATTGAATCTATTTACACCACAGTACGAGTTATGTATATATATATATATATATATATATATATATATATATATATATATATATATATATATATATATATATATATATATGTTTTTACGTATTTTTCAAATTATTCGTTTATTCATTCATTTATGACCATATTTCACCCGGGGGTCCATTCAGGCAATTAAAATATTTTTTCTTATATGGGGCCCAGGAATAATACATCGAAACAATATGTGAATCTAAAAAAAAATAAAAAATATGTGCAATAAACACGAAACAGGACTTTCATGTTAAAGTCTTGATATTTCATGTAAAATAGTGCTATTCATATAGCACCTTAAAGTGTACTGTTGATTTCGCATCTGTTAGATTTGGTGGTAAAATGTTCCACACTTTTGCACATTTATATGAAAATGAACTTTTTGAAAATGTCCTGATTCGGGGGAGGCACCAAAGCATCTGTATAACTCCGTAAATATGAATTTGCGCGTCAGATGTGAGTATAACTAGTTTTATAAATTAAAAGGTACGTCGCCTTTTATAAATTTATATGCAAGTATGTGTCTGTTTCTGTGTATGACGTGCGAACAGCGTATTTTTCGTGATATCGTGTGCAGAGATCAGTGAATATGCGCCACAAGAAAGGACTGCCGACACGATAGTTGCGTACACTATGGGCACCTTGATATCAGTGCTGCGCGCAGGGACTCTGCTCAAAGTGTTGCAACTTATGAATTCAAAGCACATATTCAAAGTGTCTTCTTGTTGCTTTTATTGTTGAGCATGTGTTACAAATGTGTAATCCTGTCATCATTTAATAAATGAACGCTCAGGAACGTTATTCAGTTTTATTGTGGATAAGACATGAGGGGAATTTTCTCATAAGGCTTTGAATAATAAAACTTGACGTGATGGTGTATCTGTTTTCATAATAAATGCCATTAATCAAACTGATTAACACATGAGCACAACAGATAAATTACAGCCAATGACGGCATGTTTGTAGCCAATGAAATGGTAGATTGTGGTATACGTTCCACATGCTGTTTTCCCTTATTGATGCTTAACGTATTTATGAGAGCTACAAACATTGCAAAAATACCCTGTCTCAACTTATTGGAGACATTTCAGTGCAAAAACACAAAAAACAACACTCCTTTTGAACACAATTTCTGGGGGATACCTTTGTCTTTGAACACCTAGTGAAAGCGACATACGTTGCTTTCAAAGAAAAGGTAATTTGTGTCATGGATTAATTACATTTTACACTCATTGACGGGCATTCTGTTGCATTAGCAACCAGTTTTTGGTGTTTTTAACTAGATTATTCACCAAACACAACAACACAAATTTCGTCATTCATGAGGGTTTATTTTGTAAGGTTTGGAAACAGACATTGGCAAATCGGCCCGAGTAGTACAAATGGCAAATGATGCTTCTCACGGATAATAAGTTTCGCATGATAACAATTGAAATTGAGCGTGTCGCCGAAACAGTGACGAGATGATTAGATATATGTACGGGAAAAACACAGATTGGGAATGTAGTATTAGAAACATATAGATGATTCGTAGGATATTTGTTCACTAAAATAAAAAAAAGAAACGATGAAGTGTATACTGGTGCAGGACATTTGAATTGCTGACGGACAGAGCTCAGTCTGCTCATTGGCTGAGTCGTATCAACGTGTTGCAATGGGATGTTGTGGGCTGACCGGTTATAAATGCCGCCACCAGCTCCCATCTCTCATTTGAACGTTATTGATCAGCTGGGAAATGCTTTCCAAAGACCACATGTGGCAAGAGAACTTCACTGATACCTTATTATTTAATTGATTTAATTGATTTAGACATATTTATTTATACTGGATAGCCCTATAGTACAAACAATTGACTAATACAATGGGTTCTCCAGACATGCAGAGACAAACAGAAAATATGTACAACACGCACCGGACAGTACAAACTACGTAACCATATGTACCACTTATAGGTGTATCAGTACGGACTATCAGGAAGCGCTACAGGGCAGCAAAACAAAGCTATGGCAAAAGTACCAACGAATAACCTGAAAAATGAATGAAGATGGTTAAATTACATCACACCATATATGTAACAGATACCCCAAAATTATCGGTTCAACCTAGATGATAACTATGCAAAATACCTTATGTTTAGTTATAGATAACCTTGCGGATAACCCTATGACATGATGCCACTGCCAATTCATTCTTTCGTAGTCAAATAATGTGAAAATGTAAATATTACGCATTTAACTCATATGTAAAAGATAGGAATTCATATCATTATAATAAAAAGGGTGATGTTTGAAATCTTTTGGCCTGGTCTCCTCGCAGTCAACTGTCTGATGCTCCAGCGAGTCCTCTCAATGGATTTGTGTAGTTCCGATCCTCTGAATGGCTGCTGTCCCGCCAGTACTTGTCATCTCCACGAAAAGACATGTCCGGGAGTGTATTGATGACCAGAGATCACTCACATTTTGTCGATTTCTTTAAAAGCCATGACTGTCAGAGGCAAAGAGACAATGGTCATTTCTTTCTTGTGCATGACTGTCCCATGCACAAATGCCGGGTAGAAATGATGGCCAATTGACATCGGAACAAATTCTGCGTGACAATAGTTTACCAAATCAATATCATCGTTAAACCGTTGTGCAGCAAAAATACCGTCACCAGACTGGTACTTTTGTCATCGTAATATAGGCCTAATTGAAACACAAGGATAAAGGTGAACGGGGAAAAACATAACCATGTATCCAGTTTGATCATTGGTGCGTTTGCAAGGACTGAAAAGGGATAATAAATGTACAGTGAACAGTTTCTGTTGATACGCTTCAGTAGGACAGATTAAGATTGACCTTGCCCCTTGAGTCAAGACCAGTCAATAGCTTTCCTTTGAATGGCTTTACTATACAACGCGCCCTCAAGGAAAGCTTTTAACATGATCATGCTATTCTGATATGGTCCGTCTGCAATTCTCATTCGAATTGTTTTTCATAAAGAATAAAACTGATAAAAATCATTGAAGCAGACGAAATTGCTATGCAGCATGTTTTAGGTGGGTAAGATGTCTGTCTGTTTTATACATCCAATACATTATGCGTTTGTCTTGGCAATGCACTTTGTTTATAATGAGACTCGTGCGACTAAAAGCTTGAACCGACGCCTGATTAAGCCCCATGTTTTCATGATCATCTTACTTTTTGGGGCAACACTTGTATCTTAAACTTCCCACAACCCTTTGTCCCTTGTCCCGCTAATTGGGTAAATCCATGCCGTGTAAGGTTAGAGAGCAGCGCAGTCTACAGATTGGTTGTAGGATTCATTTGAAGCAGCGAAGCTATGGATAAAAAACAGTCCGTGTACAGTTGGTGCTCATGCTACGTCGTGGTGAGTATATCCCTAACCATGGCACATTGAAAAAGTAGTCATTTTTATGCAAGACCAAGTAGGCGACAGCAAGTGGAGGGTCGGTGGTATTCCATGGGCCGCACATTTGCCTTTACACCGTCGGTGTCGTCTGCTGCATATCTGTTGTTTATCCTCATAATGGCGCCATGCATAATTTATTACATCAAAAGGGAACTTCTTTCTATTCAATAGCTTGTATTTTTGCCCCACCCATTCGCATCCTCCGTGCATAAGTTTGTGTCAGATAATGGAAGAAGACGATACTGTTAGAATCTAATGACCTGCAATCCACGTGGTGTTACTGGGGTAACTGTCATTCTGCGTCTGCCACTCTCGCTACTCCCTGGCTGTACTACAACTAGTAGTGTCATTTGCTATAACTAATAGTGCTCTATTACAATGCATTTAATTAGGAGACAAAAATCTTCGGTTGATGATATTTGGATTTGTTGGAAATACACCTTAACATGCAAAGTGGTGAGTGATTTTAAACTAAATTTTATTCAATGCACTAGCTACACATGATTTTAAAAAACGCGAGGATTCGGAATACCTGATTAGCCCGAGAATTTACATCTTGTCATAATTATGAAGTTTTTTCAGAGACTGCTAACTTTTTTATCATTACACTGTATCTTAATTAATTTTCTTTTGCACGTCAGTATTGCTTTAACATGTAAGGTGACAGGTCACTTATCATCTTTTCATGTCTGTTCTAGCTCTACCCTTAGACAGTCCCGACAGGATGGCCTATTTATTGTTTTCTTTACCATTTTTTGCGGCATCACTCTTGTAATTACACCAGGCTTGAGTCATGTCGGATCATATCACGCAGCTGTTTTGGGAAATGTTGCACATTAAAAGGAGGTGCACTTTGTTGAAGTTAAGTTTGTGGCAGCAATCAGTCAACCGGCCATTTAAGACACATGTTTTACGTTAATGATGCAGCAGTGTGGCCAACAAAGAAATCGGATTGATATCCGAGACCACTGAGGTGCTATGGTTAACGCTGGGTGGGATTTATCCATGGGAAATGAGAGAATTTACTCAGCTGTTAGAAACATAATCGTTGGTTGAAAGAAAGTGGGATCAAGCGATATTGCTTGACACTAACGATCGCTTTCAGCTTTAGATCACCTCGGCAGCGGTCAGTATGTTTTATTTGAGTACCCATACCTTTCTCCTAATTAGTGCTCATTAAAGTGGTAGTCAGTGCAGATTCCCCAGTTTTCGGCACATATTCGCTGATCATCCAGAATTGCAAGGCACTATTGGCAGGCAGGCGCGGGGACCCTCAAGGACTCGCCTTTGTATTGCCAGCTGATGCGGAACAATTAGCAACATTTTTCAGGGACTACTGAAGATCGATACCATGGTATATAAGCTGTAAAATGCACAAATTCTGTGACCCAGCATAGCCTTTACGGCAGGTCAGGGTATGATGTACTGAAATGGTATGTTTGTGGACGAAAGTACCTCTTCCTTTGAGAGCCATTTTGAATATAACTCTTTGTTACTTATGAAAAGCGTGGGGAATGATATAAGTTTAGACAGTGACTTGCTCAGCTCTGGAACGTAGAGTGAATTATGATATTTTGGGGGGTTTGAAAACTACACGGAAGATGTGGCACTATTGATTCTCTTTGTATAAATGCGATTTTGTGTTTTATATGTGGAGCGCATAGCTGTCAGTGTTTTGCGGGGTTTTTTTTGTTTTTATTTTTTAATAACGAAAGCTCAATCTGATGTTCATTATTGACCAAAGAGTATGCAAATGTAGAACGAATTTGCGGTGATTGAGCAATGATTCTTCAGACATGGTATCCACCGTTTTAAGTCTTCGGTGACTGCGAGTGTTTTGATATCTCACACTATCCACTTCTCTCAACTTGAGCATTTTTACTTTAAATGTGTCAATAAGACGAATGCAAAAGTTCTCTCGCGATATGAAGTCGATGAATAGCACATTTCTCGGCATGGCTTTGGTGAATACAGAACTTAGAAAATGCGTGCAAATTTACCCTCTTCAATTCTTGGAATTGTTTGTCTCTCTTCGGAAAGTAATGCTGTAGATCATCCTTTCAGACACGTAGATATTGATTTTTATATATTTTTAGGTACCACAGTATCCAATGACTTAGGCACAAACTCTCTGTATGGTAATATGCTACATATTCGTCATGCCATCCAGATTGTGATGGTTTGTGTCGGTGCGCCATCAGTGTTCGCTCCAAAGATACCTCGTCATTTTAATTACTGCCCTGAAAAAAGTGCATAAACATCGGAACTACACTCTTCTTGTGTGATTTCGTTTTCCCCCGTAATGAAAGAAGCAATCCAATTAGTTAACGTTGTGAGTCTCACCAAGTGTCTGCACGCTGATTGGCTGTAATAGGATTTGAACTGGGTACATAAGAGTAGCTGCGTGTAGAATGTAACTAGGCGCTTCATTGCAGCGCGTGAAGCACAGTGTAGAACAGGACTAGGATCAAGCGCTTACTTTGACATGGAACTAGCCTGCGGCTGTCATTACAAGACGGTTTATAGATGGTAATGGTAATCCCCAGTAAGACTAGAGATGAGCTGATAGAATCATTTACTACGCTCAATTGTGCAGCAGTAACCGTAGATGCCCGCACAACTTCATCTTGCGCTCATGGGCAAGCACTACAACTGAATATAAGGTTGTATTAGCAGATAATATCTTCTACTTAGTGCTTAATCAGCAGTTGAGTCGTAACATTTACAGGCGCATGGCGCGATGGGAATGTTTTATCAGAACTGTAATAACTACAATAATGTAGCTCCATCTACAAGCCAGCTTTCAATTTGATATCAATAAACGCAGATGAACTTTTATGAATGCATGTCTCGGCAGACCATTTCTTGCTTATTGCCTCCTGCAGCCTGCACTCCTCAGCCTTGCAGAAGGCCTCACCTACAGTCACACAATTACACCTCCAGCCAGCCAGCCAACAAGCCCCAAGCCTTAATTCATTTGCCACAGCATAAGTTTTTTTTTGCACAAAATCAACAGCAATTCCCAAAATTATTTTTTCAATCAATGACTTTTCTCTAATTTCATAGTTAGTCACTTTGATATAATTTCACAGAATATAAAGGCAAGCAGCCACAGAGTAGCTCCTTCCTAAGTGTCAATAGCGAGTTTCTTTCAAGACATTCAGCAGTCTATATACCCCAGTTGTCAGGCCTTCATTGCGTTCTGTTAATATTTACATTACCAGGACGCCGTATGTTCTAAAATATTTAACCTCAGTGAAAGAAATTGATTGTTATTTGCAATCTCCTCGAAGGAACATGTAGCTAAGACAGAAACTGAAGTCAGTGCCGAGGACAATTACAAGCACTCGGTTTATTCTCCCTTTCCACGTAAGTGTTAGAGTATTTATAACTATGTTTGCCGTCTATACCTTTGACAACTGTGCATAAAACTCAAGTGGTGCGACACACGTGCTTTATTGATAGAGAACAAAGAGTTGCCAGTTGCAGCATTGGTTGACCCGGTGAATAATTAAAAATTGTTCCAATTGAAGTAAGAAATCGACCAGTGTGGGTTGTTAAAGAGACCAGTTTGGGCTGCGTGTAGCACACACTCTCCCTGGCACTGGCTGCGAAGTTCTTGTATGTCACATTAATTCGAAATTTTGAGTGTTCCATGATGTGCCAAAAAAACATTTAACGGCCGCATGTGTTTAATACTTGTTTGGAATTATGTCTAATAAAAATTATGGCAGATCTGAAGTGATGCACGTGGACTAAAACAAGGTTAAATGACTCCACACTCACAGAGAAATGGCACTTACTAAGATAATGACGTCTGATGATTTGTGAACACTTGCAGGTTCTCATGGGTTACCGAGATGCCTAGCTGAGATGAATGAATCTTGGACAATCTGCCTACAATATTTGTACCACCTGCCATTTCATACATCTTGACTGTATTTAGATGACTGTTACAGAATTTAGATACACTGTACGCAGTCTGTATAGCTACAGCTTGGCACAAACTCTGTAAAATTGCACCGGTCGTATGCTTACCAAATGAAAACTTTTGTTCTAGATTCAGAGCAAAGTATACTCTGGTCGGTATTAGAGAATAATAAAAGTATAAAAACCTATATGTGATTTGGAGATATTCAAATTAATGCGTTTCACTGAAGAGCAAGGAACTAAAAAAGGAAGCCATACAACAATATTGTATAAACAGATTATTCCACAAATTGATCCAGGCCAATGACCCAAATGACGGCGTATTTCCGTTTTGTTTATTTATATTGTGGATGTGATCAAGGAAGTTGAAGGAAAGGCAATAATAGAGTCATTGTGCTCAGGCCACTGAAGGGCTACCGGTGCTTCACAGCCAGTAACTCCGTCAACATAGCGGCTAGGCTATCTTGAAGTGTGGTGTGACCAATGGTAAACAAATCATCCAGTCTGTCTTACAAATTGTTGTGGCTATAGACACAACATTACGAGTTTCTGTAACAGATTGGTGTAGCCAATGATACCAATTAAAATCATATTCTTGTCGCATATAACATATGTCGTGTGAATAAAACTTCATTGTATGTAGGTTGCAACTGTCCATGTCCTTGTCAGTACGACATTGTCATGTTATGGCAAAATTTAGCCCGTATCAATCTTCAGTTAGTAAGCTGCGAATTAGGCCAGTGGCCCGAATAACGGTCGGCGTTCGCACATCTCACATAGACCAATTTGCTGTTTTGTTGCTGTTCTTGATTTGAGATATCTAGAACTGGTGACAGTACGAATTCGCGTAGTATCTTCAAATCAATTATTTGCGCGTCAGTGAAATTGTGGCCTCACATATCCGGTCAAAATAAAATGGATTTGGCACAATGAAATGTACTTGCAGTAAAATACTTGACGGTACAGCTTCCTCTCCTTTCACAATGAGAGGCAGCCATACTAATTCAATAATACAAACCAAACCCTGTGTACCTGTGGACCTAGCTCTTCCAGTGACATTTTGCCGACAGTGTTATAATTGGCACCCTCGATGCGATGTCACCAGAGGTTGGAAGGCCCGAGGGGAAAAAGATTTCTATGAATCAACAAAGCTTGTTATATGGAAGAACATAAATACTGAGCATTAAAATATTTTCAGAAGCTGCTTTACTTGATAAAATATCGATTGAATGCTAACATGATTTCAAACAAATAATATCAAGAGTGGCTTCTCTTTAGCGCAACATGTCACATAGACATACAAGGACAACCAATAAATATGGTGATAGGCAAAATGACAAATGGTTTAATCAGTAAAATTGCACATGAATGTGCAGCAACACACAAGGAAAGATATGAACATTACAACCTTTATTAACCCCGATATGAACCTCTCCAAACTGACTTTGAGGAATTGTCATCTCTTCATTAACGCTGATAACCACAAATGATGAAAAATGAAATGCATGCATCGGTGCGCTGTTCGTCGTTCGTATATTTGCATTGTGAAACATAATATGAACTTGCTGATGATTGGCCAGTGAGAGATTTTCCGGAAATTCAGAGTTGGTGGTTTACGTTACAATTTTGGCTAGCATTGCTCCATCTCTGAGAAGATTGCTTGCTTGCACTGCCAGGCGTTCAGCTCACATGTGTTACATATGGACTGGAGTTGTGGTCAAACATTTCAATATGGAATTTGAAAAGATGCATATTAATGTAGTTTCAAAAAAAAATCTTTTGTAATGCATTGCTCACGCTGAAATCATGATAAAGTTATATCCTTTTGGGTTTCCTCTTTCCATGCGACTAAACATTAAGTTGAAATCGATAAACCCGGCCCTTTCACTGACAGACATTGCTTGACCAACCCAGACTATAAAATATTTTAGCGATTGGACAGTTTTCAGACATTATGTAGTTGCAATAACAATAACTTTTCCAGCATTTTTCTAATCTACACCACTGCCCATCGTTTCTGTCAAAATGCATATGACCCAGGGGGAAACACGCTCACATTTTCTCGTAATAATCAACTGAGTTTGACTTCTGCGCCATCCTAAGAATAAGTGCCAAGTGGAAAAACGTACCAGTAATTGTCAGTACGCTTGTGTACATGGACAATATGATTAGAACGAAGTGCGCTGCAAGATTAGGTCATACGCCGTCGCTTCATGAGCAAGACGGGGGAGCAGCTGGCATGCCAAGTTGAAACTGTCCTGGTGCCGTCACATTTAGAGTGACCCTGTATGTACATTTAGAGTCACCCTATATTTACATTTGTATTCATTTATGGGCTACACTTCAATGGTCAAATATATATAAAAGTATGTATTAAAGTAATATTGAAAAAGGACCCGGGGGCCTTATCACACTCACAGCCAGCGCAGAGATCTCGACACATTGTGCAGCAATCTTTCCTTTTACCTGTGTTAAAGTTCATGACAGTTAAATCTGTATCAGGATACATACATGACTTTCCATTTCCTCTCTCGCAGTCACAATATCGTTATCGCCATTTCCCCATTCTTAGCTGAAGTAAATAAAGAATCGCCAACATTGGTGTAAAACACGTGGAAGTTTGTAATATATTTACGTGCGTGGTTGGAACGCCCACAATAACATCATTGCCACTTTTGAGAACATGAGCAATAGCTATGACACAAAGTTACCATGGAGCCACAAAAGACTAATCCTGTTTTTATAATTGCCTATTTAACTATGATTTGGTTCTTATATATAACTTTATATCAAATGTGCGAGGAATAATATTTCCACTAACTTGAGCATGAATGACACATTTAATCAACACTCATTACAAATAGTTTAGGGCAATCATTGTGTGGTAATTTGGTCAGCATACCTTAAGGGCACGTCTATAGAGCAAAGGTGTTGGCAGAAATATGTCATGTAAGCAGATCGTCCTGAATTGCAACGTAAGTTGAGCTGTAACATTTCTGCTGCTTTCTCCTGTGGCAAAGGAGTACGAGTCCTTTTTCGTTCAAAATGCTGACTGCAGAATCTGGTGTAGTGTTGGGAGACAGCTTTGTTGGAAGTTGGTTTCAAACTAAAGCTCCTGAATATTGTCACCAACTGCACTTTTTTTGTGACTATACCACCCGTGCACATTGAAAACTATTTTGCTTGATTCAGTTAAGCATATTTGGAATACATCCTCAGTAACATGCAAATCAATGTTGGTCACCTCGATTTGTTTGCTTGTAAGTTTTCAACAGAAGAAAATGATTTCGAGACGCTTCACTAAAATGTGTATTCTGTAAGAAAATTGACCAAAATTGATATAACGCTTTCCAGAGTTTGATTATGTTAGCATCAATGTTATTTGATGTATGTTTAGATCAGGGGACTCTAATAAATACAAAATAATCTGGGGCTTAGCCAGGTGTTACACTTGGAAAAAAAAAGGGGGGGGGGAGGGTCTAAGCACGAATGTGGAGGTGATGGGAGGGGAACTGGCACCCTGTCGAGGTAAGGAATTTAAAATGGCTATATCAGGGTCACGCTGGGGGGGGGGGGGGAGTCAGTATTGTCCAAGAGGAACACAGGGAAAAGCATAGGATATATTGAATGTACAGCGGGCTGAAAATTATGATTATACAAGCCGTTTCATACTGTTGAACAAGACACACGTGCACCATGCTCTAAAGAGGGAAGTTTTTGTAACTTTTACTTGGTTTATCAATCTGCTGGAATTTACATTTATACAAACTCAACACAATTTATATGCACAGCTTCATAAACAATTGTTGCAATGCATACAAAAAAGCTGTATGCTGTCTTTGGATGACATGAAAAGTCAACATCAAGACATTGTTTGGTCAAATTACAAAAGCAAAATCTTTGATTATAAGTTTTCTTCTGTATGTATTTTTGCTTTCATGAAAGCCAAACATGACCACTGAAAACGTGAATAAATCTAAAAGGTACAAATGTTTTTACTCTATCAGAGTTGTACACCAATGTAATTTTAACAGGTCGCGCGTAATTGACTCCAAACATGCTTTTGCCGTACAAAATAAATAAATAGGGCGAAAATTGTCTCAAATGTTGTTAATATTTTGGCGTATCTGTTATGTTCGTATTTGTGACGGCCATGCCACCAATTTGGCAGCCTTAAATGAAGCCTGGTTCGAACTTCGACGCTTTCAGTGGATCTTTGCTCATAGGAAAACATCTGCAAAACTCATTTTCTCGCAAAGGCAAAGACATCAATTTCTTTTGTTCTTTTTCGTTTTATACAAATATAGAATGTATATATATATATATATATATATATATATATATATTGATCGATATAATGTTTATTAAAAAAAATATGGACGTTTGAATGTTCACAGTACATGGGCTTCCAGATTTAGGTTTGTTAAATTTTTGTTTATAGTACATATGAATAAGTTCATACTTGTGATATTGCTGGTGGATAAATATTTTTGAGGTCCCTGATCATTAGATTTTGATGCGTCCATTTTGGTATGGAAATTTTTGCGTTCCTCACTGTAAGATTTGGACCTTTGTTGACGACTGATTTGTTTGCGTACTATGAGTATTGAATAGTGGATCTTGTGGACAAGTTATACTCTGGTACCAAAAAAAACTTTCCAAATCAATGAAATAGTGACGACATAAAAGTTTCAACTGGTGCAGGGGTTGCCTGGCACTCTGCTTTAGGTGTTGGATTCGACCACACATGCCACTG
Organism: Hermodice carunculata; assembly: GCA_964020975.1. Taxonomy (NCBI): domain Eukaryota; kingdom Metazoa; phylum Annelida; class Polychaeta; order Eunicida; family Amphinomidae; genus Hermodice; species Hermodice carunculata. The sequence continues at coordinate 967,325 of CAXHWN010002187.1, read as the reverse complement.
TACATATATATACTGTTAGTCCCTTTTCATAAAAAACAATGACTTCACCAGCAATATTACTAGGAAAACTTTAAAATTAAAATCGCAACAACAAAATCCTTTTATATTAAATTGCAACTCAAATAATGTTATTTCTCTATTTGCAAAAAATGTAATATTCAGTACTTAGGATGAAGATTCAAACAATTCAAGCTAGATTTGGTCATCATAAATCAAGCATTGTCAACAATAAGTTAAATACATGCCTATGCAATCACTTTCAATGGAAAGATCATTCACATCTCAACTGCAAAATGCAGCTAATAGATTATATTGAGTCTGCAGATAATGCTGCTAAATTGACATTGGCACATGGGTTAGGGCTAATAGAATATAATTGGATGCAAATTTTGAATTCAGTTTATTCTTTTGGATAAAATGACAGATTAACTGGTGTTGGTGACATTATAAAAAGTTGATTTGACTAACGTAAACTATTCTCATAGCCCTTTCTTTAATAATTCGGCACATATTACAAGTAGAAAACGCTGTCATGGACACAGGGAATCAAAATAATTTCGACCTGGTAGTAATCAAAATATTTCTGAAGTATTTGAAAAATTACTAATACTTTATAATTAAGGAAGAAATTTCTTATTTATTTCTCTTAGAGGACTGGCAATTAGAGATATGTTTAAATTATACGAACGTATTGGTTCTAATGAGGAATTAGTCTTTAATACACCTTTAGAATTTAAAGAAATAATTTACACTTATACTTCAATACGGAGAAAAGCTATGAGTATAAAGACAAGAAACACTGATAGATTTTTCTGTAGTATAGCTTCCATACATATAATAATAGACCAGCTTAACATTAAATCAATTTTCAAATTTTCATTTGTAAAACACCATGACTACATAATTTTAAATGCAATAGACTTTCTACAATTTCCTTTAAATATGGAAAAAAAAAATTAATATTCTGGATTCCTGAACTGTATAGACATTCTTATCCACGATCTGAATCAGGGGCATTTACCTGTAGCAGGGAACAATTATCAGTGGAAGTAACTTTCTTTAATTACTATCAGGAAACATTTTCATAAATACTCTCCTGCAAGTTAACGGTACACAGGTATTAATTGTTTCTGGAGTATTAATAATTCGACGGAATTTATTTCACAAATAGCAAAACGTGAAAGCTAAGTGTACACATAATCTTGATTATGCAACACTTTATACCAATCTACCTCTTGAAAAAGCTAAATTAATAATGAAAAAAATAATAATTATCAAAATGTTCAAACATTCGGTTCACAAATACATGAATATCAATAATTTCCAAAAATCGTCTTTTTGGTCAGAAAAAACGAAAAAGGAAACTAATTGGAAATCTCATACCATAGGACAACTTATAAATGTAATTCATTTTCGTTTAGACAATACATTTGTTACATTTTGATCTCCCATATTTCAACAAATTAATGGAATCCCTATGGGTAGTAATTGCTCGCCTTTACTAGCCGATCAATATTTAATGTGGTTGAATTTAAATTGATGCAAAATCTAAAGAGTACAGATTTTAACTTAGCTAAAAAAGCTGCCATATATTTCAAAATATAGTGATAAAATTACTTGCCTAAATGTTGAAGAGTTCCTATAAATTGCAACTAAAATTTACCCTGAAGGTATTCCTTAAAAAAAGCAACGATGTTGATCTTCACCGTGATATATTTCTAGATTTAATTATTAAGATAATAGATAATAGTTTTGTGACTAAAATGTATCACAAATAAGATGATTTGAATTTTGAAGTTGTAAATTATTCCTTTCCAGAAAGTAATATCTCAGTACATGAGGTTACAATGTTTTTTCTCTCGAAAATCACGTTTCGGTCTGGTTTCGGATAAATTTGCCGATTTTGCATTTTGAGTTAAATTTACTTAAGATAAATTCATATCAAGAGGTTATGAAATAAAGTTGTTTTTTCAATGTCACTTTTTGTTGCAGACGTCCAAAACCCGTTTTAAAATATGGCTTTTCCAATGTTAATACATTCTGCCACTCTATAACATCACTTAAGATAAATTCATATCAAGATGTTATGAAATAAAGTTGTTTTTTCAATGTCACTTTTTGTTGCAGACGTCCAAAACCCGTTTAAAAATATGGCTTTTCCAATGTTAATACATTCTGCCACTCTATAACATCATAAATAATTTAAATGTCAAACGTTTCTTATATACTCCAAAGTTAACTTTTGTCATATATATTTTTTTGTTTTCCACTCAGGCACATATAACATAAATTCAGTTTAAAAATATTGTCAATATCTACATGCCTGGTTTCCTCTATGTGTGCAGTAGAAACTACCTATGGGTTGGGAGAACGCCTCGAGGTGGGTCCCGGCCGCAGAAGGTGTCAGACATGTGAATTCAATTTTTCTAACTTTTTTACTTGACTTAGGAATTTAGGTATACATCAACATAGGACTGCTCATTTGTTTAGATTTATGATTTCATCAGTAATTAGACAGTGTCATTACCATATCCAAACCGTAGTCCTAACGAAACAAATCCAAGTCAATTCCGACCAAAGGCAATGTTCCTTGGTATGTATAGCTGAAACATATAAATTTATAGTTCGTATTTACCCAAAAGAGACCAAAACGGAAGTGCAAAGGTCCATAGGGGGGAAAAAACCTTATCTAGTTTTCACATGACAGAATGCAAAAAGTTTTGTTTGAAATTATAGGCCTATTTACAGGACCATACAATTTATGAAAAGGGACCAAAATTTGCAGCACATCAGAGACTTTGTAAGCAGAGGTTCTTAACTTGTTGAAAATGTCAATAAAATTCAGTATTTAAAAAGGTATTACTTGCAACTACCATCTCAAGAATGATCATCATCCATATAAGTCCACAAAGCGACACCAACACCAACATCAATCCATCAGAAAAGCCCTCTAGGCCTAAAATGACCATCAATAAGAATCTAAACAACATGATTATATAATTCGATGTGTTTGAGGCATGTAGTTAAAGACATGATGTTGTTTTAAAGGAGATAAACTAAGAGTATTTCAAAAAGAAAAGTGTTTGAATTTCCAAATATAGTAAGTACATTGGTTCAAATGTTAAACATCAGCCAGAAGCAAGTGACATTAGGCCTCAAATCATTAAAACGTAGTCAAAAATGCATTACAATGGTCAAAATTTGTAAGGATAGCAGTCACATTTCAAGTTGGTTTCCAGAGGTATTTTTGAAAGGACGTTTACATGTTCAAGAAAGCATATAATCCCACAAATCATCTAATAAGTCAATTATTAGGGTAATAATTTAGAATTCCGAAAATGTAGTATGCCATTGTAAGTCATCTGTAAGTCAGCCAAGCATAATGTACATCTAACTCGTGGTTCTATAAAGTTCAAATTGTAAAACAGTCTTAATTATTGTAAAATTCTACTACCTTTATCAGAGAAAGAATTCGGTTTTATGGAGAGAGAGAGAGAGAGAGAGAGAGAGAGAGAGAGAGAGAGAGAGAGAGAGAGAGAGAGAGAGAGAGATCATTTGAAATTCCTAAAGGTAACTGTAAGTATAACTGTTTTCCTGTAACAGTTTTAAATTTTTTCATTTAGAATCAGACGTAGTTCAACATGTCAGTCAGTTGATTTAGATGCTAATTATTTATTTAAGAGAGAGACAGAGAGAGAGTACATTAAACACTTTGAGCCAACCTGACATGACTTTCACAATAACAAACTATATTCATCAGACAATTATAAAAAACAACATCAATTTCACTACACTTGGAACACTTACTGCACTGCAATATGTGCAGAAAATGCCTGAATGTTCAAATTGTTACCAAATATATAAGGGTTCCATGAAAAGAGAAGTGGATAACAGTTTTCAATGATAGTGATGAGACCAAACCGAATACCAGTTTAACCTTGTCAGATCCAGGATCATTTACGAAATAGTAAGACATGCTAGTGTTCGTCGTCAGAAGGATCCATGACCAACAGTAATGATATTTAAACGAATGAGAGGATCTTCTACCTGACTTGGAACAGGTTACCAACATATTGGCAGTGGGTTAAACAAGTTTTACGGGATCCCAATCCTCACACTTTGGAAAACATTCACATTCATTTAAAGTAGGCCTAAAACAAATTTAGTCCTTAATGTTAATGTACAGTTATAAAAGGTAATTACCTGACCACAGTTCACAGACATCATCCAAACAATGACAGGACAATTAAGAATTTTAAGTCAGACTACTATATTTACATTAGAATTGCGTAACATGTCAAAATTTGAATTTAAACACCAAAAAAAGTTTCCACGTGAACACAGGATAACTAAATTTGATACTAATATTATATTTATTATGAACATGGTTAAGTTCTTCCATGTTCCATTCTCACTAGAAAAAACAGCATAATAGGCCTAAAATTCGTTACAAAAATGTTACTCACATCTGCTGAGTAAATATTCCTTACATTTTGTCACTATATTCAAAAGGATGAGAAAATAGAAGGCCTGTATTGTTCAACATGATGCCTGAGAACTTAAATGGTCCTTATTTCATTTTATATTTGTTGTAATGATAATAAATTTTATGTTCCAGTATTGAAAGTTCGATCAAGTTCATGGTAAAACAATCTCAGCTACAACATTAAAATACATAAACATATTTCTATGTGTTTTACTGACACTCAGAAAATACCTTATTAATATGTTCATATAAATCAACATGATATTTCTGTAGAACATATTGATATTTATCTTTAAAACATTTTTTAATCTTATTTTGGAAAGCCCCTGTTTAATAAGTCTTCCAAAAAGTGATTTATGTCAATCAGCAAAATCTTTAAAATCAGTACAGTTTCTTGCGAAAGCAGTTAGTCCTGAGACATAGACACCATAAGCAGGATTGATAGGAATATTACTACTTATATATGGATAATTTACTATATCAAAATTGCAATCATCTCCTTTATCATACACTTTTGATTTTAATATACCACCATCATTGAATAGGAGTAGATCTAAAAATGAGCATGTTATGTTCGATTAAGGATTTGAATTGACATAATAAAGAAAAAATACATGAATAGTTAATCCAAAAGGTACAATAACCCCCACCCACCCCACCCCGACCTGTAATGCATGTCGGACGATTCGAGACTGTGTAACATGCTCAATAATGACGCAGATTGCAGTTAATGGCTTCCCACTGATTAGCCGTTAATAATAATTTCATTTGGCTCTTTAAGACCTTGAATTTTCGTAACATTTTCATTGAACGTAATGTAACTGATACATTACTAATACAGATCTAGTGATAAATAGTGGCTGTGTTGGCTGTGAAATACAGTGAGTTTATAATAAGTAGGCCTATTTTACTACTGAAACACAACAACGTTGATCTGACCAGTTTTAGGGTATGACGCAATTATTTACATGACTCTTCCACCACACATTGCTACATTTGCGTTTTACTTAAGTGAAGCACTGGGAATTTTGCCCCTTAAGCTACCCATGTGGAAACACAATCGTTCTCAATATGTTTAACGCAAAGCACTGGGAATTTTTCCCCCTAAGTTACCCATGTGGAAACACAATTGTTCCCAATATGTTTAACGCAAAGAGATACTGAACAAACCAAAATCTGTAAGCCCATGTACCGTTTGAACACTATCAAGTCCGATATTCTAAGAGTACAGTCCTATTTCGTAACATTCACTGAGAAACTGCATAGTTCTAAATTATTATAGCAAATTAATTGGTGAAAGGAACATATCATATTCATAAAATTTGAAATTTAAAAGAAAGTTTTAGGCTTTAAACATTAGCCTTTATAAAATCGGGTCATCAGCGGGCAACCAGCGCAAGACTGTTTCGGTTCCAGTGGTTCCAGTGAATTTAAAGGGCTTTTTCAAACTTTAAAAGTATTTGCTATTGTTATATAGAATACAGTGGTTTGAAAAGCACATCAACTGTAAAGCAAAAGGCAGTCCAAGTCCATTCTACAAAATCTGTTGCCTCAGTTGCTCTTGCTTGCCAGTGGTTGTGACCATGCATGATGAGAATGAGAGTAGTGTTGCATCTATTCGTTTTTACCTTTGGGCCCAGACCTTTGGAATTGTATTCTTCACGGTTTTTGTCATGTTGTATTAACAATGTTTTTCTTGTGGCACAAGGTAATGTAATCTATGATTATGCTCCAGGGTTTTGGTAAACATGGTCTTACAAATATTTTCCCATCTCTGACTTAAATTTTGAAGTTCTGTTAGTTTGAGAGCGGCTCTATAGTTGAGGTCAGGGTACACCACCTGCAAGGCACGTCGCTGCATGGACTGAACATGGTCTGTGATTTTTATTCTAGTGTGCCACACTCTGCCGGCGTATTTAAGGAATGGTTGGACGATGTTGCAGAAAATGTTAATTATGTCACAAGGATGGATAAACTGTAGTCGTTCCATCCTTCCGACAAGGCTTACACGCGCCATTTTGCCGGTACCTTTATACCATTACACCGTTTGAGAGTACCGGTTTCAAACCACCAGTTGCTATTCACGGGTTACTACCTGTGTCAAGTCAGGAGTGAAATTTGTGAGTAAGAAGTGACATTTCTTTCTTGGCATTAATATTGAAAGCTGAATGTTGAAGTTTTGGTAATTCTTGAATCTCTGCCTTTTGCTGTATCTGACTTTGCTCTAATCGTTAAGTTTCAATTTATGGGACTGCGTAGGCCTAATGTTGTTCTGACCTATTTGGCGCGTTTTATTTTCAGAAGTTATTACACATAAACCATTTATATATGAGTACAGCGAAACTTGCTATCTGTTCTTTGGCTGGGCTGTATATTGCTTTGCAATACTTGATGTTGTTCAAGAATAGAACCATTGCAATAATATGTGCATAACATTTGTTGCCGTGTATTAAAAAGCACATTTATGAAATATTTTGTCGTGCATTCTCCTGCATAAATAGTGATTTATTTGTTTGCATACACAATCCCTATTTGCAATGTGCACAACAGCAAAATTAAATCTAGGGTTATAAATGAAGTGCTACCATTAAGGAAGTATTCACTGCACTATATATATATATATATATATATATATATATATATATATATATATATATATATATATATATATATATATATATATATATATATATATATATATATTCTTATTATTCATGTAGAAAATTCAGAGTTTTGAGTTACAAAACCTGCAGTTTTTCAGCAAAACCCACGGTGGACAATACCCTGACTTTCATGAGAAAGAAAAACAAGACATTTTTTCTAACAAAACTCAGGGTTCTGTAACACAACCCATGGTTTGGGGATACAGCTGGCCGTCTGAAGCCCAAATATGTTGATTGATGCTGCGAAAAAACTCTAAGTTTTGTTCCTCATATTACAACTTGAGAATTACAAGGTTTTGTGAAATTATAATACTCAGGCTTCTGTAAGATTTTAAAGCCGTGGGTTTTGCTCTGTTGTTTCAAAATTCACGCAACCCAGGGTTTTGTACAGAAATCCTGAGACTTCTCCAGGGTTGATGCAGGTACTGACTGATTCACAAAACCCAAGGTTATGGAACAAGGAAATAGATGGGTGATTTGCTCAGTTTCATACAATCTGCATGAAACTCGGCGTTCTGTAACAGAACACAAGGTTTTGGAACTATACCCTATTCTGTATCTTGGATCCTAGAATTTTGCATATGAAAACCTGCTGTTTTGCAATTTACCTGATGTAAACACTGTTTTAGAGGAAGGATAATTCCATATCCCCAGTAGATGAAAGGCCAGGGCGGGTACAATGGGGGATCCAGGTTAAGCTTTTATCTGTTCCTTGGCATGCACATTACGCTTACTATGCTGATAAGTACACTGGGGCGCCTACTATACCCATATGGTAGACACAGCAAATGATTAACATATCCTGTTATCTAGCACTGGGTCACTAATTTAAAGCCTCGCCACTTAATTGTTTATTAATGATAAAGCTAGACTACATGCTGTGCCTGTAGATACAGCTAATTGTTTCCAGTTCTAAGGGGAAGTTTCCAGCATGTATGGAATAATACACAAAACCAAGAGTTTCAGGGATTTGTCGATAAATTTCAGGGGTTTTTGTCTTTTGTTTAGATTTTTAGGAAATCTTGATAAATCCCAGGAATTTGTAAGGAAAACTTTGGGTCTTGTGCCCGTAATGTTCATCTATTATGAATTATTGAACATATCAAGCACAAACTCCTGAGATACCAGTAAAAAACAAAGCGTATTGCAGCAAAACTCTGACTTTGTTTATTGATGAAATAACACATGCATAATCATGATGATCTAATTGGTGAAATAATTGACAAATCCCTGGGTTTTGTACCCTGACGAAACCGTGAGTTTTGTATTTTCATGAAACCCTGGGATTTCTGACGTCACAAAATCCAGGGTCTTAAAAATTTCACGGTGCATCTCCTGCAGTTTAAAATATGTATATACCAAGCTATCAAGGACGGCATTTCGCTCCCTTTGTAGATCATGGCTATTGAGTTGAAGTTGTTTCATGTATATGATCCCAGGTCTTTGTATGCCATACCCAGAGTTTTGTAGCAAAGCCCACTGTTTTGTAAACAAAGCCTTGTTACAATACGCCCAGTTGTGTTAGAAAGCACATAGTTTTGCACAAAATTGGGTATGGTAACACAACCCATGGTTCTGGCACAACTCGTGCAAAACAAAATTAATACTGTACGAGACAATTTTTTTAGGTTCATCGTTGTGACATTTGAATCAAATGACACACATTTACTTAGTTCGGATGATAAAGACATCAAAATACATTAATCTGTGCCGGCCTGGGAAGAAAAGTAAAAACATTATTACGCAATATTAAGTGCGCTTTTGTGGGTTTCTTATTTGTTTTGGAATTCTTGGCTAGATGTTGCCGCAATAAAGCACACACAGTCAATATGTTTGCTTAAAAAGTAAGACACTAAATGTTTGGATTCGGTTGATCTTATCTAACTACTGCGAATATTTAAATAAAGAACAAATGAAGGTGATTTAAAGCTCGTGTGTAGTGGAACAAATATACCTGCATTTACAGCAGTCTACTGAGACATGAATGGCTCCCAATGTTTTCAGTTCATTTTATAACATACTCATTTAGAGTGATTCTTGCATGCTCACATCAAATGTATGCCATGTGAGATTACAGTAAAAACCAAATGAACATTGGAAATATGAATGTATTAAACAAATTTAGCTGAATGCACATGGATAATAATAATTATACAGGTGATACAAGAATGCTGTGTATAAGTGTTTCGAAATATGAATGTTGTAGTGTTTTATATGGACAACAGGCCCTAATAAAGGCTTGGTGGGCCTGTCGGCCAAATGAAATATGTTTAAACCATCATACAGGAGACAATGTTCATACATTTACGATGCAGTATGCGTGCATTAATATGAGAAGAAAATTTCCACATACAGTTCCTGGTGTTTAGATTATCCATAAACGTTTTAAGAGACAATCAGCTAAAGGTTGAGGTATTTAATGAACATCTGCTCAGATACCGAACAGCGCATGAAAAAGTTACCCTAAAACCATAGTTACGCTGCAATTATACCTTTATTTTGAAACTGTAGTGAAGAATTGCCACCATCGATTTGTATACGGTGTGAGTGGCATCTGCTTAGCGCACTCATCTTGCACAGACAACCGTTAGCAGGTGCAACCCCATACTTCATTGTTCTACAGTCCGTGCTTACAAGTTGTGTAGGAACAAAGTAACAGATAATACCTTATGCTTGTCTGCAGGGCGTAGCAGTGGTTGTTGCGCTCATTGTTCTTCAAATCTCGTTTTAACGAGACATACTTTGACAATCTGACTAGCAAAAATATATTTCATCTTTGTCAGTTGGAAAGATAGCACACAAAGGTACTAACTTAACCGCTTCCAGAATTGGCGTTTATCATACTACCAACCACATTTTGAGGACATTAAACTGGTCACCTTTCTTAGAACTATAGCAATTAGTAAAAAAAACACAACTCATAAACCCATGGTGCGTACACATGACGTCATGCTTAAAGTTGAAATAATAAATGGATCAGAATGAACATAAAGTATTATTCAAGTAAAGCGAATGCATTACTTATTATTTTTTACATCAAAGTATATCATTTTGGTCTTATTGTTCCATGATGTAAACCGAAATCAGCTGATAAATCACAAGACGGGCTGTATAGATAAACGGTTTCAAAAGATATTGTTACAGGATTATGATACAGAAAACAATTCGCTGATTTTGAAATATATGTTTCAAGAGAATTTACCAGTCATTTCATTACACACACACACACACACACACACACACACACACACACACACACACACACACACATATATATATATATATATATATATATATATATATATATATATATATATGTGTGTGTGTGGTGTGTGTGTGTGTGTGTGTGTGTGTGTGTGTGTGTGTGTGTGTTGTGCGTGTGGATACCACACAGTAACACTGATGGGGTATTTGGGTCGATATGACAACCAACATAGCTCTCCGTGCGCATCACACCCGAGGTCTGTTGTACGGCACACATGTCGGTTGTACACTATTAGCGGAGACTACTGTATCTGAAGTGTAATCGGAACTCGTTCATTGTCTTTCTTGAGCAGTTAATCAAATTTTAACCATGTGTACAGCTCCACTCTGAAACTTACGACTCTAGTATTACAACTTGCTCAGCAGCAAATCCATGTGCACGTACGAAGGAGAACTACACTGTTGCCCTGTCAAACATGACATCGCCAGCACAATCACAGTGTGGTATTATTTTTCATTCCGGACTTAGATACGTCCTATCATAATTACAACAGTATAAAACATGCTTCATGGCTGCCTGCTGATGACGCTTTCATAAATTCGTGTGGCTGTTGTAGCCTTAAATTGTATAAAATATTTCTATTGGATGTGATAATAGTTATAATTTAAGTTTTGACTTAGCAAATAGATTGATTGCTGAACGTTGAGAAATTGGTTTTGTGCGTTTTCGTTCTGTTCTATGCTAAAAACTACACGGAAGGTGTGGCACTGTTACTTCTATGTGTATGATGGTGTCATTAATATGTTCAGGGTCATATTCCATATGAAAACAATCCATGTCTGTTTCAAACGTAACATGCCTTGAAACGACTGTTTAAAAATAAAGCCATCGGCCTGAACTTTGACACACGCACACCTGCCCACATAACATCGAAATTACGTTTGCTTCGCAATACTAAAAATCTGAATACCAATTCCCATTGGAGCATCTCATATTTTTAATGTTGATTAGTTAAAAGAGTATAATAGATAAAGATTCTACTGCAGCTTCTAGCTTGGAACCTTTTTTGTATCAAGTAGGCGTTTACATAGGTATTGCTGCTTGGAAAATTATCAAACAATAAACTATGTTTAAACCAAGTGGGGTCCTCAATTCATGTCTTGTGATATACTGTGTTATATGGGAATCGAAATTCTCACAACTAACTCAGAATATATTCTTTCTTCAGCGGAAATACGTACGAGTCAGTCCTCTCATGGTATTCTCTAATTCCGTGGTATTGTAAATTCTGTTGCAGCTTTTGCCCTTTTGTGACGATCCGGGCAACTTGCGCATGCAAGTGTGCAAGGGAAACAGGTTATTGTGATCTATGACCTACCGTGGCATCCCTTGGGTGCCGCAGTGAGACAACCAGATCAGTCATCAACGTACCATGAAATATGTTAGGTCAACCCTACACAGAATATAACACAAACCAGTATAGAACCAATTTAATGACAATACCTGCATATAAATATAAGGAAACATATATGAAGGTCACCACTTCCACTATCGCAGTGGCCACTTAGAAGAAATTTACTATTCGATTAACGTTTTGTTAACGATGCTTATGAATTTGATATCCTACATTTTACGAGTACTAATGATTGCGAGCACAGCATTCAAAGAGGAAAAGATGGCAAGAAATTCCTTTCTAATAAAATACACATACATCAGAAAGACTGATCATTCGTGGACAACCTAGATACGTCTAAAAGACGGGATACGTTCTCTAAGCAATATAAGCTGTTGTTTCATTATCACAAATATATAAATGGAATTTTAAATGATAGCTATCTTTGTAATTTTTAGGACATCCAAATTTTAAAATCCTACTGGATGTTCAAATATGTTAGAAACAATGATTGGAGTTGAAAATGGTATTGTTTTGAGATTTATTATCAAAATAATTTCGAAATTGCGTTTCCTACTAGTCACATGGGCAGATATCATCAAAATTAATGTCTAAATTGAAGGAGTGGATTGTCAACGCACAGCTTGAAACAGTCCAAATTAGCAGAATTTTAAAGGGTACATATTTGGTTACCGTTCATTGAATACACCCCTCTTACAATTATGAATAAGCAAATTGGAGATGGGAGATGATTTCGCTTGAAAATTTTTCAGATCTAAAATTTCGACACATCCCATTTGCATTTTGAGACCTATTCAATTTGCATGATTTCCAGCATGCAAGCAATCTGAAGGAGCTGTACAGTTCTGCTGAAAGGACAATTGACATATCAAATTTGAGGTTTCTATGTGTTGAGGAAAAAAATAAACCCAGACGTTCTATCAACTAAAACAACTAATATTAAGATGGAAAAATCTGAAGAAATGGCCAGGAATAGTGTAGTGGAACCAGCCTAATTTGACCAAATTAGTGGCACTGGGTAAACGATCGAGATTAGAAACTGAGGGTTTATAATCCAGTGTTGCAGCTTTGGATGTTGCACATGTTTTTGATATATGAGAGGTATCAACAGTCAACCTTCATCTTATGATGAGTCATACATAGTGTGGTTTTCAATCTGGTAAAAGCTTCTATTCAATGTATTTGGTATACATAAGTAAACTATTTACTCATAAGATTTATAGTTTAAAACATGCCTAAAATGTCCGGTCAAAATAAAAATCTCCCAGCAAAACGCATCTTCACATGATCAAAAGTGGGATTCCGTAATGTAATTGAAGCTGATATGACGATTGCTTCTTGCATTAGAGATACGTAAAACAAAAGAAATTGCGAGGGGTATCACAGATGGTCGCAATAGAAAGAAAGTTTGTAATGGAAGTGGTGTAAAGAGCAATATCCACTGCTTATATTTGTTGGCACGAACATAATCATGACCTGGACCTCGCTGGCCGCACCAGTACAATGGGAAAAAAAATGATCGATTACCGCGACTTGCATAGTAACCTACGAACAGTGCGTTTATATTTCAATTCAACACAAGACACAACAAATAAACTGTACATAAGACTATCAACTGACCAAAATTTCATTCTATAAGTTCATCATCAGAGTTAGATATACCATTGCTATTGGGATCAGAGCGGACAAGCATGCGTTTCCTGCACTACAAACGTATATGTATACCCAAATGTTGTCCATGACTATGTATCCTGCCATTGAAGTCCAAAGAAAGTTCATGAGCTATGCTTTAAAGAGCGTCTGAAATTTTGAGCGTATTTATTCTGCTGGTCTATTGAGAAGTGAACGATATAACATTGGCGTACATATGGACCATGTGAGAGGGATTCATGCCATTGCCGATGGGAGCAGGGACGTCTGGATACTTACAACATGAAGAGCTGGGAGTATTAACCTGCTTATATGTGTAGAATAGAAATATAACATCGACTGCTCAGGCTTGAGTCTTGCTATAGGCCCCGAGATCTTCGACCTTCTGTGGACGTACTGGGTGTTTCACCTATTGAAAGATATTGATTTAAGGCTCGTGTGAAGTCCACACATGGCGACCCTCTTCCTTCTTAGATGTTTTCTCCAGCAGCGCGTGGACAAGCATGGCATGGATCCATATTCAGTATCAATCTTAAATTTACCCAGTTTTAATCCGTAGCTACTTTCCAGTCAACTCAGGCTTTGATTATTATATCGTAGTTTCTTTGATGTGTTCCGTTTGTAAAGACATAAGTGTGTCTTCACACAATACCATGTGCCGGCTCCACGGCAAGCTGTACGCCGGTAGGAGCCACTGCACGTAACTGTGTCATTGTCTCACACAGAACATGGTCTCTCATCCACCATCTTTGATCATCAAAGTATCCATGCTTCGACGGAGGGTGGGCTTTGTGGTATTGCAAATGCCATGCCTTTTGCTTCCCAGTCAACAATGCGTGAACTGTTTAGACAACTCTCATTTACAACAAAGTAGTAATTCCAAATTTTGAGGACTGGCTGTAAAGGGAAATTCATGCAGATCCTTCAGATAACTAGAGGAAATATGGCCAGGTAATCTAATGCCATTCATCAGACGTTTACAGATATAGCCTTTTATGTCGACATTAAAAGGAAAAATTGGTTTTGATTAGCCTGGCTTATACTGGTTTTTTTTTCTCTTTTGAGGCTTCTCATTTACAGATTGTCTGTCAAACATAATTGTATAAATCGTATTACTTTAAGTTAATATGGCTTTCATATTACAAGTGTTTGTCAGGTTTTTAATACTAAAAACTACCCATGACTAAGTAAGTAGAGGGAGCGATGGGTGTTCATTTTCACTTAAGATTCCAAATTTCTGAACACTAAATAACCAACATTTATACCCGTCTGTTGGAAATATTGTGAGGACGTTTGATTTCCGTGTTTGCTGGAAATGGTGAAAATGTCCTACTCCTATCTTCCTTAAAACGACCTAAGGTGTGTGATCGCTCAGGAATCATCAAGCCGGATGACCCTTCATCTTTTAGTCCTCAAATAAAAGGAATGGCGTTTTTTCGATTCCAAGCTTTTTCATAGGTAATGACCACTCAAAATACCAAAATAAACAAACAGTGGTCATGTGCAGGGCCATATATTTATTTTCCCACATGGCTTCGACTTTGAACTTGGAAAGGGCATCTTTTAATTAATGAATGTCATTTCAAATGATCTTTTAAATTAAAGCAAACTGATTTAAAGCAATCGCATAGAAGTGTATAAATACAACTGGTAGGGTAATGTTCGAGGCAAAAGCAGAATGAAGGGAAGAGACAGTTTTATTACAAGGGACACATGTCCTCGACCTTGAATTATAACTCTATTATTAAAACAATTCACACTTTAACAAGCTTTTAAAAAGCGAGCAGCTTCAGTCAGATCGTACAAGATTTCTTCTAGTTATTTGATTAGAGTTGAAATATCGTGAACATATGTCAAAATGGCCTTGACTTTCTTGTTGTGCGTAGTAAAGGCACTAAAAGTTGGTTAATTTTTTTAACGGACATTCAATTCAATCCTCTTCAATTTAAAATAAACGCTTTACGAAGGGATGAACGAATCTCCGATAGACGTTGAAAGTAATGACCTGCAAAATAGGATTCCTGGTCACCTGCAAATAAGGAAGACATTACATGGTTCTCAAATTTTCAGTTCTCCGAAACCGTTGGCCAAGTTCTCTTCAAACTTAGTTGGGATCTACCTTGGATTTGGGTTTCTGTCAAATTACTTCTAATTGAACATTTGGTTTTTTTTATTTTTATGATTTAAGAGAGTGCTAATTTTTCCGCAAAATCTTTAAACAATCATATCCGAAATAACTTAACCAAATGATTAAAAATTACACAGGGATATTTGGGACCGCCGACATTAATTTGTTAAACTGATGGCGCTGCAGTTTTTTTCTTTTTTGTTCTCCTGAATTTGTGCGTGTTTGCTATTTTGGCTTCTCCAAAACCGTCCCTTAGATTGTGCTGAAACTTGATGGAAATGTATCTTGGGGAAGGGTAAAACAAAGTTGGTCACTTTGAGATGATGCTGCGGATCCCTTTTTTTCCAGTTTGGAAAAAATAGGAATCCGTTCTTGATAGTTAACAAGGACGACGACAAGGTGAATGGGTGAAGGTCTGCGAAGTAACAAAACATAACAGAAGAAAACACCTGATTGTGTTATTTGGAATTCCTGAACGTTTTGGTACACTTTGGCAACTTTTGTGCCTTAATTGGTCTTGGAGGTTGCAAAAAAACAACTGGGCATACGTACAAGTCTCTAATTTGACAGAACAGACTTTTCTGACTTTTTATGAAGTGGAACTACCCTTCCTATTTGAAATGATTTGAATACACTAAACTCTTGAACAAATCAAGATAATTTAAAACGGTTGCGTTATTTCATTCATGATATTATTCGTGATGTTAGGTGAGATATCATGTTGTCCTCCAGCTTTGTGAACGTCAATTTCATTATAATATAATGCATGCATTGTAGTATTTTCAAATTGATTTTGTGTAATGCTTTGACTTTGTAAACATATTTTTTCTCCTGGTGGGCCTCTACAATCTATGTGACGAAGATGATTGTACCATATTTTTTATTTATTTTAATTCATTTCATATTTTCTTATCCCATCTCATTTCATCCCATCCAATCTTATCCTATCCCATCCCATTCCATTCCATTTTACCATTGTTTTCTTTATAAAAAAAAAGTCAAAATGTTTCTTCTCAGGAAACACGCCCCAACTCGCTATGATATTGTATACCGGCTTATCTGAGATCACGTAGTTTATATTATGGCTACCAGGTGGCGCTGTGAATTTTAATAGATTTTTGTGTGTTGAGACCGTTTTCGACCTCTCCAGAAAAACTTAATACACTTGTTTGAAATTTAATCATCTGATTCAAGATGTTGGAGGTTTGCGAAAATGATACCGATAATGATACTTTTTGACAAAGTAGTGTATTATTCAACTTTGGGACCATGTCGCGGTAAATGCTGATGCTGTATAAGTATATAGCAACAATGCAGTGCATGCATTGCAATACTTTAAAAACTTGTACATGGAATAATTTGCTTGTACCATAGATGTTCCCTGGACAGAGTGTCATCAGATCCGTGCAGGGTGCAGGGGATGGGTTAAGCAGAACTCAAACTTTATTTCTGGATCAGCAGATTTTATACATTGGCTTATATCTTGGTAATAGATGATCTTCGGCCCATGGTAAACATTACTGTTAAAGTAGTTATGTTGTTTCTTTTAGTGTTGCTGATTTTGATCTTGAGTGACCTTGAAAGGTCAAACTGACATATTGGCTTATATCTTTGCAATGGTGGATCCTAGGCCAATGGTTATCATTAAACGTTAATGAAAACTGCCTTTGGGGTTTCTTTTGGCGCTCTTGACTTTGGCTTTGAGCGACCTTGAAAAACCAAATTGACATATTGGCTTGGTAATATCACACTTTGACAAACTATAGATCAGCTCTGATAAAGTACATGAATAGAGCAGTGAAGTTTGCGCTCACAGAAGTAGCGGATTCCAGTTGGTTGAACACAGGACCATCCTACCCTGTTTGTTTGCTCTTAACAGAAGATTGTAAGAAATTGTACAATTACGCGGGCGCCCAGCTTGATGAGTTGCAATCTTCTGGGACTCCTCATTATCTTTTTTGTCACTTGACTTTATAAATGTTTGTGTAAAAATATAGTTTCAATTAAACTCATTGGTCGCCCTAAGACCTTCGTGTCAGAAACAAGCATATTGATGAAAAAATATTAATTGTAATATGACGCTAATGCAGGAGTTTCATGACAACGTGAAAATTTGTTTGTCATATTTGAAAGCTAGTGGTTTGAGATTATTAATAGGGGAAAGAAGGGTGCATTCTATATGTAACATAAAAAGCAACTTACACATAATAAACAGCAACAGAGAGTGTTGTGTATTCTTTATCCTATCACATTCTAAAGAGTGCATTTATCAAACTGTATCTCTTGTGCGACTTGCATGTTTGTCAAATGGATAGTGGATTTTTACTAAAAGGCACGTGTATTGGTTCTTCTAAAATTTAAAATAAGCAAACACGTTTATGTAGTGCAATATGTATTTCTTGCAATTTGATGGGTAAAGATTGTTTGGATATTTTCTAAGCCTTTTGTCGTTTCAATACTGTACGCTTCCAAATTTGGCCTAAAAGCGTAACGCTTGTCACAGCACATAAGCAATGTTTTCAGTTTGATGGCACTGAACACGTGCAACGCCAGCATGGTATAAAAAGGTGTTATTGGTTCTATTTTTATAGATAGTTGCACAGTGTAGTTGTATCATTTACATACTAAGGTTGCAGATAGCCTGTATTTATACCATTTCCCTCGGCATTAGTCACGTTATGTGAACTGGCATGGATGCCTATGAATCTACTTCTTTCTTTAAATCGAATGAGATTACATATTTTCGTTTTGAAGTCATAAATATGTAATATGGACTTCTAAAGACAAGATGATGCGGGCGTATTTATAAAATCTTTTGATGAGGTATGATTCAAATGACCCCTTTTCTTCCATGCCAGGAGAGCAAAGTTAGAGATTGGACCATTTTTTTTATGTTGCCCATTGAAAGTGACTCCTTCATTTTTGCATGCCGATATCTTCTGCAGGGATTCCTGTAAAAAGAACCACTCACTTTAAATCTTCACTGTTTTTGTGAGTCTATGAAAAACAAAATCCCGAAACATAGAACTGGATGACTAGCCGTGGGAAGTTCAATCCCCTACCCGCAGGTGCATTCCGATAAATCGGAGTTCAAAGAGCTTCCCAGCCCTTTGATTGACGTTATTTCACAATATAATTTGTTTTGGTTGACTGAGCAGGATTATTTCTGGCCAAGTGGTGAGTCCTTGATGTACTCGTTCATAATGCAAACTGTCATTTTATTCTCCCAGTGAAAATTTTTGGCAATGTCTCATCAAACACGATTTGTGAAATCCCCGCGTCAAATTCAGTGGCAGTTTAGCTCGAAGCCGCTTGTGGCTTCAGCACGATGGACGCCATGCACTGCTCACAATTGGAACCACGTCCTGTTCAGATTGCGAACTCTCCTTGGAAGTGGATCGTCTCTTCTTGTTTTTGTCCGACAAGTACATCGAAAACATTCGATCAAATCCGAGATTTAAGGTGATAAATTTGACGCTTTATATAACATTAATTATAGTAAAGGGGGTTTCCGATTCCTTTCACAGGTAAAATAACATACTGAATTATGTTGTCATTGCAGATTTTAGTGGCAATGACGGTGATAATTCAAAAAAATGCATGCGTCACACTGCAACGTGGTGAGCAGTTGCTGGTTGTATACTACTTGTAGTATATTGACCGGGTACCCGCCCGCAAAAGTCATTATCTTTAGGTATTCCGGTAATGCACTTGTACCCGGATACCCGCAACTTCATATCCTAATAATGCCAGATACATCGCAACATTTCTAATTTGTGCACTTCTTGTCCATTACGGCAATCCAGGAACATAACACCATTTCTACCTTTGCACATGTACGCTGGCTTTCTTCTTTGCAAACTGTGAAAACGCGCAAATGCAGCTCATTCACTGGGCCACTAGCGCCATAAAGGTGAACGTGAACAATGGATCGACACCTAACCCCAAGTGCACTTCACGTTTCGATGTAAATATTTCTCGGTGGTTGAAATACAAACATTAAATATTACGTTAAGACAAATGTTGAATATAAAGAGTAAGACACTATTACAGAGCCAACATGCAGTTTCCCGAACGGGTACCCAGGTAATTTTCGTTTTATCAAATTCAAATCCTTACTAAACAATTTGAGGAAAGCATTCGTCAGGATAAAGTTGGGTGTTAAAACCATTATAAAAATTGCTCAGGGAACCCAGTCTTATAGTCAGTAGGGCCTACTGCCGATACTGCTGCGCTATGGTTTGATCTTCTACAACAGGCGAAACTTACCATCCGGGACACGGCATATACACACAACAAAAATTGTTGATTCAATGCAGCGGTCTAAGTTCCGTTCTAACATTACAGAAATGCTTATCATTACATCGTACTGCCACATTATAATATATTTTACTGTTTATCATACAAACTGTTGCAGATGCCAATAGGCCTCTGCTTGATGGCTAGCAGCCGGGCTTGCCAAATTAGACCACGTGACTAATTGGCCAGCTTTGTTTCAGTTCGCCAGGCACCGTGTAAACAGACGCATGCTGACTGTAGGGCTGGGAAATCGTATTTAACAACCTAGATAGCTGCTCCAAATTTAGACAATAAACATATAAATGAGAAGCCAACGAAAACACAGATTTCCAACTCGATTATGCCTAAATACCAAAAATTTCACGTTTTCTTCAAAACATAAAAAAGTCGTCATTTTGTCCAAAAAATGAAAAGTCAGGCACATTTTTGACGAATTCACCAGAATCTAAGCGAAGAGTATATGGTGTGTGTAATCCACATAGGCTTCGTTTGGTTAAAATACTGGGTGTACTAAGGGGGCGGTCATTATTTACCAGAAGGGGGGGGGGGGCTTGGGATATTGGGGGGTTCCAAAATTTCTCTACCCAATTATGAGGGGGGGGCACAAAATTACACATGCTCCTAATGGGGGATCATAAAATTGCCCCCCCCCGGGCGGGGGGGGAGGTGTCATCAAATTGTGAATCAGTTTATAACAGTCATACCACAATAACCAGTATAAGGCTGGGGGGGTCACAAATTTCTGCAGACTTGCTGCAGGGGGTCGGGATTTCTGGCTTTTATGGGGGGGGGGCACAAAAACTATGATGGTACGCCATCCGAATATCCCAAGCCCCCCCCCCCCCCCGTAAATAATGACCGCCCCTGAAGTGAATGAATAATCATGCTAACAGTACTGCAGCAACTAATAAAATCGACCCCTAATGGACACTCAACCACAATTTCCCCATAAAAAAATAATCTATAGACAAGTAACGTAGCAACCCTGCTTTCAGAATGTTGAAAACCCTTATACTTGTATGTACCACACATATACTCCAAATTAACACGGAGTATGGTATATGTTTTACATGAAAATGAATGCACGACTGTATGCAATATGTTCAAGCAACACTAGTTCACACCTGATCGAGTGCAGTGCAGGAGATTGGCCTGAAAATGGAAGAAGTTCAGAAGTTGGTGATCACTGTGCATGGCACTGAAGTTCACAGGGGCATTCAAATGACCTCGTTCGCAACATGTCGATGCACGTGCCCCCACGTGGGGGATCACTGGAGGCAGACTTCACAGTTTGGTAGGGGAGGATCATTCCCCAAAGCGTTGTTAAATCAAATGGTATCACAGACCAAACGCGCTCCCCGCACTAAGCTTCTACATTATGCACAAATGCTATGCCAAGTTATAGTAGCAGTATATTCGTTTTTAGCAGGAGCGTGGGTTAAACACTCTCTTATACTATAGTGATATGAGGGGATTACGATTTTGTTGAGAACATTTAGTCTCCCTTGTACATGTCCTTAGCTTGGGCAGGTCCAAATGTGGTCACATAAAGCAGATGATATGATGTGATGCAGACTGACTTTTCATTTCCATTTTCACACTTTACTATAGGCTAAGGCCTACTTATTTGCTTTGAACACCATCTTTCCACAAGCAATCCTGGAATTTTGTCAGCATTAATCTTTTGAACCCTGGGATCCTGGGAGGTTACCATGGTTACACATATCCATTTGGCATATGTGTATGTAAATTATGATTTCCTTCTGGAATTGACTTAAAACATATAATATTATATTTTTTGAAATCCTCAGACTACAACAACATTATTATGTACATAATACAATTCATTATTTTTCAATATTATGCAACCTAGTTAGCATATATATTTGATATTTTGGTATTCAAAATGGCTGCAATATCATTTTTGAAGAAAAAATCAAACTTTAGAGAAGTATTTCATTTAGGGCTTTTAGTTTTACAAATAAATGAAAATATTAATGACATAAGGCCAGATGATAAACGCAGAGGTCCTTAGCTATATTGTGATATATATTATGTCACCAATTTGATGTCATACACATGTATATCATAATGACGACTCTGGTAAACAACCTTAGGCATGCAAAGCTATATGCGCCATGTTGGATAAACATGAAGAGCACATGACCTTTGACCCAGTTTCAAGGTCATCTGCCACCTGCTGGTATCTACCCACTCCTTAGGGCATAAAACGAGGCATACTTATCAACTAACTTAATTATTAGACCAAGACATATCATAACAATATATTTCGTGCTGTTTAGCTTTTATTATGTTAATTATATGCAAATTACGTATATGTGGGCAAAAATTTTGTTCTACCGAGTTCATAAGGTTAAATCCAAGATTCTTTGAAAGAAAAACCTCATCGACTGTCAAAAAATTTATCAGTCAAGTAGATCAATGACTCAAACATCGTTTCACGGTCAAAGCAGACCAAACAGTTTGGTGAAGCATACATGATGACGTAGCAAAGACGTGTAGTTTTAAGTGACCCCATTTTTAGTGTTTCGAGAAAATAGATTGATCTATTTCATAACTATTAAATCGAACCTATATATGTATTCACCGGTTGCAGTAACAAAATGCGACACGGAGTCTTTCGTCGCAATTGCTCGCACCTGTAAGACTTAGGTCTTCATTGCAGACATGTACTTGCTTTTAGCACTGCTTGACACCGGGAATGGGGGTTCTGCGCCCATCCCATTTGAATCGGAGTGTAGTAGACATGTTGAATAGTGCATTATACTGTAATTTTACCGAAAGGTTCATTATCCTCAACATCATATCAGAACAAAAAAGATTAAATAAAATAAAATGAAATAAGAAAGGAGATGTCAGAAGAGTTGGTCGGCTTAGTAGAAACAGGGCTATTTTTCATTTTACCTAAGGATGAGCAGCAAAGGTACAATAAAATTCTGCATATATTTTTGACTTGCACACAGAAAAACTATGAAGCCAGGTTACGGGCAAGCTCAATGCAGTGTTGCACTTGGAAATAAGTTTTATCATTAAATATACATAATATACACAGCACAATAAAGACGGGTACACAAGTCAGACAAGCCATTAGGGATCACCCTATATATTTTTTGACTCAAAGTACCCACATGATAGCCTGGTAAACAGACTCACTTTGCGTTATTGATAATTCTCATGGAGCCTAACAAAAGTAGCACTACCACCTGGCACCTTTCTGGCGTTTTCTGGCCATGACGAAGGGCCACTTGCAACGAAAATACTTTAAGATTGGCCAATGCGAATAGACTTTCTGTCATCAATCGATCTGTCTCAAATTCTGAAGCATTCTCTCTCTTTCAAATCAAAACCACCAAGAGCTATATATGGTTCAAAAACTTAAAAAACAGCAAACAAGAATTCGTCGACATATGCTTCATTGGATACCGTGGCCTCGCATCCTAATCTTGCAGCTCATGCCTAACTACATATCTATAGCTCCAGGCTCCCAACCTATATGGGGAGCCATTTTGCCTTTTAGTAGGACTTTCTTGACACCGAAAAAATAATTCTTGATATAAATAATAAATAAATAGATATATTGATATCAACAATTCCTTTATATTTCTTATATCAAAATTCGAATTATTGAAACCAATAAATAGTTTTTTGATATTAATATTTCCCTGTGGATTTTAGATGTCAAAAATTTAAACTATTGATATCAAAAAATCATTTGTTGATTCAAATAAATGTTGGTGATCTCTTGATATCAATCACTTAAGTTACTGATGGCAAGAACTACGTGACACTGCCCCCACATTGACTGCTCCCTAGAAGGTTAGCACTGATTGGCCATTGGAAAATTGTGTAGAGCTGCTGTGTAAACGAGTGAGCAAGGCGGCGGCAGCAGGTTCAAATATAAGCGACACTCAAGCTGTAGCACATGCAGTAGACAATCCGCTATTGACGCTGAAGCGGCATCAGACTTAAGTGCAGACACCACGATAAACTGCGAAGAATAGCCAGTGCCTTGTTTTCGCCAAGTTCAAGTGATAGTGAGTAATGTAAGGGAGGGGATAAACACTGCAAACAATTAAAAATAAAAACAGAAACAGCAAAATAAATAAGAAGGAAATAATAACCCTACCATACCATAAACAGAAATATTCAAGGTTTTCAAAGAGTGTGTGTGTGTGTGTGTGTGTTTTAATAAACCACCCTGTTGTGTCGTAGGGAGCACCAAGTAATTTACTGAAAGTTTTTTTATTATTGATATCAATTCGAATTCTTGATAACAATGAATGGTTTCTTGTAATTAATAATTCGATTTCTTGATATCAAGAAATTATTTATTTATATCAATAATTCAAATTATTGATATCCAGAAATGATATCCCTTTTCCTCATGAACATGTGCCATATTTTAGTGATATGTTACTTAAATGAGCCGAAAGAAAAATAATTTCGGAGCCATCCTGTCAGTGTTGCCATCTTTCCACTTTAAAACCCCGCGAAACACTGATACCAGGTAAGGGGGTGGTAGAACAACGCAGGCCTGTACATGTTATAATGTGACACTATAAAGTTCAGTTACAATATCATCTTAGTTAGATGCTCCGACGAATGCTGCCATCACCGTCATGCCATGAATTCATGGTGTTACCATAGCTAATGGTAAACCTGAGATAGGCTCTTCTTCTCCCGCCCTATGTGATCGTATATCGCCGCCTAGCTTGTTCTGTCTCACTCTATTTCAGTTGGAGCTCCGTCCCCTGGGCTTCCGCTGGTAAAACTTTGGCCCTATAATGAGTTCTCCACATCCTGTGGCACATAACCCACAGGAACACTGTTTATGATACTGAAGGACTATAGTGTCTGCCATTTGACACTATAGTCTAGCAGGTTTCAGTATGTCTCTTTCGATAATGTATGTTCAGGCCGTCTTCCGTTTCAAACTGGGGTACCCCAAGGATCTATCCTTGGACCTCTTTTTATAATATACACAAATGATATGCGCCTTGCTTGAACACAATTTGATTCTATTCTTACTGCGGACGACACAACTTTGGTAAATCCTCTCTGTTCTTTTAACTCCTCGATTAGCACCAATACACACGGTAACTTGTCAGAAAATATCAATAAGGAATTACAGATAGTGTATGACTGGCTAGCGGTTAACTATCTTTGAATACATCAAAAGCGAAGTATATGATATTCCATTTCCCTCAGCGAAAAATAAAATGAAATTTTAGATTTAAAAATCAACGATACTTCAATTTCAAAAACATCCAAATTTGACTTTTTAGGTTTACGCATTCACGAGACTTTAAATTGGCAACCACACATGAACAAAATTGGCAGTAAACTTTCGAAATTGATCGGTATTTTCAGAACACTGAATAAGTATTTACCTCTTAACACTCTCTTACTTATGTACAATTCACTTTTTCTACCCCACCTTAATTATGCCATCTTAGCACGGGGTGTCTCATGTGGCAGAATTTTCAAGTTACAGAAATCTATTGTCCGGCTGATTTGTCTTACAAGATATAACACCCATACAGATCCACTTTTTAAAACACTGAACATTCTCAAAGTCGAAGACTTATTCAAACTTGAAGCTCTGACATTGTATTTTCTATACCTTCAGAACAATTTGCCTGCATATGTCAATGATATTTTTGCACAGACACCTGTAAATGCCCCATATCAAATCAGAAACAAAGAACCCATGCAACTACTTGTCTCAAAAAGAAATAGAGCCCGAAAATGTATCAGATTTTTAATTCCTTCACTCCCTAAAAATACACCTCCCTGCATTTAAGACAAATTCCATACACATTGTCTATCTGGTTTTTCAAAATACGCTAAAATTCATTTCATTAGTAAATACCTTGAAACATGTACCATTCCAGATTGTTTTGTGTGCAACGACTAAAGCGCCTGGTGTTTTCGTTTTCGTTTAACTGCTATTCAATTATGATCAATCCACTGCAGAAATAAATTGTTTTATGTTTATTCATATCCTAGGTGGTCCTAGTGATAGCAGACATCATGTCCTTAACTGGGGTCATCCTGACATAACCTCTTTTTTATATCATGTACCCTTATCTCCCAATGGAACTGTTATGTATGCGTATCTGTACCCCACCTGTGTGTATTTCTGTCAAATAAACCACTTCTGAATTCTGAGTTCTGTGATCTGTTGACATGTTTACCGTGTCACCTAGCCGACGCCATACGCTTCTTGGAACCTTTTCAAGTTTTTCCATATGAAAATGGCAAAAAATATAAACCTGTAGCATTTCGGATCTTGCTTTTCAGTATAATCTTCCTAATGGTTAGACTACACAGTTATGTTCCTGATAGGTTTACATATTAAGACTTGGGTGCGTTGGGTCCTTCATTTGTTTGTTATTAGGGAGCGTCGGTCTTTCACAAGATAAACATGTACATAACATTATGTTCAGTGATTTCTATAAAAACTGAAAAAAAATATTACTTTACTATCAATAAAAATAAGATACAATGCAAATTTACGCCAATCAAGAACTGTTTACCACAACCTGAAAAGACAACATATTTTAAATGTGGGTAAACTTTAAAAAGGTGGTTCTGGTGAGTGGGTGCGTACCCAGATTACCCGCATCTTACCCAAACCCTTAATCGACAGCCACCCCATGTTCACGCAGTTCTTTATTGGGTTACACTTAGATGACGTTTCAAACCCTTGAATACCCGGATCGTAAAAATTATTATTATTATTATTATTATTATTATTATTATTATTATTATTATTATTATTATTATTATTATTATTATTATTATTATTATTATTATTATTATTATTATTATTATTATTATTATTATTATTATTACAACGAAACAGATAAAACTATGGGTGCACTTTTTTACTTGTTCACGCGAGACGTAAATACTGTATGCTATTTTTTTCTTTTTTGGAAACAATGCAAACACCAAGCGATACAGATTTGGCACAGATTTCACGCCCTGAGTTCCCACGACAAATTTTAGGTAAATTAAAGTATCCTTAGCAGACCGCCGAGACAAGCCGACAATTAAATGGTTACTCTTTTTGTATACCTAGTTCGCCAAATTGAGGTATTCCTTTAATGGGTTTATGAGGGGGGGGGGTCGCTTACCAATAACTATATTTTGTGAACAGCTTGCTACAAACAAAGGAGAGAAATGCTAGCAGTTACCCTGGTGCAAAAACAGGAACAACAGCAACAGTGCCACATCGCCCGTGTAGTTCTGAAAAAAGTTAGAAACAAACCAAAATAGCACTATCTAATCTCTCTGCGCTCCATAGCTATTCCAGTCGGTGTCTATATTTAAACCTTTACGTTAATAAATCAATATTTTCACATTCGATGGAAAAATTCAAGGCTTCATCAGCCTTCAGCCAAATGAATTTATAAACGGGTCATCAGCGGGAAACGATCAAGCATTTTTCGCTGCCTTAATTTTTTTCCTTTTTCTTTTCTTTTTTTTTTTTCTTTTCTTTTTCTTTTTTCTTTTTTCCTTTTTTTGTGATTGCGGCTGCTTGCCTTACCTTATATTTTATAAAGACAAGCACTTGAATATAAAGAATGTATGAACGTCAAATAAGAGCACATAATGGATAAATAATGTAATACAAGTTCTTGCTTATAGCGGCAGCACTAAATGAACTTATAGGAACTAGTACACGCACTAATGTACTGAAAAAAATCCAATCTTGACTTACCCCGACAAAAGCATACCATATATATTCATGAACCTTCGCAGAGTATGACATCAAGTGTGTTAATTAAGAAGCTCATTTATGGTAGGGTAAACAGGAAGTTTTTACCTGTGGTGATGTTAAAGATTAAAAACTGAAACATATTGAATTTCTTCATCCAAACTAATCTAGACCTCTGATCAACACATTGACGACACCCAGCCACCTGGCATCACCCTCCCTGTGGTTGTCCGAAACGAAAAAAAAGTCCAGATACCGGGTGTGCCATGTGTGCCACTTTAATCTGCACTACAGTTTACAAGGTCACATTGCCTGGACATCCTCACGGTGTGAAGTTTGTGCGGTTATGGTCCAAAACCTTCAGATCTGCATGCCAGAGTACGGCTATCAGAGTCCCAGCACTCAGCCTGGACGTAGTTACAGTGTTTGCTATACCCGTGTTTTTGGTCATGCTCAGCCGTTCTTAGAGTCGCCCTGTGATGAAGGGTTAAAAAACTTCATGCACATGCGCACTACAGATAAACAAAATGAGCCATGAAGCTTTATTCGACTCCTAAGCGAGAAATCAATACAGGGCTAAACCTTTTTTCACGTGCTGTATGCTTGACGGCTCAACAATATATATGTATATATATATATATATATATATATATATATATATATTGTTGAGCCATCAAGCATACATCAAGTGAAAAGAAAATTTTAGCCCTGTATTGATATATATATATATATATATATATATATATATATATATATATATAAACTAGAAATAAATACTCTTATAAAAATCGGCTGACAATTGTTAGTGTCTGAAGCTGCAATAAAGCTTCCAATTCAGTATTTCTACAAAAGCATATTGGCTGTGACAAGATCTTAGCTTCAACATGAAATCTTCCGTGCGGCCGGCAACGTCGTGGTCATCACGCGACTCTAAACCTTCAACGTTGTCAACGTAAGTGCACAGCGTTGCGGCAATAAAAATGGCTCAAACCTCCGGACTTATGGTGGGGGTAAAAAGGATAGTGACTATGAAATTACCCCTGCCGTCCACTCGACTGTCTGACAGCACTCAAGTAGGCATGCTGGGGCTGACATGACCCCGCCTCGCATTGTAAATATTGCCTTTCTCCTTTAACTGCATTAATTACTTTCCTTTGTCAGATTCTAATCATATTTTTTTTTCAAAAAATGTTTGTTCGCGGATACATCACGTTGATCCGTGTGGTTTTTCATTTGAGTTGTTTGTGACCATTCGCTAGAAATTTGATTTTTCTGATGCATGGAAGGCCGCATTGCAATTCCAGCCTTGTTTTCTGCATGTCGATTTGTGCAGACGACAAAAGAAACGAATTTGTCTATCGACTTTTGCCTCTTCGTTTCATTGAATTGTGGAAGCCAATTTGCAAACGTTTCAGGCAGGCGCAAGCAAGTAATTCACACTCCTATCACATAGAGCACCTCGGCGGTACAGTCCCGCGCCACTTCAGACGTCAAAATAAGATCTGTGGGCCCAGGAGAGCCCAGCTCTCTAGTTGTACAATGAAACTAAATAGCACGACCAGTGTTAATCTGATTTGGCTTAATCCACCGACCGTCTCAGCAAACAGTCTATTTAGTTAAGACTCTCAGGATCAGATATTTTATCGCTAGCCAGCGCACCGTGCTTTTGACTTCCTGTACGCATCCGAACAATAAATTAAGTGGTTTGTGGACTTGTGTTCATATGCAGGCAAATCTAATTGTAGGTTTCTTGTGTACATGACAGGAAGGGAGTCGTGTCACAGCAGAGCAGTTACATCAACATCCACATTATAAGCTAACAACGCTACACCTTGTTTTCCGTAGATACACACTCCGCGGTGCTGTTGCCGTTCCCATCATATTCACTTATATGCTTAACCTACCGAATGAATCGAGACACACAATGCGCTGCGTTTGTGTTCGAACATAGACTTTGACTTCTCTGGTTCCCGTTTGTGTAGACAGCAGTAATGAGGACAGATTCCATTTACATTTATGTCTGTGTAATAGAAACAGATTTCTTTTGTTCCCATGTTTTTTAGAGATGGAGAGTGGGAGCCGAAGTGCTTATCTCGGTTTGTCCCCAATACTGAAAAGCACGGGGTAGCACTTCCTTGAGTTGACATGTGTAAATAACTTTGTGTCTAAATCATTCTTACATGCTGCTTGGGCCTAATAATTGAACTATGGAATGCGCAAACAAAATACGGAGCGGGAGCTGAGGACACACTGTCATGTATGCTTATTTGCACATTTTGACCGACAAAAATGACAGTGAACTGGCTACAAGGAAAGACCAAAGTTGTCTGTATTGTAGTGCAATATACCATATGCGTAACTATGTTGTCCAGGTCAGACTTTCAGGCAGGCGTTAAAGTACATGTTAACATACGTGGTCAAGATTAACGTGTTTGCTTTGTTGAGGTTAAATTGACTCTAATCTTGCATGATATCAAACATCCGTGTAATATTTTGCTGGTAGGTTAATCTATTCTCGGTATGCATAGTCTGTATTTTCAAATATTTAGAAATTTTGTTTAGTCCGCTACCAAAGTAAGATATAAATGTAAATGAACATGTCCCAACTTCACTCACGGAAATGTAGATGAACATGTCCCAACTTCACTCACGGAATGACATATACAAAAAGCAGAATGATTTCTGACTATTTTCAGCAAGAAATATTATGGCAGTGATGTGCGCATCATGTACCGATTGAAATAAATAAAACAAAACAAAAAAAACAAAAAAAGAAGAAAAGAAAACAACACATAAACAACCACTCTGCGGGATTGAAATTTTGAAAATTGGTTTTCGATTTTGCTGTCCCAATTCATGTACTTTAGAAGTACATGCAAGATATTACATACACGTGATCAGAAGTTATTGTATGGTCAGACTTTGCCCAGTAAGTGGTAACTTCCCCCTATTCATCCCGTCGTGCACACTAAGGTGTCTTCTGGATACTGGCAGTGTTACGCTGTTCGAGTCCATGGACTTTGCTTTTGATACTATTCATGCAGCCTCCTGCCAGCCAGCTTTGTCATTCTATTACATGCCGCGTTGTTGGTTGTCACAAGTGTCGTAATAGCGCTTCTTTTAAAGGGAAAATAAAGCTCAGTTCCGGTAAAGCACTACTATAATTTGCTTATTCCAATCTTATTTTAGTATAAGTGCTTGGCTTGTATCCAAACGTAGTTATGATAAATAGACTAGGGTTCATGCGTACATATTTGCACTCACTTATTTGACTATGGCATATTGTATTAACATGTTTTAATTCCATACATTTTGCACAACTACTATGAATTTTGAACCAGTAATATATTGTCTATTTCTGAGGCAAGTTTATTTTGTATCATCTGTATCATTAGTTTCAAACGTGAAGCAAGAAGACTGTGACAGTCTGGTGGGCACTTGAACTTGGATTAACAGACCTGGTCTTGCCACCTTCGGAATTGTAATATTCTTCAAGACCATTATTACTGTTTGAAATATCAAAGTCTTCACTGATGCTGTTCCGGAGCTATATTTTTTACATGACAAGTGACAAGATCCACTTTAATCTAGATAAAAGACAATGTATGTTTCGTTGATCTGTCAATGTCACTCAAAATTAATACTACCAAAATCCCTATAGTCTACTTTTCTCTTACAGTTTAAATAGTACAGAAACACATGATCCATATTAATTAATTCCATACCCAACAATGACAGCAAAGAGATTTCAGACTTGCCAAAGCATCAACATTGCTTTTCCAATACCAATGTGACGAAACAAATTTCACTCCTGACTTGAGACAGGCAGTCACCCATAAAAGGCAACTGGTGGTTATAAACAAAAGAATAACCGATCTCCGTGATCCTCTATTACCGAAGTGTACGCCAACATTTCAGATTTTTGGCACCTGTAAAATAACAATGCTAACGAGCACATGTACCTTTGCCATAATTTCTTATGTCGTAAATTCCTTAAAATCGGGAAATGCCAGCAGTACCATGTTGTAAATAAATTTAGTGGAAATGGGGTCCATGTGCATTCCCGGAAAATTTGAAGAGAATTCAACATGCAGTTAAGGAGAACTAGAGAAAAATAGTAAGCACACATAGAATTCAGAAGAAAATAGAGAGAGCTCGCAGCGCGACCTGTTAAAAATTAAGATTTAGGGGCCTCCACAAGTGCACCTGTGTCATCGGCAAAGTGGCTTTGGCGGAGGACATTATTTCAAATTTTGGAAAAAATTAACAACAATCTCTAAGAGAGCCAACACTCAATGGGCCGTATCCTTTTAAATAGATTCAATAAAGATCCACTTCAGGTATATGTCCGGCAAGTATGACGGAGCAGACGGGTTTGAAAAGGCAGTGGAAAACACTAACTAGTATTGTAATTCCTATTGACTTACTTTCTTAGCGACAGGAAGTATGCATTAACCGATAACTCTCCAATTTGAAACAAAAATCGTTAAAAAAAATCAACGAAAAGGAGCATCATCGTCCAGTGAAGAAACTTGTTTGATCCTTTCAGGTAGTTGTAATGGCTGCTGTTTAAAGCCAAATATCTTTGCAATATTCTCTATGTGCGTCATAAACATATATGTACATAGCCACAAGAGACAAAAGAATGCACGAATACAAAAAAGAAAGCCTGACGGTGATAAATGCGGTGTAAACAGAGATAGTGGAAATATTTTACGGATTTTGCGATATATATCTTGAAAACTGTATTTAAAAAAACATCCATACTTGAAATGTGGGTACGATTTTGCGATATATCTTGAAAACTGTATAAAACATTCATCCTTGAAATATATAAATCTTTGTTTATTAACTTCAAAAAGACTTTAGCTGTTCTTATTTCATATTTACGTTCTCCCGACTCGTCGTCTATAGCGGGAGTGGCTAAATTAGACCACGTGACTGACTGATTGGCACATTTCGCTTCAATACTTAGCACCATGTGCAAACACAAACGCTGAATGCAGAGTTGACAAATACTACCTATATTTTCTTATTTTTTTCAGCACTTTCAACTTAGATAGCGGTTCGGAATATTAGCAACGGATAGGTAATATATCAAACTAACCAATTCCAAAAAAAAATCAAAAAGTTAACCAAAAAACACCAATTTGGGTTTTTACTACTCTACCAGGGTACATTCCAGTTTCAGCATAATCTGCGTGACGGTTTTGGAAGCGGAATTGACAATATCAATCACATACACACAAATTCAAGAAGTAGTGAAAATCGCAGTGCAACAGCAAATTGACAAAATTAAGATCTGCTGGTACCCAGCAGTGTTTCTATGCAATTAGCCTGTTTTGGAGAAGATTGTGCTTGACAATTTTAAATCCAAAAATCAAGGCAGCGTGAGGATTTCAACAAATTTAACAGAAACCCACCAAATCGCAGGTGGGTGTGACGAACAGTTTTAGGGAAGTTGAAGAAGATACACGCACGGACGACGGACAATTTTCTATCCTGTAAGCTCAGTTGACAGACAGTTCAGTTGATATTTTAAAAAAAATCATAATACGCGAATAATACCTATCCAAGGAAAGTAGAATTTCTAGTTCGTCGTAAAAAGTGATGTATTTTATATATACATATATATATATATATATATATATATATATATATATATATATATATATATATATATATATATATATATATATATATATATATATATATATATATATACCCGAGACAGTACACAATAATTAAATAACCAAGCTAAAAAAAGTAAGCAGACACATAAATAGATGAACGAATGATCAAACAAATAAACGCACATACATACATACATACATACATACATACATACATACATACATACATACACACATACATACATACATACATACATAAACACATTGAAGATTTTCCTTGGTCATAGTTTCTTGATATATTGGCGCTAGATTTTGCATTTGGAGATAGATAGACACGGTACACAGTTATTAGAAGGCATAAGTATACCTTGGCTTCAAAAGTATCAGGATTAAAATCGCTATTAAAACCATGTGAACCAACAATATACCTACATGTATTCCTAACATGTTTCAAATCACAAAGCATTCATACCAGTCGTTTTACTGTCACATTATTTGAAGAAGTTTTTTGTGCCTTGCTAGTGCAAAAATTGATATATTGATGCACCAAACTGAATTAGATTTCAATGCATTTTAATACCATAGTTTAACTATGGTAATATAATAATAATAATAATAATAATAATAATAATAATAATAATAATAATAATAATAATAATAATAATAATAATAATAATAATAATAATAATAATAATAATAATAATAATAATAATAATAATAATAATAATAATAATAATAATAATAATAACAATATCATTACGTTTTAGGCAAGTGAGCCTAATTTGACTCTTGGCAGATGTCTTTCATGTAGAATATATGACTCTTTTGAGCTTTCATTCATTTCCCTCATAATCTTATTACCAAAAGTCATTATGACTAAGTTTGGTTTGGTGCACTTCCTTATATTAAGTAGCTCTACATAAAACACCACGCAAACCGTGATCTATGTGCGGCTCCAAGCTGAACGCATTGTCCTCTAATCACTTTTTACCGTATGAGCAGCTTCCTACCATTTAACATTATGTCGGTCAATATCATTCTAAATATCCTGAATGCACAATGAAATTAACTCTGCTCCACCGGAGCCCCGTTGTAAAGGTGTAGATTTCCAAATAAAATCATCATAATCATCATCATAAGCATAAACATCATCATCGTAATCATCATCATCATACTGTTTAACGATATTATATTTATATATCGCGTGCTGGGCTGGATATAAAGAATCTTACATGGCTGAAAGTGAGTTATGATTTTTCTCTCAGGAGGGATCGTTTTTGGTGGGGAAATTTACAAGTGACCACAGGTCACCAGTGATTTTCCACACCAACAACGATCCCGAGTGACAGAAAATGGTAACTTCCTCTCCAAGCCATGTAAGATTTGTATATTCTATGTTCAGTTGGATATTCATCACAAAATGCTCTAGGCTTACGTTCAACGCCAACCTGGCGTGCCTTGTTTGTTTACGTTCGTTGCAATTATTTCACGTCACGCGTGACATATAATCAAACATCACTCGCACACTTTTAATTTTGTTTAAATGTCAATGCATCACGTCACTGATGCAGGGGCATCATAATTCCAATGCTTAGGTCATGTGATCTACAGTCAGTTATTACTTCTCAGTTTCATTCTAGAAAATGATAATTCACCCTCCATCAAAGAATAAAACTGCATTGCACATGTGATTTATGTTTTCGTACTAAACGTATCTGAAATGACTCTCTTTCTGTGGAGCAATTTAGCATATAAAAATGAAAGAAGCAAAACTATCGCGAAATCTATTCCCAGTGATCAAACACTTTTAATTCGCTTCAATGAGCGCCAAAGAAAGCTGTTGATGTGTGGTCTCCGACACTACGTATATGCAATAACTGGCATAGAAAGGAGCGCTGTTCATCTGAATTCTACCTGTGTTTTCTGGCACTACAGATATCATAGTGGCACTGAGGGCCTCTTTAGCAGCAATGTCGCTTCAAAATCATTACAATTCAGATGAACATGAATTGGTTTATTATCAGCCTTGAAAGAAATAAGCTGAAAAGCAAACTTTAATACTTCCAAAAATAAGCCAATATATGTTGAATAGGGTAAGACATTTCATTTCGATATCAGGCCAAGTTTGTAATGGAAAATAGGATGTTATGAAGCAGGTGTGCTGCAGTGCAGAAACCAGTTTAATTTAGTACCATAGAAACAAAGTAATAAGTAGATCCATTTATAGATTTGCGACCGCACGGTTGAAGGTGAAGTTTCTCAAATATAAATGCTAATCAACCTAAATGGAAAGCATGAACGGAAGAATATAGCCCAAATAAGGTGCATTATGGAAAGACAGTTAGTTGTTATTATGTAAATGTAGCAGGAAGAAGGAAATAGATATGAAAATAGAAGCATCGATATATGGTAGTCAAAGAAGTACACTAGACATCAGATATGTTTCCAATTTGGTTTTAACAAATCGAGAGACGCTACGTATATCAGGATCGTAAAATATCATGCCAGTTTATGATCACATCTTAGTAAGCAGAGGAAAAGGTTGCTTTCGGTTGAGGCACATATAATGCAAGTCAGATTTTTGGTAGTGCAGGTTGAATATTATCTGGCCACAAGCATCTTTGAGATAATTATTTGCCATAAATTGGAGTAAGTTACTACCTGTTGCAGACACGAGATCGCCTATTGTATGTACATACATTTTCACCTACTGGAATGTTTTATTATGCTTGATCGCATGCTTGCGTGTCAGATACTTTGACAAACATGGTGAATCCAAAAATTCAAGAACTCAAACGCTTCGAAGGTCAAAGAAAAGAACGACAGAAAAGTATTACACATGGGCTAAATATAAATGATCGGGAAACTCGCAATTTTTTTTTGTCACGAGCAGACCGTTATCATGCTGACCACCTAGATAAAATAGGATTAACACATGCAAATCGTATGCAGATTGATTACATCAAAGACAAATCAGTATCAATTTGATCTCAAATTTACAACTTTCACATTTATATGTTAAAAATACATGATATACTGCAGTTGTGCAATGGCATACAATCAGGAGCAATGAGGAATCCAAAATACTCCAATATCAGCATGCTGCCATATAAAGATAGGTTACTGAACCATTCAATTTATTTATGGACTTAGACATAGACAGTGGCAAGATCGGCCATGGAGTGTAGAGGGATTGGCTTGTGAAAAAAAAAAAAAAGAAAATCGGGTGCGGGGTTAGAACTACACGGAAGATGTGGCACTGTTGCTGCTAATTGTATAATGCAATATCATATGAACTCATAAAGGTTTGCCTGGCGTACATCGTGAAACCTTTAAGAATATGTATATATATTCTTTTTAAATATGTTTTGCACTTCATTTTGACATTTTATTTGTTAATGTCGCAAATATAATTTGGCAAAAATATATGACAGACTCTGTGGACAAAGAATTGGTCTTCATCACTAGTATGATGGTTGTGTACATTTTCAGCAAGAATTAGAATACTATTAAAATACGAAAGAAGGTGGGTTTGTCTAATTTAAATTAAAATTTGACCAGCTGATGTTTATAGAGATCTTCCTATTTCATTAATTTAAAATGTTTTAAATTGGAGCAGGATGTGCATTACAGGTACTGTGATTAATTATATGTACAACCCATTTTGAGCTAAAAACAGGTACTTAAACGATGTGTCCAAGCAAGAAGACAATAATTTACACCTGACAAGACCAGCTTATTGTTTATAGTGAGCAGCACATTTGATAAAAGAAAGGTTTTAATCTTCATTATGCCAGTAAACTGAAATACTTTGGATGAAACTTTTTGAGAATCTTTTTACAGGTTAAACGTTTACCAAGAAAAAGACGAGGGAAATTAAACTTATCTATACAGTCTTAGTAGGTGACATCTATTTCGGCAGAAGGTATATATATATATATATATATATATATATATATATATATATATATATATATATATATATATATATATATATATATATATATATATATATATATATATATATATATATATATATATATGTATATATATATATATGTGTGTGTGTGTGTGTGTATTTGTTTAAAGGCTTTTGAAATAGCATACATTTGGTCTATTTAAAATTTAGTGATAATTTGTTTACTTTTAAACATTTGCATATTTTTTTCTTACTAAGAGTCAATGGTAGCGAAATTTTCAATTGCCACTTTAAGTTAACTAAGGATACTGAATGATGTGATGTCATCTGCATAGATGATAATTTTGAAAAGTGAGGACGCTAAGTGTATGTTATTTATATAATAATGAATAAAAGGGACCAGGTATGGAGCCATGAGGAACTTCAGTTGTTATCCTATTGGAGCTGGACTCCACATTACCCATAATGAGATACTGCTTAAATTTTGTAAGAAGCTGGAGAAGATACCCAGGGCAGATTCGAGCGTGCCATAATAAATTTGTTTTCTGAAAGAGTATTTACCGATTACGGGTATCAAGCGCCTTTGATAAATCCATGAATAAGTTGATAGGTACTTTGCCCTTATCCATTTCGAGAAGTAATCTGTCAATACATTTATATGAAGCAAGTTCAGTTGAAAGACATTCCGTGGTCCTTTACTGATTATCAAAATAAAAGTTGCAATTTGCGAAATATTGATGAATTTGATTTAATGTAATACGTTTGAATACTTTAGCCATGACAGGGAGTACGGGTTTCAGAGTATAATCGTCAAAGCATTGGATCGTCCTTTTACAGTTTTGGAGAACGTTGGCTACTTTCAAAATATTAAGAAAACTTCTAAATGTAAGAATTTGATTTTCTATGTACATTAATCATTGATGATTTCATATTTAATAAATTTAGAAGATTGACAGAGAGTTTGTTGTATCTGTGACTATTTTCGACCTTCATGAAGTCAATAATATCTAACACAGTTTCTTCTGTTATAAGCTCAAGCTGAAATGTATGATGTATTTTTTTAGTGTAAGGCACGTGAGGAGGGCGCTCCTGAAAGAGGGAAGAGCAAATGTTTCAGTGGAAAGTTCCGATTCGGAATATTCCGGCCCCCGCATATACCCATTGAAGATTGAAAATTTTCAATACTGCTAATTAGCATAACTTAAATTACTACAACTTTTGTTTTAGATTCATTAGTGCAATGCAATGGTCAACAACCCCAGAGTAGAAGTCAAAATGGCATCTCTATCTATAATAGTTTAAAAGATATTCAGGTTTATAATTTCAAATGCTGCTAATTAGCATAATTTAAACGTCTATAACTTTTAGATGCATTACATGAGCAATGGTCAATAACCCCCAGTAGAAGTAAAATGACATTTCTATCTATAATAGTTTTAAAGATATTCAAGTTTTAAAATTTCAAATGCTGCTAAGCAGCATAATTTAAATGTCTACAACTTTCCTTTAAATTCATTAGATGCGCACTGGTCAATAGCCCCCTAGTAGAAGTTAGAATGACATCTCTATTATACTTTTACAAATATTCAAGATTTAAAATTTTAAATGCCACTAATTTGCATAATTTTAAACATATTTATTCCTCTGTATAAAATAGTCAAACTCCTTGCATGGAGGAACTATCTTGCCAAGCTTGGAGTTTCTATGTATAATAGCGTCCGAGAAAAGTGTCGAACAAATTTGCTAGTAAAGAAAGAAAGAAAGAAAGAAAGAAAGAAAGAAAGAAAGAAAGAAAGAAAGAAAGAAAGAAAGAAAGAAAGAAAGAAAGAACAGAAAAGTGTGTGTTGACACTCACACTTTAATAAAGTTGCGTATTCCTATTCGTATTTGTCCCCTTCAAAAATGGCGCTGTAAACAGTATTTTTCACATCTTCCTGTCTGGAGAACAGCTTATTTTGGCCGATTGAGGCGCTGATAGTTGTGGAAGTCTGATGTCACACTACCAACCGCGACTTGATCAATTTGTCGATCTCGGGACTGGTGAAAATTCGTTGTTATTTTGCCTAAATAGAAAATGTTATCGATATCAGAATTTAATGAAATGAGGAAGCATGGAACAAATGGTACAAAAAAACAGTCTGAAGGAATTACTGGAGTTGGAAACGTTGGGTTGCTCTTTCCTTTAAGTCTTTTTAAACTATTGTTTATTGTCATCTAGGTATTTTTAAGTATCATATTTTTTATTTTTGAAAACATCTTTTTAAAGTACTCTTACTTAGCAAGAGAAATTGTATGTTTCAGAGTATAATTTTGAATGCATAGGTACAAGTTCAAAATTGCATACTTGATGCTTTTGGGCTGTAATCTTTTCAGTGCTTTCATTTGTCTTTTTATTTATTTTGTAATTCCTTGGGTTATCCATCGGGACCTTCTATGCTTATGTTTCTTGTACTCCGCAGTTTTAATTTGTAAATGTTTATCCATAGCGTTACAAAATCTTTCATGCATTATTTTGTAAGATACATTGGGATCAAAACGTAGGTCCGTCCTTTTTTAGTTGATATTAAATAATTGCATTATTTGTTTCTTGTAAAAAATATATTCGGGAAATGACATGTCCAAAAGTCCTTAAATTTAGAATGTTTTGAAGAAATCAAGTCCTGAAAAATCACATATAGGAAATAACGGAATAGAAAATACATTTGTTATGTGCAGGTGAATGCCACATCCATACATTAATGCGTAGGGCACCAGAGTTACGCTTTGTATCCAGTAGCCATGCAAAGTGAGTGACATTGAAAGCTGTCCATGTTTTTGTGGGCCAGTGAGTAGCAATATGAACGGTTCAATGGATTTAACCCTTGTCATGGCCTACTTGCCATTGTGTCAACAGGTTTACAGAATATCAAGACCACGGTATGCATCTATGTGTTTTGAATGATGACATAGTATACTCAAAGGGTGTGCTTAGCTTATGTTGCACTCAATTATGGACTTATTATGTCAACGTAACCGTGCATTAAAGCTTATAATTAAACCTGATTTGTTTGTGATTCCAGCTTCACAGACATTGTCACCTTTAACCAACACAAGCAAATCACAGATTACCATGAAGCAAAAACAAACACATAAATGGTAGTCATCAATTGCATGTGTTTCTGTTATGGCACTTCCATCAATAGGACACACCTACGCGTAAATTCTGTTTTAATATTTTGAAAAACTAAGACTTCATACACGAGGCTATCCGACTATTGCCACTCTCTAAGAATATATAAGGAACTCAGTGCCGTGTTGCAAAGGATTCTCAAGTTGCACACAGCAAGAAAAAATGAAAAAAAAAAAACATGCTGATTTACCTGATTTACCTGAAGTCAGGATAGAGAGCTCAAGAAATGTAACATCCAAAACTAAATGTGCCGTGACAGGCGAAATTATTTTTTCCCGTGGACCTATTCTGATTAAAGGTCGTGATCACATAATTACAACCAAAGTCTTGATGGGTAAAGAACTACTCATACAACATTTACAAAAAAATTGAAGTCTCCATGGAAAAAGAAGTACACAATGTAGCATTTGTAAAAGACAAGTTCAGGCCTGAAGTACAAACAACTGTTGCGATGACATTTATAAAAGACAGAATGAAGTGTTCACGAGTTTAAAAACTACTGCAATGACATTTATAAGAGACAGGATGAAAAACCACTGCTGTTGCATATAGAAAGAGAGGTTGAAGAACTACTCCTGATGTATTTAGAAAAAAACAGGTTGTAGTCTTGATGGACAACGCACTACTGCTGTTGGATTTAGATAAGATAGTTTCAAGTGTTGATAAACAAACAACTACTGCGATGAGATTTATGAAAGAGAGGTTGAAGTTTTGATGGACAAAGCACTTCTGCTGTTGCATTTTGATATAAGCTGGTTCAGGTTTTGACAAACAAACAACTACTGCGATGGCATTTATAAAAGAGAAGTTGTAGTCAGGATGGCCTGAGAACTACTTTTGTGGCATTCATAAAAGATTAAAGCTTTGGCAGACAAGAACTACGGTTATGACATTTATAAAAGGCAAGTTGAAATGTTGATGGATAAAGAACTGCTGCTATGACATTTATAAAATACAAATTGATGTCGTGATGGACACAGAGCTACTGCAGTAAAATTTATAGAAGACAGTTTAAAGTCTTGATGGACACTGAACTGCTGCTATGACGTTAATAAAAGGTAATTGGAAATCCTGATCGACAAAAATACTGCCGGTACAGTTTTTTTTTAAAGAAGGGGTGCAGTCATGATGGACCAACAACTAAAGCCCCTAGTAGATAATGCCTCATTATTACAACGATTCACAAATGAGAACTAGCCACAAGGGCCTTCATGGGTAAAACTAATTTATTTTGAAATAACATTCTGCTTCAACATCAACACACGTGCCTTGCTTCTTACGTGATTCAGCGAAGATTTTGCATAGAAATACAGGTACACTAATTTGCTATGGGGATTCGTTCATCTGTGAGTCCAGAGGATATACACATGTGCGGTACACCTATCCCAATCATACTTCTCTCCCTCTAAGCCACTGCAATGTAGCACCATACAGGTCTTAATAAGCCAAATTATAAGATTCAGAAAGAATAAAACACTGGATTTTCTGCCAAGTTAATAGAATTAAATGTCCTGCGGCAGACCCAATTTGAGTTTATTCCTGTGTTGTTGTTTTTTTGTCTGTGATTTCCCATCTTTCCAACTTGACCATTTTGATCAATAACGTGGAGAAGGTGGAAAAATCATAGCTGTGTACATCTGGAATATTAAATAGAACATACAAAGACTATAGAGAGTCGCTAAGATATCAATGCAATATGAAATCATTACTTGTCAACATTACGGATCTAAATTCAGTCGAAAACCGTCCACATTTTGAAAAGTCCATCAACATGAACATCACCAGATTTAACCAAAAAAGACTTAAATATCCACCAAGCAATATATTATTCATTGACTATTTAAACGGGGCAACATATGATGTTGAAAACATAAAATCATAACATCATAACTGTTATGAAAAAAAAGGACCGGTAAACAGTTTTCAGCAATGTCAGAGAAACTGCACCGGGTATTTTGAGCAAACAAGAGCCATTGATATCAAAACCTGGCAGCCATTTAACAAAGTTGGAATGTAGAAGACAAAGGTAGTCATACCAACAACTTAGTATCAATTTTATATTAGTGAATGAATGTGAAATGCAGTATGGAGGAAAACATTGCTCTCCTGACTTGAGACAGGTACTGCTTAAAGGTAGTAGTAGTTTAAATCGGTTGAATGCAAGCAGCTCTCAACCTTAGGAAATAACCTGCCTTATGTATGCATTGTATAAAATGTCAGCTACAGTTTTTATGCTTAGTAATTTGCTGCATCATTTACATAACACCCCACATCCATCTGATATTTATATGATAAATTTTCATTTTTGCCGAAAAAACTGCCCCTGTTTCGTACTCTTTTAATATAAGAGTGAAAGACCGGAGTCGAAGTTGTCGAAATTGGTGCATACTTTAGCAAAGGCGATCAACCTTGACACATAGATACCTTAAGCTGGCCAAGGTCTAATATTAAAATTCGATGTAAGTGCAGTTTACTATGTGAAATTAAAATCAACATGTTTGCCATATAAGTTAAACGTTAATTCACTATTATCCTTATATATCATTATATCTGGAAATGAACATTCGATGTCATTTTCTGTAGTTTTCTTTAATTCCAAATCATCTGGGTATATTTGTAAAATATATTTTTTGAAAGTGTTTATTACTAATGCTGAATAGATCTTCAATGTATCTAAATGTCAAATTGAATTATTTAACATAAATTTGTTTCTTTTTTGCTAGTTTACCATAAAAATTATACTCATAGTAGAACATATAATATATATATATATATATATATATATATATATATATATATATATAAATATTATCAATCAGAAAGTTTATAAATTCGACAAACTGAGAATATTCAAATGTAGACTGGCCATCCTTCACATCTTTACTGAAGCGTGTACCTTGATAAGATATGTTCATTCTT
Source organism: Hermodice carunculata (assembly GCA_964020975.1). Lineage (NCBI taxonomy): Eukaryota > Metazoa > Annelida > Polychaeta > Eunicida > Amphinomidae > Hermodice > Hermodice carunculata. The sequence continues at coordinate 924,093 of CAXHWN010002187.1, read as the reverse complement.
TGAACGTTTTTGTTGTTCAAGGTGTTAAGGCAGTCTTGAAATTGGTTGACATAGTGCATTATTTTTGTACAATAGGAAGATCGCCAATTATTATATGACCAGGATGAGTGAAATGTAAGGTGAATAATGACATGGACATGCGTATTTGTGTTCTTTATAATCATCTAGATAAATTCTGTAAAAAGTTTTGTGAGGTTAAATGTATTGGAAGCAATAGTTTTCATATTTTTATATGAAACCTTTGGAGCAGCACTATCAGGTTAATCTGGTATGCATTATCGTACCTTCTTAATATGTAAAATGTAGGATAATCTAGGTGATCGGCACCCCTATGATAATTACTTAATTTAATGAAATCATCCTTTGGTGTCTTTCTGTCAACAGTTCCAGGTTTAGAAAGTTTATCGAAAGCTATGACATTGATGATATGATATAATGTTTTCTCAAATTCCTTTCTTATGAAGAATTTGATATCTTGGTTTATGTGGTTCAAAACTGATGATGGTATGGAATTAAATACTAATAATACGAACTGTATGGAGACCATTCGGATTAATAAATTTTCTAATCAAAACCTTTGGTGTTGCTTGCAGTAGTTTGACTTTTTAAAATGTTTACGATGTCCATGTGAACGCACATGCATTGTCTGAGTATTTACCAATTGTGATAAATAACCAATTTTAGAATAATTTTTGGAGACATTCCCTACCCATTTTATTCGATTAATAAGCCAAATGGGCCAAACCGTAGCCAATTCTTTCTGCTAAGATAAATCTCGATCTTGTCGACCATTTCTGTCAACCCTGTTTCTGTCTCTACTTGTATTGGTATGTTTTTTTTGTAACTTCTGTAGTGAATACATGTCTTGGTTTTGAGAAATATCTACCCTTTAGTCCTTCTTTTTCTCTGAACTGTAGTTCGGCGCCCACGAATTCTGAGATGGAGCTCTTTGCTAGCTTCTCAGACAAACTGAAGTCCACAAAACTCACAATAACAACATCCTACACTGGCTACTCCTAAATTATCCCAAGGGCGTGCATACAGACGGTGAGGATGCTGGTACTTTAACATTCAGTGACTCTATCGAACCACACATGGTTATTAATCGGGCAATATTCATGCAAACATCAGAGTCGAATTTCGGTGCAGCTTAAAGATAATTTCTACACTCCTGGGTCTTTCTCTGTCTGGCCATTGACCAGACACAACTATGTGGCGGTTTTTTGTCTTGCATCCAAAACTATCTTTGTTACACTGTTCTTAAGACCAACCAGGCACTCAGAACCCCTGCACAATAGACTGACTGACTTATATTGGGAACGTGCGCCAAGCAAGAAAGTGTAGAAGCATGCAAGGCATGAAGTAACATAGATTTAAATTTGTGCTTGAAAATATTGAACAAGCGATCGAAGAGAAGTCAGGGCACCTATATGGCATCACTAGAACTTAATTATTTCATCAGGTGGTGCCACAATTTTAATTATTATCCTTCTGTGAACCCGATTCTCTTTAAACTGAAGGGAACACAGCTTGGCGTAATCTCTTTGAATGTTGTTCACTGAGTGATGCGGCTCTCATTTTCCAATGTTGATTATTTTTATCGATGATAAGTATATGTACGAGATTCAGCGTGGTCTATCATACTAACTTCGCATGCTTCACTGAATTTTTAGGCCATTAAACCTAAGCCAGCGACAATCATTTACTTACAATGTAAATTATGCGACTTTGCTTTGTATTCGTTTTTCACGACTTTATCACATATATTATATGAAAGCTTAAAAGTTATTTCTGCCTGCGAAGATAGCTCTATTTGAAGTACGCTGGTTGGTACATTTTGAAATTCCAATGACACAGATCCTATTTAGTTGCAAGTGTGCATTAATTACAAGCACACATGTAAATGTAAATGAAGTCTATAAATGTTACAAAAGTTTTGCATACAATAAGATAATGCAACTTTCTGATTGGCAGTACTGTTAACACTGCAATGTTCACCTAAAAGTAAACGAATGCACATTTCGTGATAACAATAGTGCATTTTATGTAAATTAGATTTGTGTATTATGTTGATCATAGTTTACATGATATTTGGAAATTAGAATGGACTCGATATGTGTAATTGGCTATACTTCACTTTTTAACTTCTGTCCGTGGTTAAGGAAACGAACTAAAATGCAAGTAAAATATCCTGTTTCTTGTAACCTACCCATTGGTCATCAATTCAGTGCATGTTACAGAAATGTTAAGTTCACACCTATTTATACTTTGGGAGCAGAAGCTGCACGTATATGTAAGTGCGGTAGTTCTACCGACGCTCCACATTTACAAGAATTAACCATGATTCTGTTGTTCCAACCGGGGGACTATGGTTCAGTGATGTCAATTAAACTACTGCTTAATTCCTTTTATCTTTGGAACTATTTGCGGTAGCTAGATCTGCATGTGTAAAGCGTTCTCCTAAAATTCAAAGATATGGTAGGATTCGAACCTGGATGGCTCTGAACGATGACCTCTCTGAAACATTGCACCATTTGACTCCGTGTCAATTGACTGACCCTTTTCTTTACATTGGTCAAACTGCTCGTGCGTTCAAGGGGAAACTATGGTTTAAGCATATTTGATGGAAAACCAATTTGCCAACAAGCTCGCCAGCCAATATTTTGGGCCTGGTGTTACGCAACGAGTGCATTGAAAATTACAACTGAAAGCCTCTCTTAGATTGTTGAACAACATGACGTTCAAAGTGCAAACGCAAGTTGCTCTTATCAAAATCACGCGTAGTAGTTTCTTGTACCTTCTGACAGAGGTATCATCTCCTGATCGCGGTGTCTCCTTATTTTACACAACACAGGAAAGTTTCCCTAAAAAAGTTTGAATGCCAAGTTGACAGCAAACGAGGGCACGGTAATTCTGTTTTTAACCAAATGAGAGTGCATCAGTTCTCAAAATTATTGACATTCATTAACGTACCAAAATGGGTTCACTCGGCTGATGATTAATGTCTCTTTCAAAACAACCACATATGTCCACCCGGTGTTCTTTAACATCATACATACTCTGTGACAAAATTTAAGAAATTACGTACGTGATGTGTTATAGGTCGGAGATTCAAGTTCAGTGACAATATGTATGGAAAATGATATTCACATAACAATATCAAAATTCAAACTGTGTCACAATTTAGTTTGGAAGTAATGAAATACGATCACAAACTGTGAAAGTACTGAGCAAAGCAAGTTGACATAAAAATTATCAGGTCTCACACAGAAGATAAGATGAGCCCTGCAGTTTGGAAGAACTCACTCTGGTAGTCTATACGTTTACCTGAATAAATGGCTAGAATTATGCAAACAATAGGTTCGATGTCCAGAGTATCTATTACAAAAATAAATAAGTGAACAAATCACAGTACCTATTATCACGTTCGATGCAAACATTTGGGAAATTAAAGGTTGAACAACCAAAAGAAATTATCATTGTGTCAACAGCGGGAACCATGACGCAGGTTTTTAAGACGTGATTGTCAAAAGTTGTATCTAGAAGTGGGTATGTATACGTATTATGTTTACGTAGCTTTTGAATTGTGTTTTTGACCATTAGTTACGTCGATGACTAAACCCCATATGCAAAATCATAGCCATCTTCAAATATTTAAATAATAATGTAACTTAACTAACTAACACAGCTTTACTAATCAAGAGATATAAGCGAAAGGTAAGCTATGTAGATGAAGTTACAATGTCTGAGCAAGGTTGCCTGACCTTTGGCTACAAATTGGCAGCTGGAGTTATAAGATCTTGATAGAAGAGTCAAAAACTGATCACTGTAATAGTAAAAACCTAACTGCCCATCCAATATATGCTGTTTAACATGATTGGGACAGGATCAAAAGGCCATGAATCTACGTGTTTCTGATAGTTAACTGATGGTTTAATGGGTAAGGCTGAAGTTAAAGAAAATCTTGCGTAGATAACTGACGTTGGAAATTCGCTGATTTGAGATTCACATGTTCTGCTAAGATCAAACAAGATATTGTCCGCACAGTAACACAGTACAGGCGTCTGTTAATATCCGGTCGTGAGACTTGTCATGATTGGCCTTGACATACTTTTCAATTTAGTAGGGTACGCATAAAACAACGGTATTATGGAGCTAGTGCGGTACTGATGGTGTTACTGGTGATATTGATCGCTATATAGGGGGGAGAGACACCTGGGGGTAAATAAATCAGACTCATCCAATTAACCAGTCTTTGCCAAAAGTAAATGGGGTATCATTAAAATTAGGCCCCAGATATCTTCATAAATATATATGAGCACCATAATTTTAAACAGGCAATCACCTTGACATTTTGTAAGAGTAGTATTATGTGGAGACCTTGAACATATTGCATTTGGGATCGATCCATGGATATGAATGCCTTTTGGAGGAGATAATGGAGCTTTCAAATGGCGTTCCACTAACTGAAACTGCTTAGAATATTCCTGTACAAAGCAAGATCACAGTTATAATAAATAATAATCAACGCAATCTTTGAGCATAAAATACCATGTGATCTCACTGCAACTACAAATATATAATGTGTCACATTGGGATACATGTAAAAGTACATAGAATTTGCAATCTTTCAAGGAACCTGCTACATTGGACATTTAATAGGGGCTATTTAAAGTTCAGAAGCTCTGAGCAGCCTACTTTCCTAACTTTCCTCCTTGCTGCGAAATTACGCTCTTTCATTATACAACATTATACATTCAAAAACAGTAGTGCCACATATTCCATGCAGGTCTGAACAAAGCAAAATCCAATCTTTCTATGTTCTAATCGAGTCACTCTCTGTTTCTAAGCCTGTACCTTAATTAATAATTAATATTAAATCAATATTATCACGTTCAATGCAACATATTTTGATAATTTAAGACTGAGCTGTCAAATGAATTTATCAATGGTCCATCGGCGGGAAACTACCAAGCATGTTTAGCAGCTTTATTTATTTTTTTATTTTTTTATATATTTTTTTTTTTTTTTTTTGAGGCTGGTTACTTACCTTCGCCTTAAATTTGATACAGACAATCTATTTGAAATTAAAGAATGTCATGTAACACTGGTTCATGCTCATAATGACAGTACTTACTGCACCTATAATAAATAGTGTATGCACCAAAATAGAAAAAACATGACAAAATTCAGAGAAGGAAAGCCACATAATCTTGACCTTCAAAAGTTTAAGTACACAATTGCTGCCGTGAATTTTAACTTAGGCCCAACATAAAAGTATCACAAATCAATCCAACCCCGTGTATGCACAAAGAAAAGAAACAATCAAATTAAATTCCTAACTTGGTGATGCTACTAGAATTGAAAACCAATGTTGATATATAACTAGCACAGTCCTAGATCAGAAACAGGAACAAAACAATCCCTGAGAATTTTGTGAATGTATCCATACGTTAATAAAATGGTATAAATCTATGTGTTGATTGAAATAGCTGTGAGCTTTCCGAATATACACCTGTGTGCGTTTTTCTCTATCCCTTTAATTACAATCCTGGCTGAACATCGCGTCCATTCAAACTGGAAAGGAGGTCGTTTAGCTGTCTACTTATGTTATGAATTATAATACATGCATGTGGTAATGGAAAATCTGAGAACATAAAAATATTCACATGTTAAATACCCGTTGCGGCTGTGACCCACCTCCAGGCATTTACCCAACCAATAGACACTCTCTACTCCACACAAAGGAGCAAATGCAAATATCACAATTTGCAACAATTTGCAAAGGTAAAAGTTGTATATTTCATTAAATTAGGTTGTTATGAGAAAATAAATCTTTAAAGATTCTGAGTGAAACAAGCCAAACTGAAATTCTTAAAATTGAAGAATCCAAACGTCATGACGATGTCACGATATTTTCAACAGAATTTATGACAGTACTTCAGCAGGCGTACTTTATTGCATCGTCTTGATTTAAGTTAATGATACATAAATCTTAATCTGAAAGCAAAATCTCCGAACTCCGAACCAATGAATACATTCAGATATATTATTTTCAAGGCACAGTCAATTGTCAATGAACATATTTGACAACTTCAAAGTTAATTAAAGTCATCAATTTCACGATATATTTCAAGAATAAATAAATTTAGCATTGAAGCATGAATATTTAAGTCAAGAAACATGTCTAAATTCTCTTCAGTATTCCCCCCCCCCCCAAAAGAAGTATCTCCTCGAAAAAGTTGCAAAGTTATTTGAATAATGTTTTACGTTCATGCAAGCAATATTGGTAATGTGTCTGGTATTAAACGATAACTATTTTGCTAGAGGAAAATTTACTTTCATTGATTTCTGCATTGACTAATTGTCAATCTAAGAAAGATGTAAATATATATAATTACTCCCCATGGAGGTAACTTTGATTTATTAGAAAAACCATTGCCCAAATTAAGAAACATTGCCAAAAAGAAAAAAAATCCACTTAATAAATTTTCTATGGTATATGATTATACAGTACTCTTAACAGAATATTTCTCAAACCAAAACGCAGTTTTTGTAAATATGTTCACATTGATATATTTATAACTATTAAGATAAACATTTTAATTATTCGTTTATCAAGTGATTCTTTAACATTTTCACGGGCAAATTTGTATACAAAGCAGAAACATTAAAAAAACTAATACCTTTAGCATTTTGAGGTAGAATTGTACAAACACATTCCATCGAATTAGTAAAACTCACAAAGCAATTAATTCCGGTGTGCTTGTATATTGTATTACAGTACTTATGCAGATAGTCTCTAATGGTAGTTAAGCATAGCGTAACCTCAATCGGTGAGTGTTTTTGTGGTATATTTTGATGCAGCTGTAATGAATCTTGCTTTATGAGGATTTTAATCTAATTTAGGAATCAATATGAAACTGGTTATTGACGAGTCTTTGCGAGATAGTCGCACGTTTATACTATTCTTACGTATATCTTTCTGCACAGTAATTAGTCCATTAGTTTTGTCTTTATGTAGAACATAAACATCGTTACCTTTTAATCTGGATAAGAGTTATTTATACCAATTTTCACATCTACCTAATTTATTTGTAAACAAGGCCAAAATTAAAACCAGTTTTATTAACATTTTTATCACAAATTTTTGATGGAAATTTGTTAAAGCAATGGTAATTTCAAGTAGTCTGAAATTATCAGGAAAATGACCTTTCGGTTTCAATTTTCTCGTGGGATGTTAATTTCTCAGTATTTTAATATTTGATAACCAACCTGTCAATTACGTGAATCGATTTTTCTGCCTTGGCCCAGTTTAAACAATATTCCCCAAAGCCTTACAAATATCACAACAAATAATGTCAATGTTGCGTTTGGAACGTATACGAAATTTTGTTCCTTTTTTCACTAGTTTTAGTGTTATTTTTATATTATATTTAGATCCCCTGTGAAGACATGTTTGTAATGGGGGTAAACGAATTTGGAAAATGTAATCTTAGTACAAAAACCACAGTTTTTATGTTATCAATTTCTTTGAGAGTAATAAATTAGAATTTTTTATATATAATTTATAATGGACTGACGTGTATTATGACAACATTTACGTTAGCAATAGTAGGGTGTTTTCAGCCTACCTTCATCTGGAATTAAGTTCCTGACATATTTTAATTTGAAAACAAAAGACGGCAGATTAGCTGAATCGATGATTTTGTGGGTGAAAGGAACGCTCAGAGCAGACTATCTCTTTCATTTCATTTGTTACGACAGGTTTACAAGCTGTTGAAGTGTAAGCACAATTTTTTGAAATTGGTTTGACACATTCGATATTATTCTGTGGTAATAAATTGTCTACAAAGCGTCCAAGCCAACCCTACCTGCCGTCACATGACTAATGTTCTGAATGAAAATGTACCTATTTTACGTTGGAATAATATGTACTCGAAAGGGGGGGGGTGAAATGGTGTATTTTTGCATGTGCTGTTATAAGCTCTGTAGGTTTCAGTTGTTGTCTCTTTGCATGGGACTCTATTGTGTCCAATGTTATCATATAAATACCTGTCTGCTGTGCCATGGACCATACTGTTTCAGTCTTTGCTTGTTTGTTGCAAGAGGATTGCAGATGTATTTTGATGACATTTTTATGTCTCAACTATTTTAGCAAATTTAAGTCAGACAGTTGTTTCAATCCAGAGTACCAGAACTTTTCATGTAATGAAACACCCGCTGATACATTGATACAGATTTTAGACGCAAACAACCATTCAAAATCACAAAGGTTCGTGAAAATGTCAATAAAGTAATTTCGACATAGTTGGTTGATCCTTGATACTAACAGGCAAATATAATCACATTACTTCTAGTATAACCGTGACTATAGATGAATACATGTTTAATACTTTTCTAGTACTGCATCTGTGAACTTCTTAATTTAGGTGAACTGGTAGACATTTAGATAGTTTGTCGAAGGGAGATTTCTTATTCATTTAAGTTTGATAGAATTTGAACTTAGCGAGAGTGAAGATATCAAAGAGTACTTTCAGTTTTTTTAGTTTATTTTTTTAGAAATAGACCTTTTTGGGCACGAAATTTTCACATCCTATTATTCTTATAGCTTTCCTTTGTAGCTTTATGTATCTGTCTCAATTTTGCTTTATTAAAATGACATGGTATTAAATTATTTTTAAAAAAAGGATTGATATTCAATAAATTTAACTTGTTCAACGGACGATTCGGTGAAAAATTGTTGTGTTCAATTAATTTTTGAGTGTTTTTCCTCCAAATGTGATTGGAAGCTTTGAAGGACTTGTACCGTAGCTCAGTGCATAGCTGTGTATTACATCATGTCAGGATGAATTAACGATTTTAAAATAAAGTGAAGATCCTCATGAGTGCATTTTGACATTGTTAGTTAAGAAATGCCAGCTTTAACACAAGTATACATTGTCCTCTTGGAAATAGTTGATCGCACACTACTCAGAATACCATGAAGTTTGTTCATTTACTGATGTTTGAACGATATTTGAATGGGGTCTGTGTTTTTTGTTTTTGTTTGTTTGTTGTTCGTTTTCTTTTTTCGTTTTTTTTTTATTTTTGTTGTTTTTTTGTTGTTTTTATTTTGTTGGGTGAGGGTATGCGTACTTGGGTACCTCTTGTTCTACAGATTGTTCTTTTTTCTTTCTGTATCCTCCTTTTGCATTTTGATATCTTCTGTAAAACTGTTTGCCAGGTTTTCTTAAAACTTGGTCAAATGGAAATATATATATATATATATAGAGAGAGAGAGAGAGAGAGAGAGGAGAGAGAGAGAGAGAGAGAGAGAGAGAGAGAGAGAGAGAGAGAGAGAGAGAGAGAGTCCGATTCACATTTTTGTCAGTTTTTCTTCCCTTGGAAGGTAAAGTCAGCTGAGCTTAGCCTCTTTTCACAGCTTTATAATATTTAATTTATTGAGAATTGCGATAGGGATTTTATCTGACTGACTAGCATGGCATAAGGAACATTCCAGTCGAACTGTTCGTCAAGCGTTATGCAGAGAAAAACAAAAAGGAATATACATGGTCAAAAGGTGGAACAACATATTTTTTTTACAATTTGTGTGTTTTGGTTATGCTGCAGCTCAGCTTACTTGTCGGAAGCCAGCTGAGTTCATAGATTTTTTTATCTGTCATCCCTTCGCACCATAGCAATCAAAGTCTCAACCTGTCAAAATCGCTGTCCAGATCGTCGTCGTAGTGGGCAATCATGTATCATAAATGGGTTTTTAAAATTTGTTCAATACATTAAGGCGCCTAACTTGTTTGAATGAGATTTTTTTTATTTGTGTAAAGTAATTTTAAAATCGTCTACTCTAAACCAGAGAGGCCTATTACTTTAAAATCATACAGGGACACTTTCGTGGACTCCTACTTATTAAATTGTGCGACAGAGGGGGCGGTCATTTTTGTATTATTAATAAACTGGTGTGGGTGTGCATGCGTTCGTGCTTTTTGGGGGGGTGGGTGGGTGGGGGGAAATATAACCTCTTTCCCCAAACAGATCACTAAATTATCAACACACCGGGTAATAATGTAGCTTGTTAGTTTTTGTTGAGTTGTGCACTTGGTGGCACTCTTTTCATTCCAAAGTTTTCAAGAATGTTTGGGAATTGATTTATCAAATGCGAGGCATTTGGAGTCCAGTAAAACTGAATTAGCTCACTACCCTTTTTTTCTGGCCAGGCAGAAGTTACTGTCATTCTTTTAAATTACGTAATTGTTGGTCATAGATCCTGTTGATGAAGAACACCACCACGGTTTTTTTTTTTTTTTTTTTAACTATACTGAATCCATCACAGCTGACCTGGTACTCGGCTGGTCTCATCATTTTCATTTAAAAGTGTTGTGCACCTTCCATGCAACCATTGTCAACTGACAACCCACCCCCATCCCCACCCCCACTCCTGTATAAAAGCTAATTTGATAATATGGAATGCTCCTGATAACTTTGCTGCATTTTTCCCACTGAGCTGCACTATCTAACTCCTCTGCTGTACTTTCTGAGTCCTGTGTCGTATTTCTGGCACTCTGACCCTGCCCATCATTTTTGTCCTAGTGTGCCCTTTAGACTGTGTACTGTTCCTTTTGAAAAAAAAAGTGTTTGCAATTTCTGGCCATTCTGTCAATGTTGATATATCAAACATTTATATATAATATTTCAATTGATATTCTTAAACATGACACCATGCTGCAACTACATTTTCATATTTGATGAACTATGCTGTAAAAAACGATATTCCCCATGTATATCACTAGGGCAGTTGTACAGAATCATTCACTCAAGTGGGCCTCTGTCATATAGACATTGGATATACAATTTGTGGCTCTTACCATAAAATCTAAATAGAACGGTGGTTCTATACTTTCACTTGATGTGAATGAAAACTTTCTGTAGCTGGTACTTTTGTTTTTGCGTACTAATCAATCAAAGTACATGGTAAGAAATTAAGACAGACACACTATAGTGGTCTTACATAAGTGCAAGGTGCATGTGGGCGTAGTTCAGTCCTTCTGTGCAGAACGACTTCCTGGTAGTCATTACCCTATTCCGCAATCCGAACTCTTTGAATTACATAAGCTAACCTCTCACTGTCTAATATGGAAATAGTATTGTCTGTATTGCACGCGTTCTTCTGCAGAATTTTTGACATAGCCTGCATTAGCCTAACTGTATTAAAAGGTCTTCACCGGGTAACTCTCAGAACATGGTTTGGAGCCTGTCTCTCTGCGTAGCGGCTCCTTGTCTAAGCTAAATACTCAGCAAAGACAACCCACCTAATAATGAATAAATATGGACGGGCCAATGTTTGAATTAGCTAAGTAAGTGTAGCTTTGCTTAAAAATGCAGAACTTCAATGTGAATCAAGAATACCAAACTAAATATAATTACTGAATTTGTATCGTACTAGTGCAGATAAGAATAATTTGATTACCCCTGAACCAGTGTGAGCCCTTTCTAGCTGGATAGCTGACATTAGTTTAAAACACCTGTCAGTGTAAAACTGAAGTAGAAACAAACTGAGGTAAAATATTTACCCAGTGATTATAAAATAAACAGTTACAGCTAGACCACCTGTACAAACCTTGGGAATTCCTAACAAGTACTGTAACAATGGACACCAGAAAAGTATAACAAACCCCAAGATAACCCCCATTCCTCACTATGAAAGTCTCCCAACAATAATGTTCTATTTGGCTGTCATCTCTGAGTTAATTTTACAAAATAATGAGTCAAGTTTGTGACATTTGAGTAAATACTGTCAGTTTTAAGTAAGTTTTTACATTGAGTAAATGTGGACCTATGCATGCCAGCAAAAATGAAAGTCTGTAACATTTAAGCCAAGAAAATGTATTCAAAACACAACGTTTGTTAGCCAAGAAATAAGAACAATTGGGCAAACTTGTAATTTAGGCAGCTACTTGCTGCCAATAGCCCATGGGGGTTAAACCTGACTCAAAAGATGTAAGCTTAAATGTCAAAAAGAAGAATATTGAAACAAAATGATGCCAGAAGATAAAATTTAGTGGCAAAACAGGCATGTCAAAAATATCTTAAATTATTGTATCCACACTTTGTTACAACGTATGGATGTTTACAGAAATATTTGATCAAGTCCGTCTGTGAATCCTCTTGACTCAAGTTTATTGTAAATAAATTTGGTTCGAAATGCATAGTCATAAATACAAATACGACCAAATCCAAAAAATTGCGGCAAAAATGTATTATATCCAATGGTTTCCGGAATAAAACTGTTAGGGAAAGCATGGTTTACTATTTCAAAGTTTAACTCATCAATTTTTGCTGTTTGTTTTTTTTTTTTTTTTTTTTTTTGTTTTTTTTTTTTTTGTTTTTGTTTTGTTTTGTTTTGTTTTTTGGGGGTTTTTTTTTTGGTTTTTTAACATTTTTTTCGTTAGTTTTCTGTTTTTTTTGTTTTTGTTTTTGTTTTTGTTTTTGTTTGTTTTTTTTTTTTTTTGTTTTTTTTTGTTTTGTGTGTGTGTGTTTTTGTTTGTTTGTTTTTTTTTTGTTTGGTTTTGTGTGTGTGTGTGTTTTTGGTTTTGTTTTGCCTTTTTTTTGTATGATTTTTTTGTTTTTTGTTTGGGTTTTTTTTTTTTATTGTTGGTAATTTGACCATCCAGAACAAAGGTGGTATAGTGGAGTCCTCTTCAGAATTTTTGTTATTAAAATTCCGTTGCCTCTCATCTCAATATCTATCTATTTATCTATGAATTGTTTGTGTAATTTCTAGACACCATTTCCTCTTATGTCTGAAATATTATTTATGCCAAGTTCATTTTAGTGTTTCCACAACAGTTGATTGTATCCTGTTCACATGTGATGGACAAATACCTCAGCTGTGTCCGTATCAATAGTTCCTAGTATATATGTCATGCTTCGTACTGTTTAGAATATTCCCAGAACTTGTTTATTCACGTTTTGTACAAATTCTATAAAAGAACTGTAAAACCGCTTGTCTAGTTGCTTTAAAAAGTGCTGAACTTTTTCGGTGCCACATTTTGGACTGGGTCAACGACTCTCTTCCGTGCATTTGGGCCTAATGCACCCAAAGCGCCCCAGTAAAGCTGTTGACCTTGACTATTATATTCTATATAACTTAAAGCATGCTGGCACTTGAATGAGAGGTCTTTTACAGGGGACATAGATCTAGTACCCTTATGATAATTCTCAGCAGTTTGACTTCAGTTGCAGTTGGTACTGGAAGAGTTAAGAGAATTTTCAGGGATCAGCTGTTGGTGCATTTTGAATCAATTTCAAAATGAACTTTTATGTGTTTTTATAATTAACGACAACTACTAAATCAATTCCTGAATTTTCCAAAAACTTCGTCGAAATACTCCTTGGTAAGGTCTGCACTACCCCTGTCACTAGATGCTGCGTCTGTTGTCTTTTAACAACTTTTGAAATTACCTACTGATCAGTAAAGGTTCATGCCCACACAGACACTGATGTAAAATCATATCTTTGTAGTTTTCTCCAAAGCATTAAAAGGATTCTGTTGTAGCTGGCGCGGAAGTAATTTGGCTGGGTCACTATCAAAAATTTTCAGTGAGTCAAGGACTCACGTTCTATTATAATCAGTACAGTTTTAGTGAATGTAGTTTACTAAGTGCAATTTTCAACCTATATGTGCCAGTTTTTTTAAATAAGGCCTTGACGTTGGTATTTTACACATTAATGGCCCTACAGAAGGGCGACATACAGAGATGACCTTAACCTAATTCCCAAGATCACATATTTTATTTTTCCTCTGATAACTCAATAAATCTGTAAGATAGGACTTGGTTACTCCACATAATGACGGTATTGTACATTCAGATGGTCTGCTGTGAGGACCAACTTGAAAAAGTAAATGCGGGACCTTGACCTGATATCCAAGGTTGCAAGGTCACTTAAGGTTATTCATGCGAGATCAGTAGAGCACATGATTATCAGCATTATGTTGTATATACAATCATATTGGTACTATAAAGTAGATCTATCCAGTAATATATTATAGGAAACGTCCATGTTTATTGTGACAGTGGAGTCAACCGTACAACTAACTGGCCTGACCCAACCATCATAAACAAGATTCATCTACCTTGCCAGTTTCTATATTCACCTAATTACTCCAGCGTTCTGGAATTTTGTGATACATAATTTCCCTTTACCAGATGTTATATTTGTTAAAAAATACCATCATTGTAAGCTGGTATAGCATTTGATGTCTCTTAATATCTATATTATGTGTAAATCAGAACATGAAGCTGCCAAACAAAATATAAGGTGTGGCTTTATTGTTCAGTATCCTTGAGGGTCACATTATATAGGTTGAACGTACAAAGCTTTTACATATTCGTCTTAACTTTGGGATATAAGGGGTATATCAATTCATCTCAGCATGTCCCAAAGCAGTTTCTCTTTCAATTAAGACTAAATTGTGATTCTGAGACGCTTGCTGCTCATTGGCGTGTGTCATTTTATCCATGTAAACCCAACAGCTAATTATTCCTGATACGCTGAGAGGCACATGAATCATACATCAGACAAGGTTAACAAAAAAGAAAGAAGGAGGAGGAGGAGGAGGAGGAGGAGGAGGAGGAGGAGGAGGAGGAGGAGGAGGAGGAGGAGGAGGAGGAAGAGGAAGAGGAAGAGGAAGAAGAAGAAGAAGAAGAAGAAGAAGAAGAAGAAGAAGAAGAGGAAGAAGAAGAAGAAGACGAAGAAGAAGAAGAAGAAGAAGAAGAAGAAGAAGAAGAAGAAGAAGAAGAAGAAGAAGAAGAACAACAACAACAACAACAACAACAACAACAACAACAAGATACAGTTGTCTGTGACTGCGGCTAGAGATGCAGCTATATAGATTGCAGCCTAAGGTATCACAGAGACATACTGGTAATGGAATAATATCAGTATGGTCCTTTCCATTTGAATACATTAAGCCTTGGAACTTCAAGTGCCAAATACCTGATATTTTAGTCACTTGCACTTTAACATAGTACTGAAGCAAAACAAATGAAAACGGGTACGGTTCTGTTCGCCTGGCCCGGTATTGGCAGAGGACGAGGATACATGTGGTACAATTATTGACAGTAGAATGTGACAGGAGAGTTGAACGTTGTACATTATGAATTGTTACATGATAAATATTTACGCGCTTAACATAGATATAACACAAGTGGCAAGGTTAAATTTGAAGTATTAATGACGGAGCGAAATGCATGGCAGTCCAATAGCGAGTGAGTGAAGGCAGGCCAGAATAACTGCAATTGCCTCATGGCCATCCCCCGATTGCCTGCACAGTGTTTCAAGTCCTTGCATAGAGGAATTGATGAATCCCAGAGAAGACAGCCGAACGTGGAACTGGGAGACGCGGTGCGGCAGAGGGGCCCATGTCCATGGGGGTGTGGAGATGAGATTAACTTCATTTGGTCACGGGCACATCACCATGACCAGCCATAAAAAGCTCCGACATGGCATTTCTTGTGGGACCAATTACCTTTGAACAGTGTAGCAAAATATAATCGCAGAATGAATACTTGTGATTTCCAAATTGAGCTGTCATAAGTCTACTTAATGTTGGGATCCACGTACCCCATTGGTATTTGGCGAAATGGTCGGAAAATGGGCCTTCGGATCAATGGATGATAAACTCGTCTGTCACCCGGGAGTGGGCGTGTCGCTACAGCCAATTGGTGAATTTGTGGGCTCTCGATTGATTCAGTATGCCTTGCATATTAACCTGGGTTCTATCCTTGTATCCATTGATCTGAGCCCATTTGCTTCTTCCATGAAAACAAGCTGTCCATATTAAACCGTGTTTCTTACAGATGAGGATGAACGGGCGGAATTAAACCGAGGTCAGTAGGATTTTAAGTTTTTCATTTCAATTCACCTCTTCGAACATTCATGTCAGATTTGATTAGATTCAAGAACCAAATCTGTGAAAATTCCAATCTTGTGTTTCGGCAAAAGATTCGTTCCGTGATAAGAATATGAAACAGAAATAATAATTTCCGTCAAGGACCACTGGTCGTTTCATCGCAATAGCCCTCATTGGTTCTATTTTCCACAATCTGGTCATCTTTCACTCTGATAACTTGATGGAGTACTCTGATGAAATAAAAAATTAATCCACAATTACATTTTTCACATGGAACAATTTTCAGAAACATCTGTGCCCGCACATCTGTGTTGTGCTAAGTTTAAACACAGGAATCTCTGATGATTTGAATGTGCACAAAATATATTTGGTTTTGTGAATTGCAACAGGACATATGCACTTGCAACACAAAGCAACAACTCTGTGTATAAACTTGCGGCCGTTCTTGAGCCTTTTGTTATTAGCAGCTATTTGCTTATATAAGACCTGTTGAGTATATATTTACCATTTACCCACTCTGAATAAGAAAAAATTTAAACGTTTAATTTTTTTCTTTTACTAACCAGGACGGAATAATGTAATTATAAATACAGACGATATGTATATGTATGTATGTATGTATATATATATATATATATATATATATATATATATATATATATATATATATATATATATATATATATATATATATATATGGGTCATTTCCTTGTAAATTTCCCTGACAGGTCAAATACGGCGTTATGTTACAAACACACAAAGATTAGAATATGTCATTGAGGTTTTGTACCGTTGTGCAAGCCAAAGAAGTTTTGCAGAGCGACCTGATGCTATGTGCGCATATTATTTGTCGTGACGTCGCAGCACGAGACCAATGACAGTTAGGCCAGCTACTTCTATTGTTTAGCAGCATAGGTAGGTTGCCGGCTAGCCAGCAAGCTTTAGTTGCATAGTCAGTCAGTCAGTCAGTCACATAGTCATAGATATTCTGCTTTGTGTGGAAGAGCGTTTCAAGGCTTTAATCCGCTTCTGCAAATTGAAGAGCCCTGCATACGCTGCAGCATATAAATAATGCCACCTGAAGGAGATTCTGTTTTAACAATTGAGAATAAAACAGACAAATGTGCAAAGAAGTAACAAAAAGAAACTAGAATGATCAGTTGACAAAACAATTACCACATTAATTCTCAAGGCATAAATGAATTTGGTGAAAAGTGATGTGTGACCACCAGAGCAGTGAGGTAATATTAATTGAAAACGTAAACAGGCCAATTAATGAATTTCAAAGTTGTTTGTGCAAACTTTAAAAATATGCAACGCCATCAGTGCATATATTGAAATTGCGCAGGGAGCTGCACATGAAGGCATCATTAAAAGCAAACAATATTTATTTACAGCAGGAGCTGAAACATCTAGAGAGCAGGGAGTGTAGCTGCGGCTCTTTGTTTTCACCGAATATTCAACTAAGACAACCGATACAATAAAGGAAATAAAATAATTCGACAACGTGAAAATAATGATGAACTAACAGGAATGTATATGCACATAACACAATTTATTTTAAAAACAGAAAATCCATTTTTCTGTTTTTTGGCTTAATTTACGGAAATTGGGAACCTGTTGCTGCGAATTCAGGATCCTGATACCTGTTAATTCTACAAATCTACATTTTGTATGAGTGGAACCACTCATTCTGTACAAAACCTTGGAAAAAAGGTCCCATCTGAGTGGAACCACTCACTTTGGACCTGCTGCACAATGCCATCGATGAGTGGGACCACTCATTCGGTACAAAATATCCAAAATGAGGCCCAAATGAGGGGAACCACTCACTGAGACTAGCTACATCAAGGCTTTGGTGAGTGGAAACACTCGGCCACCTGGCACAAGAAATTCGAAGCGGGGCCCACACGAGGGAAAACACTCATCTGGGCCTTGTGTGGCTGCATGAAAGCTTAAGGTGACCGGTGAGTGGAGACACTCAGCTGATCCCGAATCATGTCAAAAGGAGGGAAATCACTCCCTTGAAAGACCAGAGCTGTTTGTTTTTAATCTTAAAAGCCACTCACCCTTTTCAACATACCATGCAAAATTGAAATGAATAAAATGATATTTTATTTATTATTATTTTTTTTAATGTTGAACATTTGACTGGTACGCTCGTATACAAAAAAAGAGTTTGTATTTTGAGGTTTTAGGGGCGTTTGATGTAAGTAGCGTATCAGTTGAGGAGTGTGGAGTCTGGGGTTAGGTAAAAACTTTATAAATATTCATGCCAAAAGATTGCCAGTTCATCAAATCATGGCGCTGGAAGGGAGGAGGGTGACCTATTTGGCCCTTAGTCATCTTTCCGCGTCCTGTTAGCGTTCATTCATTAGAACCCATGACAAAATGCGTAAACATTTTTGCCAAAGCTGTACACTTTCATGAGTGAAGTTTTACTTGCTGACATGGACCGACACAGGGATAACTACATGCCAAATATTTCTTCCGTGCGATACACCCAACCTTGTTTCGGGAACCTCAACACAGGGCAAACTATGGACTTTTGATCTTACAGAAGTGTCCTTTTTTCCTGGTATTTAAAGTATGCTTTTCAGTAAAATTGCCCTAAATTGGCTAAAACCCATCAGATTCTTTCCATTCGAAAACTGTTGGAAAGCCCTTGTTAGAAGACGAGAATACATGAAAGCATTTACTTAACTACGCATAGTCTGTGGTCTACGAAAGTGCCATTAAAAACTTCGGAAAGTGCATGTATGTAGTGGTCTCTGTCAAATACGATTGTACAGGACCAGCATTACTGTATTTTCCATTCAAGACAACAGTCCACTTTGGTTCCAATTTGGCACCCCTACTTAGGTTTTTATACAGATTATTATGTATGATACATGAAGTCATTATCGCTGCACACTTCATGAGGTTTCTTTCACCCATGCCCCATAATAATAATAATAATAATAATAATAATAATAATAATAATAATAATAATAATAATAATAATAATAATAATAATAATAATAATAATAATCAAATGACTATCTGTCATTTCGATCACTATTTTTTTTCACGAAAACTACATAACAGATATTGCAGTGGGATTCAGGAAAACCGGCAAGACATATTTGAATATTTTGGACGCGTTTTTCAGGTCCACAGATATAAATGAGCACAAAGGCGAAGAAATACTGACCAGATGGATGTAGCTGAATTTTCAGATATTCACCCAGGATAAACAATTGCATGAGAACAAGCCACCAAAAATATTTGGCTGTAAAATATGGTCCTCATCAGGGAGTCTTATAAGACGGATCAAATGTGAAGCGTGACAGTCTTGTATGCATGTTTGCTATGCTACCATGTGATCAAATCAGCGGCCACACAACCTTCACCATGGGGGGGGGGGGGAGGGGGGGAGGGGAAGCGGGGATTTGCCGTGAGATATTAATTCCTGCTGCAGATTTCTTGAACCCATTCCCCAGCCCCAGCCCATACAATTAATCCTTCTGTTGTCAGGATCACAAAAGTATGTGGTCGCACTGTCATGGCTTACTAATCCATAACTTCAAGAATTTTACTTGTACTTTGCACACAACTGACCAAGAATTATGATTAAAAAAGCCACTGGTGTCTGGATGGACACTTTATGTGATAAACAAAAACACAAGTGGCCATCCCCCTCCCCAGCTAGCTTTTCTCAATATTTGATTATGAAACGTTAACTTAAATATATATCAACCGGTATACATATCACTTTTAAGATGCGTAGAAAGGATAATGAAATACTTGTGGTTCCCCTAAGCCTGGCATTCCCTCCCCCCCCCGCCCCCATACACACACACACACACACACACACAACACACACACACTTCTTGCCCGTGTGAGCCCGAGAGGATTGATAATGAGAGCAACCACTGGTCAAAAGTTACTAAGGCGGCTGTAGCCCTATTTCGCTTTATAACAAGTGCCTTGTCAGGCCAACCTGGGCAAAGAAGTGGGTTGAGAGGGGAGGGGATGGGGCAGATGGAGGAGCATTTGTACAGCAATCCTTTGATAAAACAGCCTGGGTCACTGATTCTGTATATTCTGCTGGTGGCTTTCGCTGGTTCCAGCATCCCATTTGGCTACCCATTCTGTGCAAGACTGACCCTAATCACCCTACCAATTTATGAGGGGCCTGTGAATTCATTTTATTCCAGCTGGCTGGATGGGGGGGGGGGGGGGGGCACTTGTATTTGTGTGTTTGTTTTCAAGCCATAAAGAAATTATTACCACGTGTAAGCGGTGTCTTGATGTCTGTGCATACGACTAGCCGGGCATCCATACTCACATTGAGTATGGAGACCTGACACCCTCCACACCCTCCTGGGACCACTGCTTATTACCTTATCACAAGACAGTATCACATTGCCGATAAATGGACAGCTGGAGATTGTTATGACTGACTAAGTATCCAACTTCTACAAATCTGAGATGCTGGTTATGCATGTAAACTTTTCTGCATACAATATACAACTGGACAGTGTTCTGTGGTGACCCAGTAAAGTAGCTTATGTGTGCCCCCGACCTAGGAACTAAATGTTACGCATCTATATGTAATATGTCAGGGAGCCGGGTATGTTTGTGTTACCGCTAACATGTGTGCTGTTTTATTGCCATGATAGGACTACATTTTCAATTAGCAGTAGGCTCTTGTTTCAATGATAGAATTTTGCAGAAGAAGGGGAAAATTCAGGGCTGGTCGTGGTGTGATACTGACTGATTGCAATGAAGGCGGGTGTCACTTTCACCTGGCTTGATCAAATTGCCATTATGTGATGCCCATATGTGTGCGCGCAAGCGTGCACACACACACATATACACACACACGTGTATCAAGGTTCCATGCCAATAACATGACACCCTATTGGGAACCACTGGCTGACACCAACTCCAGAGCAAGAATGCATAAACAAGCGGATAGCAAGGGGGTGCTCACAGAACAAAACCCTGCCAGAAAGAGCATCTTCCTAAAAAATCATAGTTTGTCCAGTCCACTGTTTCGATCACTACAAATGACGATGTGAACCCCTGGCAAAAGTCATATTGCGATGAATCTTAAGACTTGTAGGCCTATGTACCCAATGAGAGTGCATGGGTTCAACTTGACACCCTGCTTGTGAGTATGTGAACTGGATGGGGTTGGGTGGGGTGGGATGGAGGGGGGGGGTAGGGGGATCCCACGAAATTAGAAGAGGATATGTGCTGCATCATGAAAGTAAGTTTTATCTATCTGTCAAGGAAAATTTTCACAAATACTGACGTACATGCATGTATGTGTGTTCTGTGCCATTTGAAATGAATTGTAACAAGAATAATAATGCTACCAAAGCAAATAGCCTAATTTAGCTGATGCACTAAGAGTTTTTGTTGTTCGGATGCTGTTCATGCATGACGATTGAGTATATGTGGGTAAGGTAGGTGGGGTCCCATTGTGCTGGTAGAGTAAATTTTCCCCCCAATACAGAGTACAGAAAATAAGAATATTCCGAAATACTGGCCAGCAGGGAAAATTAGAGGCCTCCAGTATGATGTTGGTACTCAAAAAAGAATATGCCCCAGTGCCGCAGTGCAGAAATACACTGTACCCTTACCCTCAACCCCCCAACCCCCAATATATTGCTGTTGTTTATTCTTGAATTCACATAGTGATAAAAACACCAATAATTTCAAAGTGGGATCTTCATCAGATTGAAATTACTTTGTACCATTAAGTATGTTTTATCATTTGCGTGCAAACTAAACATCAAATTTTCAATGTATCAAATGGAAATTTTCATTGATCTTCATTCGTTCATTTTGCCACTTACAATTCTATACTCACTGGTTGGGCCTCTTCACACTCATATAACATGGTGGGCTACTTTTTAGACCAAGCACGCATTCAGAGGAGTATTTACACACGTTGCGATGTGTTGTCTGAGATTTTTTGGTTTATGTCAGCCTGGTCAAATTTTGTGCTGTAGATAAAGCTACATTTTTTTTATTTTTGACAATATCAAAACATTTATATCAACAATTTCGATATCAACCCCTCAATCTTCAGCCATAAACAATGAATTGTCAAAATTTTAAGCCAGTGATGGCAACTTTTGTCTGATACTGACTAGCCGGCCGCTCATATACATTACGAATTGCACATATTTTAGATTTTGTCACCGCATATATGCAAACATGTATGTTTCATTCTTTTATCTTTCATGCGACGTTGACTGTTGTCAATTAAAATACATGTAGTGCTTTCGCTGAGAAAATACAAATCTTAGATTTCAATTAACATTTGGACAAAATGACAATCAAAATGTATTCCTATTATTGCCCATTCAGACAGTCTGTAACCAAGGAGGGTAGAGAGAGAAACTGAAGTGTTGAATCAGTTGTACATTTTGTAATGGGTATAAAGATTTTAATGTATTTGATTAAATAAAAATGCATTCGTTAAATTATCAGTTCTGATCTTTTGCATTGAGCGTTGTCTTAAAATTAAAATAGAAACAACACTTTTACCAGTAACATTGAGATCTCCCCCCCCCCAAAAAAAGTCATACAAACTACTAGCTGTATCCAGGGAAATGCCTCTCTGGCACTTCCCTGCCGCAACTATGTGATTTACCTTTTCCAAGAAGCCCCCTCCCCATTTGTGTGTGTGTGTATGCGTGTGTGTGTGTGTGTGTGTGTGTGTGTGTGGCTTACGGGCTACATGACCAAAATTTGATAATAGGAGGGAGCCTGAAAAGTCAGAGATAATGTAGACTGCAAAGAATGTTCGTTTGGTTTGGCGCTGTCAGTTATGTAATTTGGATAAATTATAAACGTTGTATTCTAAAGCTTGTGTTTAAAAGGAAGAAACAGCTAAAAGCTGCTTATACCTGGGAAAAGGGTAAATTAACGAGATATTAAATGACTTATCTATGGGTCTATGTGCTTATCTTGAAAAAAAGGAAGAAAAAAATCACAATTTTTGTAATTGAAAAAAAAATGATGTGGCTTTGTATACAGAAAGAAGGCTATCATTAAAAGCTTGGTTTGTGTAAGTCATCTTGAACGGCATCCAACTGGTAACTTTTTATGATGTCCATGCAAGTAATATGAAATTACTGGTGTGAGAAGGGGATATTTGGCCTCTACTACATTCAACCCTGACATCTCTTAGCTTGAATTGTGCCAAATGATAAACAATAAATATGTAACACTGACAAGTTAACATGTTGTTTCTACTGTAAATGAGCTCCTCTTTTGAATAATTTTGTCAATTTCCAAATATTTTCTAGTTTTGGTGACTTACTCTGTATGAATTTAAAACGGGTGCAAAATGCAAACCAATATAATATATCTTGTATACATTTGTTCCCCAAAGGACTGTTATTTAGCATGTATAAAAATGTACATACCAATTATACAGTAGAATATTCATTTAAAATCCCCAATAAAGAGACCACTCCCCTATTGCAACCAACTTTTTATAATCACACTTCTGTTTACATTTGCAGTCTGTCTGATCTAGCGTGACCTCTAAAATGAAACCTTTTTGTCATTCACAATAACTTCAATGTGAGTTGCTCCTGCTATTGGCTTTGACCAAACCCCCTATGACTTTTTGTTGGACCAAGAAAAAAATTTCCTTCATAAAAACTGCTAAAAATACTCCAATAGGAGAAATTTTGATTTAAATAATAAAATCTTTAATTTCTAGCATACTTCAAAATAAACCTAATGGTAGTGAATCGTAAACTGACATCAACTCCTGTGAGGTTAGTGGTTCATCACTGCACAATTATAAGGTCTTTAGAAAAATAAAGTTTCGTTAAATAACCAGTATTTTAAGTGGTCATGAGGAAGAAAATTTTGTGACGGTCAAAGAAAATCTACCCACGTCTATGTGGAAGTTTGTATGGTCCTGTGGAATAACATAAAATGTAATATTGAAATTGTTGTACATTAAGGGATATCTAGTGTCATGGGTCTCTTTAAGAGTTAAGACAGACTGTAGATCAGTTTTCCACATTAAAACCACTCCCAGTTAAATGTTTATTTGATGCGTTGTAACATGTATCCTTACACCATCATGAATATGAGGAACATTTTACCTCGGATACTCTAATTTAACACAAAATCTAGTAAAAGTCCTACTGATAATGTTGATTTTCCAAGTTGAGTTGTTAATATTTCAGTTTCACAAGAATGAAGCTGGTTGCTCTTCAAAATTGAAACGGCAAACTTCATTCTAATCCATTGTACCATTTCTTTATGAGATTATAAATATGTACATGTACAGTCACGAAATACTAAATCCATTCAATTAAAACCTTCCAATGCATAAGACAATACACCATTTCGCAATCCTCTCTTTTTATACTTAGTTTTTATTCATAAGTGTGTTTTGACAGGAGACTTAGCAAACAACAATTGAATCTATGCTGTTACTACCAAATTATGTTTACAATACTGCGAACCCATGTCATCATATATTTTATGTTCGGAACGAGTGGGACTCGAACCTGCAACCTTTGGCACCAGTCGCCTAGCTGAAATGGGAAACGCACATATCCACTCGACCAAATCCCCATTCTTTATTCTCATATAAATTCAAGTTGCACGTCATTCACGGCCCTGCAGAATGTTTTTGTTTTGTTTTGTTTTGTTTTGGTTTTTTTTTTTAGTATTTTTTGTTTTGTTTTTGTTTTAATTCCATATTCTTGTGCATGAAATGTAAAGTTTATGATTGAAATATACCAATATGCAATACAACACATATGCATGGAGATGAAGGATGTGATTCATAGTCCAGTCTGTGCAATACACCTGATAAGCCGGAGGGGGGGGGGGCAGGTAAAACTGCTGCAATATCTTTTATTTCTTTTTTAATCTATAATCCTACAACCGAAGGCTACGTCTGAAGTTTAAAGTTTTTTTGCAGAAGTCCGAGTTCTAATTTCATGAGTCTATCATTTAAATCTTTAGTTGATTATTTTGCTCAGGATTATCAACTTTAGTGAATAGGTTATGTGCAAACCAGCAGAACATCGTATATAAATATAATTAAAAGGCAACCAGGGATTGCTAGACCCATGCCCCCTCGCTTCCTTTATAAGCTTGTTAATTACAGGTCTCGTTTTAGAATGACTGTAGTTAATAAATAGGCTATCACTGTGACCCAGATACTTGGCATACTGACCTACTTTTATGTAGGACACACTCTTGTGTCCAGATACACATGTGTATAAAGTTTCATGATTCTCAGTCAAAGGACAACTGAATTATGACCCTGGAAGTGAATGTAGTTTTACATAATGTATCGCCATGACCCAGATACTTGACCTACTGACCTACAATTGTTTCATGACACACTTTCAGGTCAAGAAACATTTATGTGTGAAGTTTCATGAAATTAAGTTAAATAGTAAAGGATTTATAGCCCTGATACGAGTTTACAAAAATGTCATTGTGATCCAGACGCTTGACCTATTGACCTACTTTTGGTACATCACACACCCTTATATTCAGATGCAGTGTGTGTAAAGTTTCATTATTATAAGTTGAAGGACAAGCGAATTGTAGCCCTGACACACATAGATGATACCCAGATACTTGACCTAGTGACCTAATTTTGCTTCATGACACACTTTTTTGTCAAGATACATGTGTGTGTGTGTGTGTGTGTGTGTGTGTGTTTGTGAAGTTTCATGAAACTTAGTTAAATAATAGAAGAATAATAGCTTTGGCACGATTTTAGAAGGATATGACACCGCGATCCAGATACTTGATCTAGTGACCTACTTTTGGTTCATGACACACCCTTTTGCGTAGTTGCACCTGTGTGTAAAGGTTTAGCAATCTGACTATAAGAGCAGAATTACAGCTCCGCCATGAAGTGTTATGTAGTTTTACATGATTTTGTCACCGTGTTCCAGATACTTTATCTGGTGACCTACTTACGGTACATGACACAACTTTACGTGTAGATACATCTGTGTAAAGTTTCATTAATCTAAGTCACATAAAGTAAAGGAGTTATATATAATCTGGACACGATTTTACAAGAATCTGTCACTGTGACCCAGATACTTGACCTAGCGACATAATTTTGGTACACGATGCACCCTTATGTCAGGATTCACCTATGTTTAAAGTTTCATCAATTGAAGTTGAGGTATAAGCGAATTATACACCGGACACAATTGCGGATGGATAGACGGACAGGGACGTATGGACATGCGGATGGATGAAATAAGCGATTTCTGTATGCCCCTCCTCCATTAGGAAAGGGGCATAACGAGGAAAAATAATAAAATGGAGTCCATTTTAAAACTAATGCAATAGGATAATTTGGGATTTTCCAAAGATTCAAAAGACCAGCCGTGAATTTCAGACCTTCAAAGTTCATTTTTTTTCATGGAACTTCCAAGTGTTTCTAGACAGTGTATGAACCAAGTCCACTGCATTATGTATCCAAGGTCTGTTATCTGTTTTATTTATGTCTGTGTGCCAACACAGACATATTGTTTTTTTTTCTTTTTCTTTCTTTCTTTCTTTCTTTCTTTATTTCTTTCTTTCTTTCTTTCTTTCTTTCTTCCTTTCTTTCTTTCTTTCTGCACATTTTTGTAATTTACATGCAACCTGTAAAGGTAAAATATGAAGGTCATTTGAACCTTTAAAATTTTCAACTAGCCATAACTCTGTCAATTTTCAACCAATTTTAACCATGTTGGACCCCAATTGTAGGTATTGCAACACTGCATATTATTGTAATTTACAAATAAACTCCAAAAGTCAAAAGTCAATGTCATTTGGACCTTTCAAATTTTCATGTAGCCATAACTCAGTCCATGTATATCCGATTTTGATCATGTTGGGCTCAAACTGTAGCTAATGTAGCACTACACATTTTTGTGACTTACAAGTGACCTATATAGTTGAAACATCAAGATCATTTGGACCTTTGAAATTCTCATGTAGCCATAACTCAATTTTTATCCAAATTAAATCATGTTGGACTCAAATTGTAGCTATTGTAACACTGCAAATTTTAGTTGTTGTGACCTCCAAGGATCAAAGTCAAGGTTAGCTGGCCCTTTGAAAATTTCTTCCAGCCATGACTTGGTCAATTTTCATCCAATTTTAATCATGTTGCACTCAACTTGTAGATATTACAAAACTGCATGTTTTTGTGATAACAGGTAACCTGTAAAGGTCAAAGGTCAATGTCATTTGGACCTTTGAAAGTTTCATCTTGCCGTGCTAAACTTGGTCAACTTCTCTATGATTTGGTTGATGTTGGGCTTAAATTGTAGGCATTGTAACACTGTATATTTTTGTAATTTACATATGACCTTTAAATGTCAAGGTCATTTGTACCTTGAATTTTCATCCACCCATCAGCTTAATGAAATTTGAAGTACCACAGGACAAAAGTTGTAGGAATTATTATTTACAGCTTTTGAAGGCACACAGGTTTGCTTTGAAGCAAATCTTCTTTTCTAGTTGGCTCCTGCATCTTGTTCCTGTCATAGTGGTATCACTCCACAATTGAGATACTAAATGAATACCCGGGGATATAAACTGTATATTAGGTACTACGCATGTTTGTTTTTAATTTATTCTTTCGCACATCCAAAAACATGTACTTCTGTTGAAGTTATGTGTTTTTGTTTCAGATTTGGTGGGTACCTGTGGTTTTTTAGTCCTTTGAGCAGGATCACAGAGAAATGTCCTCTTCTGTGTCACTGTGACATAAATATAGCCAGTGGTTTTGGTGCATTCCTTCACTGGGTCCGGTTGCATCTTAGTCAGTCACAATATATTCCAGCTGTCCATGTAAGCAGTGTTATACTGTTTAGTGATAAAGTGATAAGCAGTGGTCCCAGGAGGGTGTGTAGGGTGTCTGATCTCCATACTCAATGTGAGGATGGAGTGACCCGGGAGGTCGTATGCACATGTCGGCATCCAGAAAGCGCTCCTGTTAATTCATTGCATGTAAGAATTCCTTTATGGTTCGAAAATGTTCTGCCCGTGTCCAGTTTACACTAGCCCCTGTCAAAAGACCTCTGTCTGATGTGTGGGACCACCCTCTCATAAGAGACCTGTCTTAAAAATTTCGAAGTCTTTTGCTTTCCATGCTAATTGACCTGTCACGATGGACCATATGTCCCTTTTTTGTTGAAGTGGTAGGTAATCATTTCTGTCTGGCTATAGCTATAGAGGGACTATTGTATAACAATGCCAGATAGAGTTGAATTGGAAATAACTTAAAATTGACCTGATAACTGCTTATTTCTTCTATCTGACACATATCACAAAGCGAATACACACTTTTGTGATTTATAGTATGCGCTGGAGGTGGGGAATGAATTCAAGAAATCTGCATCAGGAATTATTATCTCACGGGGGGGGGGGGGTCCTTTGGGCATTAACCCCCACCCCAGCAGTGGAGGTTGCGTTGCCAGCTGATTTGATCACATGGTGGCAAACATTTTATAAACTGTCATGCTTCACATTTTGACCCAGCTTATAACACTCCCTGATGAGCACCATACCTCATAGCCAAAACGTTTTGCTGGTTTGTTCTCAATTGTTTATCCTGGGTAAATGTTTAAAAATTTGGCTACAGCCATATAGTCAGTATTTCTCATTTATATCTGTGGACTGGATGAAAATGTCCAAAACTAGAAAAGATGATTTGCTGCATAGCAAATCAGTGTGTGTGTGTCTTCAAAGCATATTGGTATGGCATTGTACAACTATTCCATAACACAGGAGTAGAAGTTGGAATGGCATCTGTATCAATTATAGCTTTGAAGTTATTCCCGATTGAAAATTTCTAATGGTGCTACTTAGCATAATTTAAATTGCCACAACTTTTGTTTTTAATTAATTACATGCGCAATGCTCAGCAACCCCCTAATAGAAGTTGAAATGACATCTCTTTCTATAAAAGTTCTGAAGATATTTAAGTTTGAAAATTTAAAATGCTGCTGATTTGCATAATTTAAATTGCTACAATTTTTGTTTTACATTCAAGATATGCGCAATGGTAAAGAAGTTGGAATGACATCGCTATCTATCATACTTTTGAAGATATTCAAGATTTAAAATTTCAAATGCCCCTTATTTGCATAATTTTAAACATCTTCATTCCTGTGAATAAAAAGGTCAAACTCCTTGTATGAAAGTACAATCCTGCCAAGTTTGGAGTTTCTATGTAAAATAGAAATAGTGTCAGAGAAAAGTGATGGACAAATTCACTGGTAAAGAAGAAAGAGAGAGAGAGAGAGAGAGAGAGAGAGAGAGAGAGAGAAATAGAGAGAAAGAAAGAAATAAAGAAAGAAAGAAGGAAGGAAGGAAGGAAGGAAAGAAAGAAAGAAAGAAAGAAAGAAAGAAAGAAAGAAAGAAAGAAAGAAAGAAAGAAAGAAAGAAAGAAAGAAAGAAAGAAAGAAAGAAAGAAAGAAAGAAAGAAAGAAAGAAAGAAAGAAAGAAAGAAAGAAAGAGTGTGTTGACACACACACTTTAAATATCAGATATGTCTTGGGTGTTTTCCTGCATCCCACTGCGGAACCTGTTAAGTAGTTTTTATGAAAAAACAAAAAACAAAAAAAAAAACAAAAAAAAAACAAAAAAAAAATAAATAAATAAATAAACAAACAAACAAAAACAAACAAAAACCCCAGATCATTTGAATTTTTTTATTGCGGGGTATGGGTGAAAGAAACCTCATGAAGGGTGCAGAGATAATGACTTTACGTATCACACATAATAAGCTGAACACAAACCTGAGTAGGGGGGCCAATTGGAGCCCAAATGGACTGTAGTCTTGAATGGAAAATATGGGAATGCTGGTCCTGTGCAGTCGTATTTGACAGAGGTTAAATACATGCACTTTGCTACGTTTTTAATGACACTTTTCATAGGCGGATCCAGAAATTTGAGAAAGGACGGGCCCAATACGAGTTGCACAGGTGCGAAACTTGATAGGGGGGTCCGGGGGTATGCTCCCCCGGGAATTTTTTACATTTTTGCTGCAAAATGGTGCATTTTAGTGCTTATTCTGTGCTTAGTCTGGGGTAAATTTCATGTCCATGATGGCATGTATTTATGTGTAAAGATAATTCAATATGACTAAATTAGACAAGATACATGTATACCTTATTTATGGAGAAATATACAAAGACAAGTTTCTGCTGCATCACTGGTTGATCCAAATATATCACCTGTTGTAAGCAGTTGTATAGTGAAGAAGAAATGAAACTTACAATTATGGAGGGCATTTTCAATTGGACTAAAATGAGTGTAAGCCTATATAAGTGTAAAGTGATACCAAGCCTAAGTTACAGCAATCAGTCTGACACAGATTTCGTGTGCATACATATACCTTAAATTGATTATATTATAATACTATGCTCAGTCCCACAGCTATAGGCAGCTGTAGTGTACAGTTTTTGATATGAATCAGTAGAATGTTTGTATTATTGTGCCCTCAAAATGTTCATTTTCAAATTCTTAGTCATCCT
This sequence comes from Hermodice carunculata, assembly GCA_964020975.1. Lineage (NCBI taxonomy): Eukaryota > Metazoa > Annelida > Polychaeta > Eunicida > Amphinomidae > Hermodice > Hermodice carunculata. The sequence goes on along the minus strand of CAXHWN010002187.1, from coordinate 893,640 downwards.
TACTCCACATTTTCATTATTATAAGATACGGTAAAGTAGCATGGTTGCCAATTAGGACTTTGATATGATCATATAGTGGTCAAAATTTAACTACAGATAGATCCAGTTTTTGTTTTTTGCCTATGTTTTCAATCTGATGGATCTCCCACAGGGTTCTTTAAAACCATGCGCCTTGGTTGCTTGCTGGCATATCTATCTATGATTCTGTTGTAATTCAATGGTATGTCTGTGTGGACATACAGCAACATCAGAGCAACCAAACGTTCTTGTCCCATGGTACTTCTCCTTGGAGTTTTCACTACCTTGAGCGCAGAATGAGCTCTTTCTACTCCTGCACTTGTAGCACTAGTCAGAAGGAGGATATTGAGTATGTAGTAAATATGAGGAAAAGAACCCTGATATGTTCTGAGAAAAGTTTCCTGCAGGTTCTCAGGTTTGTCTCTGTTGGGGGTGTCCCACTTTCGTCTCCATATAGCTATCTCCTGCTTAAAGCTGGCACGGCTTGGCATCCCACCCTCTTGGCCATAAAATGATAAAATATAATTTACACTTTGTGTTGTAAGTTTTTCAAGGTATATGGGCAATAGGTGCAAGCCCTTTATAGCTTGTTGCGAGAGAAGAGTAAATCGCTGCTGAAACTGCTCAATCATATTGTCCAGGAATGTGATAAATATAACCCTTCTCCAGAAGTCTTTAGGAGTGTCTGCTTGCACATTGTTTCTCAGCATTTGCCTTCCACATCTTCTGGGAATGCTGAGCTCTGTAAGACCTGTGATCTTTGCCATACCCATGCCGTCAGAATACACATCTTCAAATTCCTCCTCTGCTTTGCTCCTAACTGATACAAGCTCCTCTTCAACTAGCTTCACTTCTTCATATGCCACTAGAATGTCTTGTGTTGATCCTTGCAACAATTTACTAAGTTCCTTTGTGAAGCCAAAGAGGTATTTGCAAACAACAAATGCAGCAATGAAGTTGGGGGAAGTGATGGTACTTAAAAGGCCATTTGCATCAACGACACTTTTTGCATCCCATGACTGTCGATCTGTAGTAATAGATTCCAGACAGTGACATATAGCTTCATACAGGAGATGAAAGTCATCCATGGTGGTGTGACGTTCAACCCAACGTGTTTCACACATTACCTTGATCTTTTGTGCTGCTTTGATTTGGGGTTCTTGCTCCCTGGACCTAATGGTATTAACCTCCTCTATAGATTTTTCAAGCCATCTTTGTCTCTTTGGGTAGTCAAAAAATAACCCCACATTCTTCAGGTTTTCAATCACATGTGGGCCCGGTCAAAATCTTGACCCAGGGCAAAAGCTCCAGCAAGTGGTCATAGGTTGCCGGTCACATGTAGGTCAATGCAACTTCCAGCATCCCCAATCAAAGACACCATGCATACAGACTATTACAGTGATACCTCTTTGACCAGTGACATGATTATGAGTTCAGAATATCTATAGATTAGTCCACATTCAGCTTTCAGGCTTGCAAAGTTGCTTAGTAGTACACATATTGCAGGTGACTAGTATTTTATTGAAACCACATTTGCTGAATTTATTTCTACATGGATGGTAGAATGGTTCAAATGATTGAGTGTTTACTGTAGTTCACCTTGCTTCCCAGGAGGTCAAAAGCGGGCCACTTTAGACAGTGGTAGGTTGCATATTATGTGTGTGTGTGTGTCTCACTCTCTCTATATATATCATGTAATCAGGATCGGTTACCAGAGCAGCTTATGATGCCACCCACACCACTCCCATGTTTCATTTGTGTTTTAGGCGGCAAATCGGGCCCATGGCTATAAAGCACTCAACAGGCTCTTTCTTTCTTCTCTCTCTCTCTCTCTCTCTCTCTCTCTCTCTCTCTCTCTCTCTCTCTCCTTTTTTTCTTTTCTTTTTTGTTTTGTAAAGGGGGGGCCCAGGCCCTTTGGGCCCCCCCCCTGGATCCGCCAGTGCTTTTGTACACCACAGACTTTGCGTAGTAAAGAAAGGGCTTTCATGTGTTCTCGTCTTCTGACAAGGGCTTTCCAACAGTTTTTGAATGGAAAGAACATGATGAGTTTGAGCAATTTTGCTGAAAAGCATATTTTAAACACCAGTAGACAAATGCAATCATGTAAGAATTTTTGGCGATCAAAAGTCTATAGCAGGGGCAAATTTAGAGGGGAGTCAGACGGGTCCTGGACACCCCCCCCCTCCCCCAAAGGGGGGGGTCAAAAAAAAAAAAAAAAAAAAAGAGAAAAGGGAGACAGAGACGATAAACGACGTGGGACTCATTAACAATACCAGAAAGAAGTACATAGGCTTATATATTCAGTTTTAGTTGCAAACTGAGATCAGGAAATCGTACAACCCAGCAATACAACCACTTTGAAAGTGCTGCAGAGGTAACCCAGAGAGGCAGTTACATGTGAAACTACTTCCAGATGTGGAGATGGATGCAGCACTTGACTTCCAGGCCAGTGTCCTGGGCTTATATTATATGTTAGTCAAATTTTAAATGCAAGTGTCAGTTAGTGTCATTCGGCCCAGATACTCCCTGCGGCCACCGGTGCTTGCTCTTGTGAATGATGCATGTGAATGGAGTCATGACCTAACTTTCACACGTAATGATCTAATCCACACAGTGACATGTTTGCTTACTTTAATGTTGGGCTTAATATAATTGGTATTTGCAATAAATATGGATCGTTTTCTTATAAAGAAGCCAAAACTTGAACAGATAAGGTCCCAAAAAACTATGGATGGACAAAAGGTAAGAACTATTATTGTTACGTATAACAAATGCCATGAAGTGAAATGTGTATGCTTATCCACCCCTCCCAGCAGCAGGGAGGCCAAATGTGGTGAATTTTGTGTCTCAGAGAAATCAAATTATCCCATTAAAATACAGTCTCAAATGCCAGGAAAATGCATCTCAGAGCATCTATTTTTTTTTTAATTCCCCCCCCCTCCACCCCGCTGTGGCCTTTGTCACTTTCATACTCGCGTTTTGTGCTTTGTTTAAGTCACTGATCCCCCTTTCCGGAAATCCTGCATCCGCCCCTGTATAGTTTGCCCTGTGTCGAGGATTCCCAAACAAACTTGGGTGTATCACACGGAAGAAAGATTTGGCGTGTACTGTAGTTATCCATGTGTCGGGCCATGTAAGAAAGTAAACATTCACTCATGAAAGTATACAACTTTGGCTTTAATGATCAGGCATTTTTTCAAGGGTTCTAATGGACCCTACCACGACGCAGAAGATGACTATGCCTGCATAGACATAGACCAAAGTAGGTCACAGGACGATGCATGCGTCTCACTATCAGCATTGAATGTGTGTATTGAACATCACAGGGCTAGCGAGGCATGAAAATCCAATCTGAATCAGTGGCGGTGATTTTGATGTAACTCGAGAATTGTCCCAAGTTGTCCCTCTATCCTTTTCCAGCGCCATGATTTGATGAACTTGCAATATACCGGAATGGGTATTTTAAAGTTTTGCATTACCGGGACCCCATTGTCCAGACCCATGATGATATGCTTACGACGAACGCTTCTAAAACTCAAAATCCAGGGCTCAAAATACGAACTCTGTTTTTGTATGAGAGCTATCAGTCACACGTTCAACATAAAAAAAAAAAAAAAAATCTTTTAGAATATCACTTTATTCATTTCCTCAATTATTCACGGCATCTTGAAAAGTATGAGTGGTTTCACTCAAGTAGGATTTAAACAAACAGCTCTGGTCTTTCAAGTGAGTGTTTTCCCTCCTTTTGACATGATTCGGGATCAACTGAGTGTCTCCACTCACCGGTCACCTTAAGCTTTCATGCAGCCACACAAGGCCCAGATGAGTGTTTTCCCTCGTGTGGGCCCCGCTTCGAATTTCATTTGCCAGGTAGCCGAGTGTTTCCACTCACCAAAGCCTTGATGTAGCTTGTCTCAGTGAGTGGTTCCCCTCATTTGGGCCTCATTTTGGATATTTTGTACCGAATGAGTGGTCCCACTCATCGACGGCATTGTGCAGCAGGTCCAAAGTGAGTGGTTCCACTCAGTTGGGACCTTTTTTCCAAGGTTTTGTACAGAATGAGTGGTTCCACTCATACAAAATGTAGATTTGTAGAATTAACAGGTATCAGGATCCTGAATTCGCAGCAACAGGTTCCCAATTTCCGTAAATTAAGCCAAAAAACAGAAAAATGGATTTTCTGTTTTTAAAATAAATTGTGTTACATGCATTTTTACAAGACTTCTGGAATACACCTGGCTACATGATTTGACTAGCAATAGTATTTTTACTGATAAACAATTTTTTCTTAATTAAGGCAAATTTGCGTTGTCAAGATCTAATCTTATTGATCCCAATCAAGTGGAATAATCAACATGATGTTTTATAAATCTATTTTTTATAGAGCTCTCACTAAAGCCCCACAACTGGTCTAGCCTATGCCAACAGAATGTACCCCCCCCCCCAAAAAAAAAAAACAAACAAACAAACAAAGAAACAAACCCACTAGATCTCCCCTCCCCAGTACACTACCAGTTACAAGATCAATTCCATGCTTCACAATAGCATGATGTGAATTATAATTGAAAACGAGATATATAACCTTTACCCTCTATATCTCCATATGTTACGATCATTTTTGTTACAGTTCACGTCTGCGCGGAGAGACATCATTGTTTATGAATGCTGACACATATGTTGTGTATCTTTAAATTATTGCCCATGAGTAGTTACACATTTATTGCATGCCTAAACAGGCAAAGCTGTTTTTTTTTAGCGATGGTGATACATAAGATAAATTAAATCATTGTAATTAGATAGGTTGGCTGTGTATTCGAGTATCTATTGCACGTATTTGATTCTCGTGTTTATATATATATATATATATATATATATATATATATATATATATATATATATATATATATATATATATATATATATATATATATATATATATATCAGATTTCTTTCTTTGTCTGTAAAATAATTTCATTTTCCTCACTGATACTACTAGGGACACTCTTTGGGTGAACCTGAGGTTCGGTTCCAGTCTGTTTTACCCGAGTATTAATCAAATTTGCGGAATCTGTTCTTTAACCTGTTTCGTTTCAATAGGATAGTGTTTATCTGATCAAATTTATAGTTCAATTGCCTGGCATCATGAGTCAATAACGACACTTAGTCTATTCAATACAACCAGATATGATTACAGCTTTCTGTACTTTTACGTTGTATCTACCAGTTTTTTTAAACTTTTACATCCAAAGTCTATTTGGCAAATTCATCGAAATCATTTTTTGTCAGCAGGACATCCAGAATGCGGACATTTGTATCGATCCTTTATAATGACTCAGCATGTAAAAGATCCATATCTGGATGAATACCTTTGTGAATGTCTTCTTGTCTCTGAGACAATGGAGTTCAACGTTGTCAAGTTTGACGGTTGCACTATTTAATACAAAGAGAAACTTAACAAACCTAATTCTGTAAGCCCATGTACCGTTTGAACACTATCAAGTCCGATATTCTAAGAGCAAAGTATATGACATAAAGGACTGTTTTTTGTTTTTCACCTATATTAAATAATAAGATGATGCCATTGTTTTTGTTCTGATGTATATATATATATATATATATATATATATATATATATATATATATATATATATATATATATTGTTGATGTTGTTGATGTTTTCATGTTTTACATGATTGAAAATAAGTCACATATGGCAAATTAACTGAATTACGAATTTAAATTTGTCAAAAAATTGTAGCAGATAGAGGTGTTCAACAAACTTCTTTATCTTCTGTTTGTGGCAATTCGGTTCCAATAAATATTGAGAACAAGCCAAAGTTAGTATAGTAAGCATGATTTCACTTAACATCTTGAATAGCTCCTAAAGTTGATTCGCCAGAAATGCCGTACTGGGCGTTGGTAAATGATAATAACTGTTGCTGGACAAAGTGAAATATTGACGGTAAGATAAATAGACTCGTTTTAAAGCTAGATCTGACTGTAACATGGATTGCTGTTCTGTAATGTGGGCCTACCTTTTATGATATATGCGCCTGCTGTTTCCGGCCTAATTAGTTGAGGTGTTGGCGTCCATATCACAGAGAAATACACAATATTAAATTAATCAATTCATGTTGCTACCAATAAAAAATAATAAAACCTCCAAGAAAGGGGGTCAAATTCTCAGACACTCCCATTTTGTCTCTCAAAAGTGCAAAGCTGATATCGGTGTTCATTGACCAAGGAAATAAAATGGAAACATGTGGCAATCCCTGTACATTATGTTATTGCATAGATGGGAGAGATATCAGAAAATGCAAACATTATTATATCATATATTTTCAACCTCTATTGCCAGTATCCATCTGAGTATATTTTATGTTCGGAATGAGCGGGACTCGAACCTGCAACCCTTGACACCAGTTGCCTAGCTGAAATGGGAAATGCACATATCTACTCGACCAAATCCCCCTTTTTTTTTTAAAGAATGATTCAATGGAGGTTGTTATGTACGAGTGCAATGTCAACACGGTTATGCAGTAATTTTACTTAGTCGGCATTTATTTCCAGTATCGGGGACTGAAATCCACCAGCATTAAGTATAAAAAATGCATAGTTGGAGCAAGTTTGCCAGTGGATATTGTTGTGCCATGGTTTATACATATCTGATCATACAAGGTGTTTTCTCTGTCTCGTAAGATTTGCCCGTGCAATATAGATACTTACAAATGCATAGAACTTTCACTCCGAAGTGTGTTTGAAAAGTATATGTTAGATTTCTTACAATAATCCATGTCACGTTAGATCTGTTATATTATTATATGTCGCTTTTACGTCTGTTAGAATAATATATCACAGTAGGTCAATTACAATGACATATGTCACTTTATGGCTGTTCCATCAACAAATTGATCTATTACAATAAAACATGTCACTGTAGGTCTATTACAATAATTACACCAATATTTCTTTATGTTTCTTACAATAATATGTTACGTTAGGTCTCATACAATAATATTTTTGGTCAATTAAGTTAGGATGCCCTTGTTGTAAATTGAAATGATAATCTAAATACGACAGGAACTTTTGCCATGAAAATAAAATACTTATAATGCTACAAGGGAAGGCTACAACACAAAACCATAGCAATGAACAAGAAACAAGGCTTTTCACAGTTAATAATTTTCATAATATGTTCCAATATTTTTACACAGTTACAGTCGATGTTAAGTATTGATCATCTGGCATATAGCGTAATCAAAAGGATGTGATAGAACATAAAAGTATTTTTGCTTTTCCACTGTTGTGGGGTTTGATGCGAGGTAGGTGAACTATCTAAAATAAACATAAACGTTAAAGCTAACTTACAGCTTAAGGTGTGTATTTTTTGCTGCAAATATTTTTTTAATTATGGACAGATGCTAGTCAGGGTATTGACAATATCTTTGTTTTCACGTACCCAAACCTTGCGATACATGGTTTTGCCAAATGTCCAATGAGATGTGAAGCCAAGGCCGGCACCAACCAAAAGTTATTAAAGTCAATATTGATATAAATAAAATGAAAATGTATCCAAAATCTACAATGCAGAACTCGATTCTTTTGCTGTGAAGACTCTAATGTAATATTTCACAAACGGTGCAGCATTTAAAACGTTCTAATTATAATCATCCAAAATATGTTAATTAGTTGCATTTCAAGCTTTGAACCTTGTATGTCTTTACATCCATAAGAGTGATTTTGTAAGGCCAATCAATGAGTTTGTCTGCCTCAGTAGCAGGGTACGCACCTGTTGAGATGAAGCATTTTGCTTAACAGAAGAATTTCAAATCATCACCTCTCACAATTGTTAATTCGAATCGGCGAACGGATAATTCTTATTTCTATTCTCATTTTGTAAATTAAACCATTACATCCATCAACCCTGGATAAATCTCAGGATTTCAGTACAAAATCTTGGGTTATGTGATTTTAAATAACAGAGGAAAACCCGGGGTTTGGAAATCTTTGATAAACTTGGGTGTTGTGACGTCACAACACATTGGGATTCGTAAGTTGAAATTTGAGAAACAAACCTACTGGTTTTAGGAAAAACCCAATCGGCACGCACGGTCCTTAGGCCATCAGCTGTGTCACAAAACCCTTGTCCTTTTTCACGGAACCATATGAGTTGTAACAAAACCCAGGATTTGGTACTAAACTCAGTGGGGTAGGATATGCACTGTGTATTTTACGAAACCATGGGTTATGTTACATCCTTAACCTCAGGGTTTTGTAAAGATGCAAAATCCAGGAATTTGTGAGGGTATATTTCAAAGATTGCTTACAAATCCCTGGAAATTATTACAATTCCCCGGGTTTTATAAACCTACTAAACAACAAAACATAACCCACAATTTGTAATTAGCATGTGACGGATGAATGCACATTTTCGAGTTGCGCAGAAAATGTGTATGGATGTATCTAATTGCATTTATCCGTATCATTCAAAAGATCTCCCTTGGCAGACAGGTTTGCTCGTCTAAAAGGATTTCTCGTAACTATATTTATGATCTGTACATGTGTCTACGTTTGCATTTTTGCACTTATGCAAGAAAATGTTGATCACATTATATTATATATAGACGTGGTGTGGATTATACTTCATATTTGCATTTTCATAATTGTGTTCATCGCATGTACTACATTGCATATATTCTTAAATACCTAAAGGAACTAAGACAGTACCGGGAAGGGGGGTCTGCTGTGTTGGCTTGAAAGTGCATGTTTTCTGGCTGTTCAGCAGATGGGAGCTGGAATATCTTTAAACATGTCAGGCATTTTATGTAAACCCTGCAACAGGCGGTCACAAGGATGCTCCACCTATGCATTGAGCTGCCCTAAACGTCCATAAGTTTACCTTGCACTCATTGTTCATAATGTTACCCTTTGCTCAAAATATTGCACAGTGCTTATAGTTCGTAAAGTAACATTGTGTCCATCGTTCATACGCTTACCCTGTATTCATTGCAAAATACTTTATGCTCATTGCTCATAAGGTTACCTTGTGATCATTGTTCATAAGGTTACCTTGTGATCATTGTTCATAAGGTTACCTTGTGATCATTGTTCATAAAGTTACCATGGGTCCATTTTTATGATGCTGCGAGAGGCCCATTGTTAGTAGAATGTTACTGTGCACATTGTTCACAAGTTTGTTTTATGCCCATGGCACAAGATTCTTTATTTTTACTGAGCTACAATCTTTTTACATGGGGTGTTGTTTTTAGCTTACTATAGGGGTCCTTTTATCTTTAAAAAATTCCGGGAATACCAGAAAAGACAGTTCGACAATGACAAGGACCAGTTGCCTACATTACAAATGCTGATCTGTCTGCAAGTGTGCAATGGACATGCATTGCCTTTACTTGCCATTTCAGAGCTCCCTTTTTGGCCCATCTTCGTTGTGAGCATATGTATCTTTCTCTAAAGGATCAATAATTGCCCATATCTTGGAAAAACATACACAACGTCACAGTCCTGAAGGGATTTTTCATTTTGTTGACAAAAAAATAGAATGCATTCCCTGAGATGTAAAAGCGTGCGACCTTTATGATGCTTGATTGTTAAACAAAGTGAAGTAGAGTTGAAGAAAGCTTAACCTGGCTGCAAGCCCACAATACCACATGTCCAACCTCTTTTGCTTCATTGATCCTATGTTAAGTGCTGTTTCACGCTCCTATCAACCTCAAATGATGCTGTCAAATATCATGAAGCAATAGCACATAGCCCATTGTGGCTGGTCGCGGCACGAATCACCCAGCACTGGCCCTTGCCAATGGTGACGTTTTTATGGTTCAACAGCTGGGCATACAGCACTAGGCCACGCAGATATACAGCAACACGCCAAATTGCCTCTCTCCTGAGAGCGGATTTTAAAGTGAGCAATAGGAACGTGCCAAACCGCGCACTGTACGAAGACACGTTGGTCATTTTGCAAATAGCATGAAGCAAATAAACCTTTATTAGAGATCAGGTTCTTGGTCAAACCAATTGCCATTTACCTCGGGTCTTCACCAGATCTGCCTATATACTCGCCCTAAGCTGTTCTGTTTCTTGCATGCTGTTCAAGGTGGGCAACATACACAATGTTCTTCAAAGAGTGTCGGAAATTGTTGCAGACACCATTGGGTCATTTTCCATGTCAGGTAGACTGAAATCATTCGCAATCTTTATGTTGACTTTTGGGCACATAAATGTGGAGTGATCTGGCAAATTAAAGCATTCGTAGAACAATAAAGCAAGCCATCTTAATCTGTTTGGTTAGTCCACTAGGACTGCATAACAACTTTTTCCGACCTTTCTTTCGATAAGAACAATGTCATAGCACACCATCCTCTGACTTCGTTGTCTATACAACAGAAAACTATGATAGCACACCGTCATCTGACTTCCTTATCTATACAACGTAATAATATGACAGAACACATTTCTGTAATTTATATTCCAGAACACGGTTGCAAAACACATTTCTCTTACTGCTGTGTCTTTTCACCAGAACAGTGTATATGCAAGTGAATTATTTTGCACAATAAACATTTTTTGGATGTTGCTTCCATTTTAACCACAGTCTCACATTACAAACTGTAGCTTTCGATGTGCTATATTTTGCACGCCGTTTGTTCTGCAAGTTCTTATGGGTGTGTTCCTCTTCGTGTTGTCCCTTCCCGTTATGCACCGCTCATGAACTTTAACATATTCTATCCGTGTTGTATTAGTTCAATTGAATTAGGTCAAATTGGACTGAGTCATATTACGATCTTTGGCTAATATATCAACTGTATCATGTTGATTTCACGAGAATCCTTAAAACTATGCATTTATAGTTATAGTATCGGTGTGAGTTAATTTGCAGGAATTTGATTGTGAGAAACGTACCAGGTATATTGAGAAGGGTTGCGTGGACCAAGATACCATTCCTCTGAAATAAAGATTGGTTGTAGACAGAGGTCAATGTTCTTTTGGATACTAAGAGTGGCAGCAGCACATCACTCGATCCAGTTCAGAATGGCTTCATCAACCTTTGGCTCCCATTTAACGCAAATTGGCGTGCAAGGCGATTTATACTATAAAGCGTCAGTACTTCGCACAGTATACCATGGCGTTTTAAGCTTTCACACAGATGGGTGGACCTGAAGTGTTAAATTATAACATTATGTGCTTTTGACTTAACAAAAACACAAAAACAAATACAAAAACAAAACAAACCAAAAAAGAAATTAAACCGACTGGCCTTTGCACACAAGAAAGCATTTGGATTGAATCCCGGCATTCCTTCTTCAATGAAAGTGGCATCTCGTATGAAACCAAATTACAAATACCACCTGCGTCTGTATGCTGTTGTTTTGTGAGAACCATATTAACTTAAATATCTGTATGACTTTGTGATTCGATCAGTGTATCCAAATAAATATTCAGATGGACTTAATCAGGTTACGTATTGCTATGGTCAATCCATCTATTTCAATTTTTGGACATGTATAATATATTTTGCCATCTTCATAAATTCAATTGTTAACTCAATACAACGCAAGCTATTTTCTGGTTGTGTGCACGCAGTAAAGAAAGGTAAATGAAAAAATCCATACCGGTAAGGTATCTCTGCACCTTTTCATACCATCATTAAAGTAAAGATATTGCAATATCCTCTCACCGGTGAACAGCTATGTGAAAGTGAATGTGGACGCCGAGAAGCCATCCCGTTGGCTTGTAATTAGTATGACATTCACCACCAATATAGACATATGTAGCAACCTGTTATGCGTTTGTTACCAGCACATTGTTGTTTTAAAAGAGTTTGTGTTGTTCTCGCCTTATCTTTCTTCCTTTCTGTTCATCTGTCTGAGTAGACTTTGCCAAGGGCTTTAATCAGATGTTAAAACTCTCAGATTTCAAGATTGGTATGAGTGTAGCCCACTTCCTAAGTTATGTCCCAATTGGTTTGGAACTGTCAAACGCTCCATGAAAGACTGGAGGATGTGAGTTTTTAAAATTGTTATATTTAAATCTTGAATATCTTCAACGGTACGGCAGGCACAAGTACAACGCCAACTTCAATGTATCTATTTCTGGTTTAACGGTTCATCCAAGGGGTGGCATGCAAAAAACATGCCGTTTTAAATATCTTTCAAAACTATGTGGAGAATCAATTCAAATGTACATTAATACATTGGTGGGTTTTTTGCATACGACTCAAAGCTTCCGTAACATGAATTGACGCCAGTCAAGAAATTCAAGTTAAAATGGAGGTGTTTAAAACTATACTGGAAAGCGATAGGAGCTTAACTTTTCCCTGGATGTTTGCATCACGTGTGCAGCTGGTTGGGTGGTAAGCTATATTAATAGCTTTTGTAATAATTTTAATACCGCTGGGTATATTTCACCTATGTGCACAATCATTTGGCATAACTAGTCACTACATGAACCGGTAATCAAACTCGGAGTACACCTAATTCTTTGCTCTGGAGGTGCTTTGCCTTTTCGATAATAATATCTCCATTAGTATTTAACTAACATATACCTATACTATTGTAATTCTTCACTTCGTCTTTACAATATCTTTGCATCATTGAATGCCAGACAAAGCTTGAAATTTTAAATTAGGATAGTTAACATTCAAACTTGCATATGTACGGCAGAGCTGCTAATCAAATTTCTTTACTATTGCCTCTAATCATGCATGCAAAACTTTTCAGTTTCTACACAAATCAGTCCTTAAATTTGAATGGATAGTTTTGTAATATTGTCATGAAAATTAGGACACCTTTTGCACACACGCGTTCTGTTTGAGGACATTAACTTTAAGGTTAGAAAGTCCTATAAAGCAAATAGACGTACCAGGTGACTAAAACGTTGCAAGCGCAGGCTTTTTCAAATTTACTGATATACCTACCTGTCAAAATTACCTACGCTTTAGGTTCAACCTCGATATGTTCATTATCCATAATAAATGGTTCTGTATATAAATTTACACCTGGTTTGGAGTTAGTCCATGTCTTCATTGTTATGCACATATAGAAATTCAAATGTGTGGTGCTTGGAAACAACACAAAATGGCAAATTTACCACCCATAGGTGGAAATCTAGCCATTTTACGTCGCACGCAACCAGGATATTATGAAGCGTCATAATTTACTTAAATTGCTTAAAAAATATACTTTACATGTAAACTTTGGGACAAAAATCTATTATAATATATTTTTTTAATTTACCAGTAAATTTGTGCCGAGCACAATTTCATCTTTTTTAAATACGTTGTACCAGCAGAATAGTCCACCGCATTGTCTTTTTGACCGACTGTAGTCCCAAAATACCACCCATGGCAAGGTTTGTTTGTTTGTTTGTTTGTTTAATTATGCAATCTCTTCAAATCATAAACCAGTAACCAGTCCAAATTATATGGTTCTATCCGAAAAGGCCAGATAATAAATATATTTGTGGTGAAACCACATGCAGCAAGACAGTCCAATTATTTTCGCAGATTACCATTTCCATGGCAAAACGTATGCTACCCTTAATTGGCGAAAACAATTGGCCTGGTCGACGCACGCCAGTTTCTATTTCAGATCATAATGTAAAATTTCATGCCACAATAACCCCATAAGACTGCAGTCAGAAAGCCAATTATCAATTTTTCGGTTGTTCCTGTTAGTCGGAATCAATTTAGCACGATGTTAACATGAATAAGGGGTAATTTGCTATTTCCTTTAGCATCTAAATGAAAGCAACGAAAAAACTTGTACCCTTTGCAGTACAAGTATTTGAAATTATCTCTGCGTTTTTCGTTCATTTGTTTAGTTTTACCTTCTATCTATCTATCTATCTATCTATCTATCTATCTATCTATCTATCTATCTATCTATCTATCTATCTATCTATCTATCTATCTATCTATTTATCTATCTATCTATCTATCTGTCTATCTATCTATCTTTCTATCTTTCTATCTATCCATTTATCTATCTATCTGTCTGTCTATCTATCTGTCTGTCTGTCTATATCCTCCCACCCATAATCCATCCATCCCGTAAACCATTCAGTTAAATCATATCTGTCTATCTATTGCAGGTAGTTTGTTGTAAAATGTACAAAACCAAGGAGCCTAGTAATGATTCAAGGTTCCACCACATTGATATGCAGTGTATATGCATGTGATTCACAGCAGCGTCAGTTCATGCATCTTAAACTCAGCGAGACAACTCATAAGTCATCTCGTTTCCTCGTACATCTAGCTGACTCATGCCGTCTGTCCCTGTATACCCTTTCCAGGGTGCCTCAGACCAGCCGGACGAAAGTGCCAGAGATAAAGTATGAGTGACGGCCCTTGGCAGTGAGCCCTAGTGATGTCACCTTGGCTACCTATGAAGGCCAACTCATCCGATCCGTTATTTGACATTTCGAAATTTGGAAATGTGTACGCACGGTTGTAGTTGATTCAGGCCTCCGGGGAAGTGCACAGTGCGATATATTGGTCATTGTAACGAGCAAATTTACATCCAGGAAAGACGAATGATCAAAAGCTGGTGGTGAATGAGCCGTTTCATTATTAACACGGACTTTTTGCGACACAACCGCTCACATTAGACTGTGACAGTAACTCTTTAGTGCCTGGAATCCGATTCATCTTTGTCATCAATCACATCATATAAGGAGTAACGAAATTGAAATTGGTTTCTTTCCTCGGAGTTATAAGTATTCATGCTCTGTACAAACACCCAAAGGATCGAGTGTTTTAAATGAACATAAAGAAATTCAATAATTTGGATTGTCTAAAAGTATGAGAGAGGGAAAATCTGATTATGTCACGATGAAGTTTCAACAACACTTAACTGGGGTCCCTGACTGCCGCCTAAATAAATTGAACTTTTCGAATGTTTGCTTTACAGGAAAACTTGTATATGTGTAATACAGCAGTGGAGGGTGAGTGCAAGAACCTGTCTGGATTTGCTAAACTGACTCCACAGTTCTCATACACATCATGCCATATATATATATATTGCTAATAGCCAACATATAAAGATTGCGCCTCTTCACAAATATACATTGAACCGACAATCGTTTCATGAAAACTGTATTTACGACATTAACGGCTTGTATTTATTTATGCTTGTTTCTCCATGTAAAAGTGGGCCATCAGTTCCTCAAAATAAAGAAACGTTGCTTGTTATTGGGCGAACTCCACAGAACGAACAGCTGGTTCACATGCCCAAATAGTGACTGGCTTGCGTACGAGTATGAAGGCACTGGCGTGATGACTTGCCTTTCATTATCGCATGCCTCTTCTTTGAGAATGGAGGCACTTTCCATTTGCATGCTAGTATTGATAAAACCTAACGAGTGGGCACATTTTCATTTTGATGTGCCACTTAGCAAAGATACAATAGTTTACTGGGAATGCAATTATACCCTTGACACTACATGCATGATGTGTCTGTAAAAGTATTTGATCTCAGAAGATTACAGTATCAGAGAAACAAAGATGTTCCCAGTGCTAAAAAGCAGTCTCATACACGTACAGCCTGCAACCAAAATGCACGGGTCATGCGTCTTTGTGCTGTGTATAGCAGACCCATGCCGACCATATTTGAACACATTTGGTCTCCTAGGACTTGGTTTGTCGACTTGATGAGAAGCAGACATCAGGAGCAGAATGATAACAGTCAGGATCTTGGATCAAGGCAGAGTTGCTCGATCCAAAAAGCATCGAGGGAGCGAAGGCCATAAGGCCTTAAATTCTTGCGTAACACATTCAGAAAGCCACAGAGGCTTTCAATAGCGAGATGTATGTAGAGCTTCGGATGGATGGCATTTGCCATTAAAGTTACTAGCTGTTGAAGTGCATATTTTAGTGGGGTTTTTTTTCAAAGCTGCATTCAGCAATCATCACAACCAATACCCATGTTTTGGTACCAAATCAACATGCGGTCATGAGAAATAATCATTTCCCACATGTACAATTGGTTAGATGATAGGGTTAGCATAATTTAGAAAATTTAGGTCGGTTTATTGAAAGTCTAAGCGCGAACCTAAAGTCTTAGAGATTCAAACAGCGCGATGTCAAGTAAAATTGACACTATGTAAACATGGGGGTAGGGACATAAATACAGCTCCATCAATCTGATAACATCAAAGGAGGTGCTGATGAGACTAACCACCAAGCATTATTAAGAATGCAATTCGCCGGGCATATTTATTAAATGAGACTTTTTATGGCCAAAATCAGTACTTAGAAGGAATTTACAGTATAAGAAGCATTTAAAAAGGGGATAATAAATATATTGTGTTCGCACTTAAACTAGTAGGTTTCAGTGAGAGTCTCTTCAAAACAGGTTCCAATGTATGAGGTAATCAGCTTATTGACGGTACCAACCCTAAAAATGAACCTAATCAAACATATATACAATAAAACCTCTCTAACTGAACACCTCTGTATACTGAACACCTCTCTATACTGAATACCATTTCTCGGTGCAAAATATATACTTTCAATGCTATCAAACCTCCCTATACCGAACACCTCACTATACTGAACACTTTTTTTCCGGTCCTAAGGGTGTTTGGTATAGGGAGGTTTCACTGTAATTAATTGCCGGTACCCTACATTTGTCACACACACACATAACCCCCCCCACACACACACACAAACAACCACACACACATATATATATATATATATATATATATATATATATATATATATATATATATATATATATATATATATATATATCTAAATACATATATATATATGTATATAGATATATCAGTCTAACTTGGTAGGTAACAGGCAGGTCTGTTTTGTTAACAAACATTAGGTAAATAACCCTGATATGTGAAACAACTGCCCCTAATTTGGTAACTTATATGACTTCCTTCTTCATCGTACAAAAATCTACGACGCCATTACACGTGGTTTATGCAATTTAACGTTCCTTCATTAATATAAAAGGTAATGCGTCAGAAAATCCGTTTTAAAATAGGTTATTTAGAGTCCGTATGAGCACGCAATATTAGCACCCCTGTTTGGTTCCTTCAAAGTTGTTTTGAAAATCTGTATATCAAGGAACACAATATCTATAATGTCAATTTGAAAAAGCATGACGAAAAGAGTTAAGCTGCTCGTAGTGCTTCTTGTGTATACAAATATGACTAAACCGAGTATTCTCCTATATGCTACCAGGCGTGGGCCTGACAGTTTAAATTACCATACAGGGGATATTTTTGGAATGTCAAGGTCATAAGCCGAATCCTGTTTTGTAGCTTTCTAATACTTTAAATTTTACGGTTTGCAAGCATATTAAGGGTTGTGTTGAAATATACCATGTAACATGAACATTTTATCTGCATATGAATTACCATGCTCTTCCCACGCAGACTCTTAACGATTATACAAAAGTATTATCGAAACAGAATTTTAACTTTTGGATCCAGCGTATTACAAAATTTGTCGATATGATTCCCAATCACCAGGGAAAACACATTTGGATTGTTTTTAAATACGTATCTGGAGGTTTCTTCAGTGGTTGATAACACGAAACGCAAGGAATTTGTAATACAAAATCATAAAGAAAGTGGATATGGTACTTTTTATATCGCAAATAGAAGCACTGGAAATAAATTATGTACAAACGAAGGCACTTTTTATTATGGACATATGTATTCAGATACCTGTTACGTCTGTATTTTCACTGAATACTTTTAGCACCAAGTTTAAGACTGAATAGCCTGCACTCAAAGCCACCTTAGGAAACCTGTACTATTTTCTATTAACATGAAGTATAGGAATGCTGGTGCTCAAAACAAACGGGCTTTTTATGAGTAATTTTTATCTTGACTCATTACAATAAATCAGATGAGAGTGACTTTTGTAGGGTACAGCACCCAAAGAGTTGATATCAAAGCAGCAGCTGCTTTTCTTAAAAAGCGTCATACAGCAACTGTTTGGGGGGGGGGGGTGGAGGGTGACAAGGATAAACTGAAGATAAATAGAAGATAACAAAGCAGCTCTGTGCAAAACAAAACTTTTCTGATGGAGGGCGCAGCACATTGAGTGAAGACTGCACGTTTGGCGAACACACAGAGCAAGATTAATACATCTCCTCTTTGGATAAACTTTTTCATTGCCATTTTCGACAACAGTTTATTTGCCCTGAAATGACATAACAATAGTAAATCCATATTCTTTGTGAGTATTTCCTTCCATCACCAGCATGTCTACAGTGGCAAGCATCACAACAAAATGCTGCAGGTCCACAACTTTCCTCAGCGCGCTCTTGGCGCCCAGGGAAGCTGTAGACGCATTCCAAACTTGGCACCGAGAGAGTTAAGTATAAGACCGCAGCTTCTTTCGGAACGGCTGGGCGATGTTGCCCCTCCCCCGGCCCTGCTGAACACGACACACTATCATGGCGATGTCGTGCGGAGGTCTCATAGGTACTCATCCAGCGAAAAAAGTTGAATGATCGCAGCAAAAGACATTTTAAATCAGGAGAGTTGTGATCCGTTGGGAAGGGTTAATACCTCTGTTACAACATGCGGTTTTGATCTCGGAAATATCGAACAGTACCTTCCTTCCTCGGGTGGAGAGTTACAAGACTGTGTAGCTGCACGCCCTATTGTACCATGTCTCAGTTTCCTTGTCGATACAACTAGTTGCCAAAGGCACATTAATATGATAATTATTGCATATCTTCGTATGTTGCCGCATGTCTTCCAGGGTCCATTTTATGAACCACTTATAAATATTTGTTTTAAAAATCGAGTATTTAAAAAGAAAGCTAAATGGCCTACTGTTCTTTTGCATTGGCTTTCATCATGTTGCTTTGAACAGAAGATGATACGTGGAAGGACTTTAAAGGCACGCTTTATGCACACTCAAAAGGGCATAATTTATTGTAATCATCACAGTGAACCAAACCAAAAGCATAAGCATATCGAACAATTGAGTAAGACCAGTTAAATGAAGCATTGAATTACAGGGTTGTGCAGAACCCAACCACTCCCTCAATCAAGTGTCCTATTACCAGCCCTTTGAGGTTTTTCTCTCAACTAATCAAAGATACAAATTATTAACGAGAAAATTCTTCTTAGTTTCTCCGCCGGCCTTGTTGAACTACAGGGGACAATTGCCCGACAAGGCGTACGGCATGCAGAGGGAAGCCTTCACTGATTTCAAGGTCTTTGCACGGCTGGCAGCGGGCTTCTGATATAGCTCATTCAAATCCGGGCCCAACCTCATCATAAAATACATTGCGAAGACGAGTAGGGAGTGGATATCAATTCTGCATGTGTGTGTAGCTGTTCGGTAGTTGTGTTTTAGTTCCATATTGCTCCAGCGGTTTGCTGAGAAACCAGTCTACCTCTGACAGGAACATGGGTGACATTTTTTCATGGTCGAGCAAGTAGGGCTGCCTTGGGAACGGGGCAATTATTGGATTGTAAAATCAATACATCACATTTCAAATAACGTTTGCCGCTTTCCTTACGGCGATAATGAGGAAATTTTTCACGCTTATTGGCATCAGACGGATTTGCGAAAAGTGGACTATTGCCGCGTGAAAGTCATTACGTGGCGGTCAGGAGACGAGGCGAGCTGGGAAGCCTTCAGGTCTCCTTGTCATACCCACATGTACACAGCCAGGTGTCGTGTCAATGACACTAAGGCGGCACAGTCATGCTTTCTAATGAAATTAAGGGTGTGGCTCAACTGAAGGAAATGTGTTCGCTGATGATGAAGTTAACATGAGATTAGTACTAATTTAGGGTAGTCCTGGACATAACGTAGAGGGAACAGCTGCATATATGTAAACAACGGTGAACTGATATTTGAAAAACAAAGTGTCACATACCCAGCTAAAATTACATGCCGCATACAACAAAAGCCTATATTAAATCAAACCAATCAATCGAGGTTATATATACAGCAAAGACTTATTTTTGTACTTGTTCAATTGTGAATTTGGCATTTGCGTATAACTGAACGCATACCTTTCCTAATAGGTTGCGACCAATCACACATTAAAAGCGAGTTACTTAATTGCCCTCTTGCATACTGACAACTACTGGATTCACGACGTTGAGCGAGCAAAGTTTGCAATTGAGTTTTATGTGAATAAAAAGTACAAATTGAAATTGGCCAGTTTGACAGCGTTAATTAAAAAAATATCCATGTAAATTTTAATCAGTCATGGAAGAGGACTAAAGTTTCTTACCGTACTTCATTTGTCAGTCTTTCCAAAGAGCGCAATGAAGTGCTAATCTGAAGGTTTTTTGATGAGTCATTTGCGAGAGAAACGTTTATTCAATCAGCTGGTTTTGGTAAGTTTCATGAAACAATGTGCTAAATATCACACTCAGTGCGCACACGCACACACTGATTCATAATTGCTGTCTATAGCATTGATGTGAGCAGTTAATTAGGAGTGACACCTTGAACGATAACGCATATGTCATGTGAACACATATGTTGTCGCAGCGACAGTAAAAAGGTAAGACATGTAAATGATTGTTTATGAGTACTCAATCTGTGGCATATCTGGGTGTTGCAGTAATATTCTCATAAGCGTGGTCCCTGCAGGAAAGAAGGGCTGGAGAAGTTATCTCACACACTGGATATTTTAACCAAGTAGCCATTGTACACGACACCTAATTCGTGTAGGTGTTGCTGCAACCATTCTACGAAAAGTTTATAGTTCCCGAATCCCATGTCTTTTTCAGTTATTGCATTTACTGGATGGTAAAGGTCGTTCCAATTCGACCTTAAAAGAGTGGCTACCATGGATTACATTTACATGTGAAATAATTGGTCAACTAATTTATGTATGTATGTATGTATGTATGTTTGTATATATGTATGTATGTATGCATGTATGCATATGTATGTATATATGTATGTATGTATGTATGTATGTATGTATGTATGTATGTATGTATGTATGTATTCATTCATTCATATTGGGGTGCGTTTTGAGTCACCTTTTCGCTATGACCTTTCCATCGATTCTCTGTACAATTGTGTTAGGTTGTAACTTTTGGAAGGAAGTCCTAAATTTAAGATTTCTTGAAGGTACACAGCAAATGACTGTGAGAAGTCGTCCGTGTATATAAAACTGATTAACGCTCAATAAATAAGTAAAACATTAACTATATTTGAATTGATAAATGCAAACACATAATAAATATGTATAGGAAAGACATCGGGTGTCATTGAGAGATTTCCAAGGTGTCTAATCTGACCTCCCCCCCCCAAAAAAAACCAAACAAACAAACAAACAAACATAAATATTCGATACATTATTCTAGCTTTATTACATTTCTATTATATCGGCAATGGTTGGATATATGGGTTCTTTATACAATCTGTCTGCACATTTTCTCCGACACCAAAATGAGCTAATGATTGTAGATATGAAACCAACTGGTCATTACCTTTCAATCGTATGTAGTATCAATATGTTCATCATGGGAACCCGCTAGCTAGATAGAATTCCCTCAGGAATATTTCTGATGGTACTGTGATCGTGTAACACTGGTTGAACAGAATGGTGCCTAAATTCATACGCATCTTCCCGTTTAATCTGCCTTTTAGCTTTTTACAGTGTAGAAACCTGATAATCTGTTTTTGTCTAGTGTGGGAAAATTATCCGCATACTGTTATTAACGTTTCGTGGACGCTTCTATTTTGCAGGTCTAGTATTTCAAGGCAATATCAACCATACCTCTCAAATTGAATTGTATCAACTCTGTGTTATTATGTAATTTTAGTTCCATCATAAAGCGTTTGTTGCTTTAGGAATCAATCGGTACATAATCATTGTGATCAGTTAGAGCACACGACACCATGCCTTTCTAGGAGACTGTGGCTATTTTATGTGCCATTGTATCTTTTAATGCTAGAAATTATAAGTATTCATAGTATTGGGCTCACAACGTAGATCTGTTTCATTTGAGCAATTAACATTTAATCGTAAAGTCAGCCTTTTAGTGTAAATATTTACCTGTTGACATATAAAAAGGAGTAAATGTAGCTAACAATAGACTTTGGTCTGTTTAAGCTACCAACTCACCAGCGACTGAATGAAAAAAATGCTTTACTCCTCTACAACTTTACGTTATTTTTAACAAAATGTATCATAAGGGGTAACTGGCTCATTGTTTCTATCAGAACCGGTTGATTTACAGTTTACAATGTAACCGACTTGTTTAATGATCATGTGAGAACCGATTGTTTTACTGTTTTATAAGAACCTATTAGTTAATTGTTATTTTTCACCGTGCAGGGATAAATTAACTTTTTGCAGCCCGATTTAAGGGCGCTTATATCACATTTCAAGACAAAACATTTAACATTATATCTATCTGTGATACTTTTTTTTTCTTTTTTCTTTTTTTTTTCCTTTTCCTGTTAAGTTTCTGGGGTATGGACCATCTACTTGTAATGGACTCATATAAACACTAATTGCGGCAGCAATTAGGTCAGTGATCCGCCCTAAGAGAATGGTAGCTTACATTTCAGAAACTATGGAGTCAAAGTGTCCAATTCATCGCTACAGCTGTCGGCAACCGGGTAGCTAATTTCCGTAGGCATGTATATACCAGGTGTAATATTTAACTTGTTTCTTGGCCCAGGCAAACTAAACATTTGCCATCTCCCAAAGTACTTTACTCCAAATGCGCAATCTTTGTCATCCTAAAAAAGAATATTCTAATTTTTCTGCAAATGACACTGAAGTTGTCATTACAAGTTGTGCTCGGGGCACCGGCTGTTGGAAGACCTTGAATGGTGACGGCGAGGACGCCCTTCAGCTTTAAGGTTCATCTCTATCGGTTCTTTATTACTTCGAGGTGTAACCTTTAGCTATTTGCACACTCTTGCGGTAAATAAACATGAGCATCCTTGTTTTGTTTGTATCTTTGATAGCAGCCTATTGTCAAGTGGACCTGTTCATTCTGCCATTTTCTGCGCTTGGAGTTTGTGTTGTGACAATCAATACGACTATAATTTTCAACCTGCACTTGACGCGCCATAACTACACATTATCTACCATTACCCGCTGCCACCTTGCTGCCTGCGCGTGTGAACCACGTCTCCTGCACAAGTGCCATATTACACTAAATAACCCTTTTTGGCCAAACACATAGCTAACGGGGAAATTAGGGGAACTGAACGGACAGCAATGACGCATTTCCACCCATGGTTTCCAGAAAATTACCCCTTATGAACCATGGCATATTGATATATGTTTGCACGCGATGTGTAGCTTCTACTCGGTGTGTCAAGAAAATATCCCAGTTGTGTCACAGTTTTAAATTAGATTTGACGGCAAAGGTCTTCAACACTTGGAAAAGGAATCCAAGTGATCAATATGACATTTTACATGAAGATAATGTAGAGAATAAAGTATGATTTAGCGACCGGCTTTCAAGAGAAGTATCAGTGACAAAGCAAAGAAGCACCTGCTTAGTTTTCAATGGGACCCCAGTAAAAGCTTCCATCGTGTCCCCATGCACGCTACTGAAGTGCTTGTACGCTGTCGTGTAAGCTGCTTGTTAAACCTTTCAAGCTCATGCATGGTCCATTTGTAAGTTCGGCTTGGATTGAAAGAAGTATTGATAAAGTACCATCCACTTAGGACAGATGACCAATAATAAATAGTTACCTTTCACCGCAGAAAGACCACGACTTATGATCTGCACCATTGGAGACCACACATAATAGGAAATTAAATATGCAAAACCACCTTATAGCAAACACAACTTAAAATTGAACGGAATTGACTATGATAAATAATACACCACTAATATCTTTCTTCACGATAATTCAACTTAATGTATCCAGGAATGAAAAAGCTGATATCAATATTCACTGCTCTTGCTGCAAAGATGTAAGTTATGTTGCGCCTGCCCTGTCCTCGAGAGACATGTAACTATCAGAAGAAGAGGTCAAATGAGAAAATTGGTAAATGGTTGGCAGGACTCTGGCACATTTGGACGGTTTATGTCTCCTGGGTCCAGGCATATATACATTCATTGGCATGTCAAAAGTGCTTGTTAATGCTGAGCAGAAGCCACTATTTATCATATTCTTGTGCGCACTGAGACCAGCTAAGTCTACCTTTGAGACAATATCTCATCGATTTTCTTTTCCGCCACAATAGCTTTTCCCATGTACTCTGAGGCATCTGTCCATTCGTCAAACTCTTCAGGGACCAAAGATTTGTCGTCAAAATCAGTAGATATTGCTGTTCTATCAACTACCCAAAGTATCACATGGTAGTTTCTACAGGACGCGCGGCTGTCAGTGCAATATCATTCCTAAAGACATAGAGTTCCCTGCATTTGCCTCATATAATTTGTGCCTAGTAACAAGTTTTGAGTGCGCACACGACCGGATCGAATAAATCTGAGGCCCTTTTGATCGAAACAGTATGCAAATTATCCAGACTTAACAGTGGTTTATCTGCTGTCTCTAGGTCCAAATCCTGA
This sequence comes from Hermodice carunculata, assembly GCA_964020975.1. Lineage (NCBI taxonomy): Eukaryota > Metazoa > Annelida > Polychaeta > Eunicida > Amphinomidae > Hermodice > Hermodice carunculata. The sequence goes on along the minus strand of CAXHWN010002187.1, from coordinate 869,099 downwards.
TCATTCAATGTCTAATATGTCAATGTCTTGTCGATTTTTTACAAGAATTGCTAGCACAAGTAGCTCAATTTCATCAATAAAGGCCCTACAAAACATTTCTGTAGACCCAATACCAAGCCTTATTTGGGACAAATGCCAATTGATGTTGTGTCAATTTGATTACCAAGCCCAATGACTGGTCCAGCGTGACGTATAAACAATCTACATAGGATCGATACGATCCTCTACCAATCGTAGCCAATCCTGCGTACTTGCAACTCGGCGCCCATTGCCCCTTTGCTGGCTTCCTACATCTTACCCGCTTGCGTTGGTGTTGGAAACTTAACTACATATACATACAGTAAGTATTGCCGTAGGCGGTTTGGCTTCCCTGCTGGTATAAAATTCACGCGTTGTCCGCCATTTTCCTTAATTTGTTTTTCGTCACGAAATATTTCCTTGTATGGTATTTGACGAATTTCTACATCGATTATCTTTCCAAATGTTTAAGGCACCATTAGTATTATTCGCAAAGACTTAAGATATGGATTATGTATTAGTTGTACTTCTATTACATTGTTGACTATTATGTTTCTTTATTTTCAGGGGAAGTAGTGTTATAGCTATTTTCTTCAAGGAAGTCTTACACAGACAAGGCAACAAAGAGTATAATTCAAGGTCAGTGCAATTCTATATAACGAAAATATTGAATTAAAACAAATGAAAGTTACATATGTTCTGTAAAATGAAATACTTGTTTGTACATTGTGTGAGAAAAACTTTTTTAACAGGAAAAGGGAGAATTTTAGAATATGCCAGTGTTATATAAAGGTTATATTTTGCGTTATTGACTGATTGATATATCATGTCATTGATTCTTTCTCACCAGCTAGACACCCGTGCATTACATAATGCTGTTAATTTAAGCCAGACGTTACAGCGCAGCTCATCAAATGTTTCCTTTCTTCAAAAATGCTGCCGTTCCAAGTTTAATATTTGTTTCTGGTTTAAAAATACTTGAGCTAACATACAAAGAAGGGAGTGAAAGAGTCGTGATAGGTATTTAAGGACTAAAGAGACAAATATTCCATAACCTCTGATCAAGCTAGGAAGATTGATTTTATATATATATATGTATATACATACATATATATACATACATACATGCATATATATATATATATATATATATATATATATATATATATATATATATATATATATATATATATATATATATATATATATATAAGGCCCCTTGTTAGTGCCTGCATTTACAAAGGTGTGGTACTGTCCCGCCAAGCACACAGGCTCTGTGCAATTTCAAGCAGAACTGCCATGTTCGTTATATTTGCTCATGAAAGATGCACCAATTTCAGGAATAGTTTTAATTGTGTGGCACATTTACAAATTACAGTGAAGGGGATCATGTCATTGTTGCACGTTTAACAAGATGTTTCCGTGGCATACAATATGCATTGTTGATGGTATTTGATACACGAATACGTCGCTGCCAAGATGTATTTTCTAGAAAACAGAAGTGTATGAGTACTTCACAAACACACTAAATAACACACAACAGCATCGCACTTGCATTTTTTTAACTTTGCCCCTCAATGCCATTGAATCTTATCACAAGTTTGTTGTGGCTCCCGTAAATGTACTTTATTCACCGCGGATTAATTTTCACATGTTTTGCATTTAAGACATTCAACGGAAGGGTTTTTTGGTCACTACTTTGGGCATAATTTCAAAGTTATGTTAAAAAGTTATTCTCTGTGCCTGCATAATGACGGTTTTGCGCGTCATCAAAACAGGCAAAAATAAAAGAAAGTAAAGCTAAACTAAATAGATTTACAGTATTTTGCTGTCATGTACTTAGAAATGTTTACCTATTTGAAGTCAAATTTACAAAGTAAGATTTTACAAGCTAACGCCTTTAATCGAGTAATCATGTTGATTAGAATGCTAATTATTGTTTGCCGACAATTTTTTAAAATCCAGATCCCAAAACAATATGCACAATATAGTGGCCTACCTTGGAAATGTGGTCTATGTAGGAATACATGGTAGAACCAGTGCAAGTGGCACTTTTTATTAAAGTAGAGGCATATATGTTTTACAGCATGGAATAAAAAAGTTACTACATGGTAACTGTATCAAGATAAACCAATTTATTTTAAATCATGCCTAAATGGTTACTATGTCAAATTACATTAATTTATTTTAAGTTGTATCTTCATACAGTTTAACCCGAATGAACTGACTTACTTTAAAAATCATACCAATTCCATAATGCAAAATTGTCAACGACATCTGTAGATGCACACTGAGTTGTGTGTTAGCCCGTCGAATCAATATAACATGCGGTTATTATTTATGTACTGGTTGACGACAGCTAAGGATTTTTTATATTAGCCATCTTTGCAGAATAATAGGTCATCCAATGCAAATGAATATGTATACAATATAAATCTAAAGTTTCCATTTCTTTGACAATCGAAGTGGGACTATTTGACTGAAGAGCGCCACTAAGTTATCCAGGCAGTCAGTGCTGCTAGTAAATACTGGGCAAAATTGCCTGCATGATGACTGTACCTATTCTCCCCGTTCTCTACAAAAGATTAAAATGCAAACTAAATAATTGTATTGTCATAGGAATTTATTTCATTGCCTGCATATCCACGGTGCCATGCGAAAATCTTTGACTAAAATATGAGCATATCGAAGATGAAATAGGAGGATATACAAAGTCATAACTCTACATCCACCACACTGACAAGGAAGACATGAGAAATAATGGCAATACTACTTAAAATAACAATGATGATAATGATGATATTAATGATAAAATATAATGATGACAATAGGGAAAGCAATACATCGGACATTTTTGAACATTGCTTCAAGCTATTTTAATAACAAACAAAAAAAAGTGAGCAATAAACGGAAAGTTTTTGATAAGATTGTTGAGAAGTATTTTAACATAAATAGTACCAGTGAAAAGCAAACAATACAGATGAACTTAATTTTTTTAATATTACTAGGAGCTACTTTTTATTATGCTTTCACTGAATCAGTGCAGCCGTTTGCTCAATTTCTTTAGTGAGGGACAGAATGTTGCGTTGGGTGGAACAATCGCATTATCAGTCATCTACTGCAATTTGCCCTCATGCAGCTGGGGCCTTGTAACTTCGTTTCCTCTAAATTGGCTATTACTTTGACAGTTACCTACAGGAAATATTACTCTTTATATCTTTATGCCTGATTCACATGCAGTATTGGGCACGCCGTGTTATTTCTCGGCAATGATGTAAAATACGTCGCACTGGAAGAGAGTGAGGGGCTTCCGGTATGGCCTTGATTTCTTTTGCGGTAGTAGGCTTAGTCATATAACTAGAATTTCAATCAAGCTTGCTCCGCAAGCTTGGTCAAATTAATGCATTCATATGATTGATTTAATATTCCCGTCCTTTTAAGTACTCTACTTTGGTCGATTTGTCCATTATTTTCTTGGGATGCTAACTTAATTTTTCTTGATTTTCCCACTAAATATGTGTATAAATGTAATGCAATTATACTACCACTGGTCTTCTTCAGACATATCTAAATCGGGTAGATTTTGATATGTGCGGCTTTTGTACTATTGATTTTGCAGAACTAGAAAATTATTTTGGACACATAGCATATTGAAGGCGACAAGAGCATTTTTTGCTGAAATAGAAGTGCAGGCTGTTAATATGGCCCCGTGTCCATTGACTGTGCATCTTGCGTCGTTCGTATACTGCTTCACGGGAAGTAATGAGGATATTTCTCTCATCTTTGAAGGGACTGGACCTTACTGGCCAAGGAAAGAGCCATGAGGCAGGTTAGAAGCTGAGGTGCCCGCACTGAAAGTGAGCCGGATTGAATGCTGCCAAATATGAAAGTAAGGCGGGAAGTACACCAGCATTGCTACTGATACGGGAAGAGGCAAGTAATTCCACAATACAGACAAGTTAAGTTGACTTAATCGTGCCAAGTCGTGTTAGAGGTAGCATCATCCTTACTAACTGGAAAATTGGAGAACGTATTCAAGAATTAAAGGGGACCTTTCATAAACTTGTCTTTACCTGGAGGGTTTACTGTGCCCAATGCTTTATCCACGACGCTTGTGTTTCTCATCTATCGTGACGACTCGCTTGAGTCACTTCTAATTACATGGACAAAATCGACCATATGAAAAATTGGTACTTGCATCGTTAATTTTGCCTAGAAGTGATAGAATCTACAACACAGTGCTTTACCTGCATGTACACAAAGCCGGTTGTCTCCTTTATGCTCCAGGCTACTTGTTTTGCTGGTTTTCTGAAAATTTAGAGCAGAAGAATTATCCACGTTGAAGTCAAGCTGGAATGAAACATCTACTTTAAAAACATATACCATTATCAGGAGTTGCGGTCTGTTGTGGTGAGGTTACATTCCCTTTTACTTTGATTCCTGTGGAATATTATCAACATGCCTGTAATACCGTTGAGCAGCAAAGATGCGGCTCACTATGCAGCGGCTGTCAATGAAAAAATTCAGCAGCCAACCACTCAAAAACGAATAATATTAATTATTGTCTGTGTGGCACTCCTTCTCGACAACATGCTTTATATGGTTATAGTGCCGATTATACCCGACTTTCTGATGGATATATGGAGCAAGCAGAACAGCGAAACTGTTGTTTATCAAGAAAATGCTTTCGTCCCTCCCAACAATACCTATGAAAATAAGACATTTTACAATGGCAGTTGGCATTACGAATTTTATGGAAATATGTCATACTGGAACTACACTTCAGGTAAACGTAAAATGAAACCATTGGTGATGTACGCCAACGAAGATGGGAAAATAGGTGTTTTATTTGCCTCAAAAGCTATCATCCAGCTGATGGTGAACCCCATCACAGGCACCATCATCGACAGAATAGGATACGACATTCCAATGATGATAGGTTTAATGATTATGTTTCTTTCCACTGCTGTATTTGCTTTTGGCCAAGACTACGCCACTCTGTTTGTTGCCAGAAGTCTGCAAGGTATTGGTTCGGCGTTTGCTGACACTTCTGGCTTGGCAATGATTGCTGACCGCTTTACAGAAGAACAAGAACGAAGCAAAGCTTTGGGAATAGCGCTTGCCTTTATTTCCTTTGGTTCCCTGTTTGCACCACCTTTCGGTGGCTTTTTGTATCAGTTTGCGGGAAAATGTGTACCGTTTCTGTTGCTTGCTACTGTAGCATTGATTGACGGCTTTATTTTGATTCTGGTTATGCGCCCAATTCGTAAAGAACGCAAGGAGACCCAGGCAGATATGCCTAAAGGCACGCCGATTTACCGTCTGCTGATGGATCCGTTCATTGCCTGCGCGGCAGGTGCCCTGGCCATGTCCAACGTTTCACTTGCCTTTCTGGAACCAACCATTGCCATCTGGATGAAACAGACGATGGATACAGATGAATGGGAGATGGGATTGATATGGCTTCCTGCATTTTTCCCACATGTCTTTGGCGTATACCTCACCGTCAAACTGGCCAAAGCTTATCCGCAGTATCAGTGGTTGTTGACTGCAATTGGCTTGACCATGGAAGGCCTGAGTTGCCTTATCATCCCTTTCTGCAAGGCCTATTTTGCCGTCATTATTCCCATCATGATCATCTGCTTCGGAATTGCTCTGGTCGACACAGCAATGCTGCCCCTGTTGGGTAATATTGTTGACGTACGTTATGTGTCCATATACGGCAGTGTGTATGCAATCGTCGACATCTCGTATTCCCTGGCCTACGCATTCGGTCCAATCGTGGCGGGAAATATCGTACATGCTATTGGCTTTACTTGGCTCAATGTAGGCATTTGTATCAGTAATGTGGTCTATGCTCCTTTGCTTTTCGCTCTACGCAAAATCTACACGTATAAACCGTTTGAAAATGAATGCGATGTGCTGGTGGATAGTCCACCATCGCAGAAGTATAAAACCTACATGATGAATAGTATAGATGGTACACAACCTACTGAAGTACAGGGCCAAAAGAACCACTTAGACTACGGTAAACACAACCAAATGAATGACGTTAACTCTATCTACGGAAAACAAGAACATGATACCTCGCGGATAATAGATACCGATTCTGATGGTGATTTTCGACCGTATTGACAAATGCAGTGCAAATAGGCTCATCGCAATCAGCATGTTGTAGAGTTGTACTAGTGCACGCTATAGATAGGTGGTGCTACCCGGCCAAACAAGGTATCAATGCCCTACGTCACGTTTTGCTATCTCATAGGTCGAGAAGATTTTTTTTTTTTTTTTTTTTTTTTTTTTTTTTTGCTGTTTTTTGATTAGATATGTGGTATACTAAAGTTACTTGTTACGTGGAAGTGTATGGATTTCATTGTTAAATTGTAAACTTTTGACCCCGGTGGTCAAAATTGACAAAAGGCCAATCAGGAAGTGCTCATCGTGGAAAACGTTTCACCTGACTGTGATTGAATGGAATGACTGGATTGGACCACATTACACGGTGTATCAAAGCAATACACATTTGCACATGAACACACGTAGTCTTAACTGACACATACTGAGAAATAATATATATATATATGTATATATATATATATATATATATATATATATATATATATATATATATATATATATATATATATATACAATTTCATAGAGTCACTTGTTTTAATCAGTTATGTACGTTAACCGATTCGGGAAATAAAAAGATCTAATTTGATTACCATAATATTTTTAGGCGGCATAGGCCCTTAGGACTCCAATACATAACCAAATTCGACAAGCGTTAAAAACAAAAGAAAGACTCTTCCTTATGTTTCTATGTAATGTATATAAAGGATAGGAACAGTTTGATATACGTGATGCATGTTCAGCCGATTACTTATGTCCTGACAGTTTTACTTTGCTATGTGAAAACAAATATCGTTAATCGTAAAATTTTCATTGTTTTTTCATTATTTAAACAACGCCCAAAATGTTGACAGGAAATTAGTAAAAGTATAATCACAGTCAATTTGTTTATAAAAGAGTGTGTGTGTTTTCCTGTCATAATACTGCTGCTAATACCTGTGGTTGGGTGTTCCCCATTGTAATTATGTTTTCTTAAAAACTAGTTAAACACCACAGGAAGAGAGGAGGAAAAAAGAGACTAACTTGTATCACACACGCCATGAAAAAAGAGACTAACTTGTATCACACACGCCATACAAACTAAGGAAGTGACCACATCCAGCAAATGCTTCTTTCTAAATTGTATTAATGTTGTATGTGAAGCCATCGAAATATCAGAAATATCACGAATTAATTTTAAGCGCGAGCACCCCTGACATGCACTCTCTCTCTCTCTCTCTCTCTCTCTCTCTCTCTCTCTCTCTCTCTCTCTCTTTCTCTCTCTCTCTCTCACACACACACACACTTACATATATATATATATATATATGTGTGTGTGTGTGTCTGTGTGTCTGTGTGTGTATGCGTGTGTGTGCAAAAAATAGTTGTTTTTTTCATTCCCTTTCATTTGTAATATAATACTTTTAAGAAATAACCAGTAATTTTAGCATACGTTTGAAAGATGTTTTCTTCTTATCCTGTTAAATTCTATACAGGAAATAACAATACACAAAATACTATAAAAAAGGGTTTTCCAAGTATAGTGTGTGGTTATGTATTTATATTTTGATTTATATATAAACAAAAACGTGACGTTCAGCTCGATCAAAAAGGAAGACCATTCTTTTACTTTCAAAATACAGGAAATAGCTTAAAGATGGTATCTTTAGAAAAAAATATACGAAAAGGGACACAGACGATACTTTCAATGTAAAAGTTAATATTTGTCCATAAATGCGATCTATCTATCTATCTATAAATTGTTCTATTTATCTATCGGTCTATCTATCTGTCAGCCTCTCTATCTGTCCATTTTTTTATTTGGTTTTTGCACGTTGCAAAGATAGTATCCCTCTGAAATACTTCAGCAATACATCTACTGCACGTGAACAAATTGTCACTGTCATATACCGCGCCACAATGAATACCCTTTAAAAATCAACTTGAGACAGAGCAGTTATGCTAATAATAGGGTCTACTCTATTCATCATTTGGTAAAAAGAAAGTTTTTAAAGATCTGATGAAAACTGGACGGGCCAGAAGCCACTGTTCACAGAATTAAAAACCCATTAAAATTAGGATGATATCCACTGTAGGCCGGATATTAACCACACTAGACCTGCTGGAAATGACTGTAGATGTTTGTAAGTTGAGAAAAAGAATTTACAAACTATCTCACGATGGGAATTGCATTTTTGAAATACAGATATGGACATTAAAAACAAAGCATCTGTTAATGATACAAATATATTGGTCTGGGTGAATGGAGCATGGGGTATGCTACTAGTATTCCGCGAGTTTACAGTTGACGGACAGTGAAACAATTTATAATTACTGTTAAGGATTTTGGCCCATGCCAGACACCAAGGTAAACTGATCAAAAAGTTGGAACAGGTGGGTGATAATTACAACCCTGTCCAGATAGCATAACGGAAGTGACGTGTGAAGCAGGCAGTACATGAAACCTTCAGTAGATGACTCTACCACTTTTGACTGTATTTTGCTGGTTAAAATTTCCGGATAAAATTTAATTGGCCACTTACGCATATAATTGTTTTACGTGTATTATAATTTGGCAGCATTGCTGAGTACGGGATATAGAGGGGAGAGCTGGGACTGATGTGAATATCTTCAAATCAACAAGAACCATGACTGCTATACAATAGTAATACCGTCTTCCGTAGAACAGTTCGATCTGTCAATGCCCACAATATCTTGTCTGCTCTTCATAACACAAAGACCATTAACAATTCAATTTATTACATCAGTTGGTGTAGACAACCATGGAGCTGTGCTCAATAGCACTGAAAGACAATCAACACGATAGAGGCATCATCTAAGATACTTAAGGGCCTGATCTTTTTTAATTATCTACTGAACAGACGTTTTACTGTCTGGAGATATCTGAACTGTAGAAAACAACACCAGAAACCCAATAATCTACCTCTTACTAACCATTTTTGGTCCAGTCATCCATCGTTGATAATTTGAAGTATCTTTAATTTTGATATGAATTTTGCTGCTTTAATGTTAAACAAATTATTTTTCACGTGCTCTGCAGCTGAGCAGAATGGGTCTTCAGCGGGAAGCAAAACGTTTACCTGCGTGCGCAAATCTGATGGTCGCTTCTTGTCTGAACCTTATATTAAGCAATGAAAAACCACGCCATGCGGTAAGTCTTGCTGGTTAGCATGTTGGTTAGGGGAAGGCTGGGCACCATAACCAACACAAAGGAGACCAGTTGACCTGCGCTATTGAGATAGGTCTTATCTACAATTTTCGCCCTAACTTTCATATTGAGGATAAATTTAGGTAAAAACGTTGACGGCAATTAACATCTGGCGCTTTTGTGAGATTTGAGCGGTACGGCATGCAAGGAAATATGAACGTGGAAAAATATTATAAAACGACAGAGTAGGGTGGTCCTTTTGTGTGGGCCACTGCTTCTAAATGCAGGACTTATCACATTTATAGAGCCATATAGTTAATAATTTAAGGGACTATCCCAAGTTTATATATTAAAAAAATGCTTTACTCTGAGTGCTAACTACTACATTATAAAACTAAAAAGACAGCAGTAAATCATAAACATACTAGCCATTGTATGATTATTTGATGGGAGCCCAGAAGTTCTAAACCTTGCCCTGCAAACATGGAAAAACTCGAAAAGGAAACCCACATACACACACAGGCAGAATAGATAAGAGGCAAAAAGGCTAAAAACCAAAATCTTAAGGCCGTTTAAGGTTACCTAGCCGGACATAAGATGCACAATTTTAGTGCGCAAACTCGATTGCACAAACTCGTGGCAGGGGGTGACCTGAGAACCCCCAGCCTATCTTAGAGCTTGACCTTGGATAAAATGTACAGCAGGAAATCATCTGGTCCTAGCATGTCACCACGGTTCATCATTACTGATATGAGGTACATTACATAATTTGTGTCATAGTATGTGAATTTCTAATCTGTCTACAACCCCCTAATGCCCCTTACATGTCCAGGACTAGTGGCACTTACTAAGTATCAGGCGTATAAAACTAAATGTACACCACTATAATACAAGGACATCTCAGAAGTCAAAATTGGTTTCTTATGCCATATTCACCATATTGATTCTTAAACAAGAGGATCATGATGATCCTGTGCTCTGCTGACTGGATCTGCTTTTATTCAGGAAACAAAATTGAATAGGGCGACCTGACTTGTCCATGGTAGTAAATGTATTATCAATTGACATACCTTGCTGTTTCAATGGCTGCCGATGCACAGTGGCATAACTTTGTCAAAAATTAGCATATCCACATTATTTTCGCAAACTTTCATTGTCTAATGTCCAACTATATTTTAATAAAATTTTAAGCAATTCTATCATGCTGTTCTAGAGAAGAAGTCGAAAATAGCCTTAACACGCAAAAATTCATAGAAAAAAAGGAAAAAATTGCAGCGCCACTTGGTGGCCAACATGTGAACTAGTTGACCCCTAGTGACCCTATGCGGAATATCAAAGCAATTGGCCAGGTAGTTCTTGAGATGAAGAAACTTTTTTTTTTCAAAAAATAAATTAAAAAATTCATTAAAAATAGAAAAATTATTGCATCATCATCTCCTTCGCAAATCTGGTAGAGGTTTACCTGGGCAACATCCATGTGCAAAATTGAAACATTCCATACAGCGGTTTTTGAGAAGAAGTCAAAAGGGTAAATACAATTGTGTAATATATGCACTGTATTGCCATATATATATATATATATATATATATATATATATATATATATATATATATATATATATATATATATATATATATATATATATACAGCTGCAGCACTTCCTTACAGTTGCGAAGTTTGATATCCTATAACTTTGCCTAAAATTAACATATCCATATTATTTTCTCAAACTTTCATTGTCTAATGTCCAACTATATTCTGAGAAAATTTTAAGCAATTCTGTTCAGCCGTTCTGGAGAAGAAGTCGAAAATAGCCTTAACAGGCAATAATTCATAAAAAAAATAAGGAAAAATTACAGCGCCACCTAGTGGCCAAAATAAGAACTAGTTGACCCCAAATGACCATACGTGCAATATCAAAGCAATTGGCTTTGTAGTTCTTAAGATGAAGAAATTTTAATTTTTTTCAAAAAATAAAATAAAAATTCATAAAAAATAGAAAAATTACTACATCATCATCTCCTTCGCAAACTTGGTAGAGGTCCACCTGGGGATCATTTATGTGAAAAATCAAAACATTCTATGTAGCAGTTTTTGAGAAGAAGTCGAAAATATAAAAAGTCTAACGACAGACGGAAGGACGGAAGGACGGACGACGCACGCAAATGGATTCTATAAGCTCTGCTGACTGACAAGTCAGCAGAGCTAAAAATCATTTATTTTATTGTGAAGCTCACGTGATACTAACCTCCAACTCCCATGGAAAAGTTAGCCAGTACTGAATTTAAAGCCACGCATAGACGATCTGGGGATGGACTATTTAGAACTTTTTTTCAGTAATATTTCAAATAAATATGTGTGTATAGGAAGACCTCCAAAAGTAAATGGATATGAAATGCGTCAAAAATTTAAGAAGGGTGGTAATGGTTGAAAACCATAGGCTTAGTACATGATATGATATGGGTCAAATGTCGAGTACCACGTTTAACGTTCATTATGCATGCACCAACCATCTGTAGTAAACAGTGCTGATGAAAGATACGAAAACGCACCCACGAGTGTTTGTATACTCCAACGATTAAAGCAAACATCAAGCTCCCCGTTCCTCGCCGATTGTAACAACGGAGTAACAATTCAACAATTCAGGTGACACAGAGCGAAACTGATACAATGTTTGTTTGCAGGTGCATTTATTTTGTAACATGTTCGTTGTGGACTTTCATATAAAACAAAATCGTGCTTTTTGTCAGCGCTTGACCAATTGCTTTTAAATCAAACATAATGTCAGTACTTTGAAATGAAACACAATGTACCAAATAAATCTTGAATTCTCCGCTTTTATCAGCAGGCAGGACTACTGTTTGTGTTAGTTTCAGTACTGTTGTTGTTTTGGCTTGTTGATACAAATATTGTTTTCTCGGTGCCTTCTTCCAAACTATTAATAACGAGTTTCAAACGTCTTAGTGATATCCTTTAGGCATGGTTCTTTTAGTGCTTTAAACCATGTTTTTTTTTTTAACTGGATGTAACTGTTCAGTAGGTCTTTGAGGTCTCAACTAATGTGGATACTGACATGTGTCGCCAATATTTCTTTTAATTTTTGCACCCTTCCTGCCCTTGAAAAATCGTATAAACAAGTATTTTAGTTTTCACCAACAGCTTCTTCTGGTGGCTTTCAAACACACACAAGCTCAACTGGAGGCTCTCAAACCAAAATTGTTCACGAGAGGAAACTGCGACATTTCTCTTTGTTTGGAATTTTTGTATTTTCATTTTCACTTGTTTCTCCAAAACATTACTTGGACCATATTCAAACCTCGTGGGAATACACATGGGTGTGTTCTCAGGATGCATGGCCTCGTCTCGAGGTGTTTCCACACTTATTTGTTAATTATTATAGTAGGGTACTTATCTAAACTGATGGGACTATCAGTTACAATACCTGCAAATTGGAATGGCAAAATAAACATAAACAGGGAACTTTTGTCTGGACACCGTCGGCTGGTTTACATTTTGATTTACTGCAGATAATTTCGGGTTGGATCATACAAAGCTTGTACACCCAGTGACTCTGCTGTTTTATCGTCTTGTGAGAATTCATGAAACATTGCTTTGCTGAAGCAGTAATGCAAAAATGTGCCTTCATCTTCGGAACTGTGGCAAACAATGAAACTGTTTCAACTTGCACATAATGTAGATCGTGGCCAAATACGTTGAAAGAAATATTATATGTTTCTGATTATAAGGAAATACAGACCATCATATCACAAATTAGTGGGACTTGTCATGTTAGGTGCCTTTCTGGTTTGATTTTCTGGTGAAAGGTCATTACTGTTTGTGACAACTTTTTTTTTGCATTTTTTACCTCCAAGTAAGTTGTGAGGATGCTTTGTCATTTAACATGAAAGTACACGCGCGCGCACTGGCAGAAACAACATGATGAGCAAGAAATCTGCAGTTGATCATATTTTAAAATTGAAATTATTACGATTCCTTCACAATGTTATTTGGTCGCAACAACCAAACATGGTCCCATAATTCTAGTCTGTGTTATTGCTGGTTGATGTAAATCATGCAACAATTATAACTGATACCTTTAGATTTTTTCAAGCAAGAAGTCCCTTTGAAGATTGATCACTTTGCAATAAGTCTCGTGCGTTGCCTTTAACTGTACTCAGTTGATAGAATGAAAACTAACATAAGCAGCTTGCAGTTTATACCTAAACAGTAAAAAATCGGATGATAACCGAGATGAGTCAGACGAAGAAAACATGTACCACTTCAGTTGCCATATCACACATTTATAAATATCATGACATCTCCAATCATGGAAAAGATGCATGGGAGAGACATGGACCATCGTATAACAAACTTTACCATAAAATATATTTGATGTCCCTCTCCCCCCAAAAATGTTCACAATAACAATTAGCCAAAAGGGAATAGAACATTACAATTAGCATGTATTTGTCATCGAAGCGGACTAGCATTTATGCATAATTAATGAGGCGAAGTGATTCATTCATAATTGCCATGTTTGCAGGCAAATTAGGCATGACGCAATCTGATTTATTGCTGTATTAGTGATAAATTTTCTGGGTAGAGATTGGCTATTGATTCAGTTGGCGTAAAAGGAACGTGTCGAGAGTACAGCCAATTCGTCTAAACCAATCAGTTAAACTGACCTCTACCAAGGACATCAAATGCTTGTTTCGGCAATTGAAAAAATGCTACAATCTCTAGGTCCTTCGATGGCTTCATGAATAATGTTTAAATGAGCCCATAGTGCAGACCAAACCTAATTGGAGGTACTGGGGAAGCAATTGGCTACATTGTGCTTTTCATTAGGCCGCCAGCTTACTTTAATTTAGCACCAGCTGGCAAGATGAAGCATTGTTCAGTTCGATTGCAAAGATTACATGAATTGGGAGTTATTTGGAGCTAGAAATTTCAATACGTTTATCTAATTAAATATCTTTATTTTCTAAGGAAGAAAGGACCTTTGGGGACTAGTTGACAAGACTGCTGATATATATAGATCTGATACATTTTTGAATTAAAAGAATCACCATTGTTAAAAACAAACCAAAATGACCGTATTGGCCACATGGAACACTTATCACGTTTGTTGCGGCATCATTCCATTTCATATGAATCGTAATTAAGCCAAGTAAACAAGAGCTGTTTGTAACAACGTTACATGGGGACAAGTACTTAAGTGCTGAAGCATATGAATGGAAATCCAACAGTCCACTACCACTGTAAACTGAGTTATTTGACATGAATATTTGACTGTTACCTCAAGAAAGTCTTTATATTATGTTGTTTCATATTTACAATTTAGTTTTATTGTCAGAAATAGGACATTCTTGGATAGTAAAATGTAGAAATATAGTAATGCTAGAGAAACTGAAATCTAATTGAACTTGTGTGTCACTGTTTTGAGGGAAAAAGCAAATAATAGAGTAAAAGTGGAAAATGATCCACATAATAACACAGAAACACACTGGTATGTATGAAATATAAGATAACAATATATGTAAAAAATAGACTATAAAATAAAACCGTTAACATATATCTGACTGTTTGCCAATCCCAAAATTTATTCAGGCTGTTAACGAGCCATCTTGTGGATCTCATCTGCTGACACCACACTGCATCAATTTTAATACCTATGCAATTTCTAATACTTTAACATATTGTAATAGTGGCTGAATGCAATATAATTACATCGCCTTATTTGTAATCAATATGCATTGAAATTTTAGCTTTCACGGTCTTCACATTTTGTGAGGCCGCTCAAAAAATGTGATAAAATAACATCACAAAAATGTGTATTTATTTGATTTTTAATGTTTCATTCAAACGAACAAGGTCTGCATGGTCACACATGTAGTCTCTCAGAAGTTTTCCGATAAAAAAGTGTGTGATACATTTTCTTGAACAACCCTCTGTGTGCATGATGTGTATGTATCTTCGAATACGACAAACGCAAAAAAGGACAACAAAATATTTATTTCATGCATTGGATTCACTTAACTCTTCTTTCTCTGTTCTTCTTCTTTTTCTTCTTCTTCTTCTTCATCATCATCATGTTTTGTAACAGCATACATTTCATAATTGTAACCAAAACAAAACCCTCTCACCATTAATATCTTTCAATCAAGTTGCATACTATTATAATTATTATCATCATCATCATCATCATCATCATCATCATCATCATCATCATCATCATCATCATCATCATCCTATTTTGTAACAGCACACATTTCATAACTGTAACCAAAAAAAACCCCTCTCACCATGCATATCTTTCAATTAAGTTGCATACAAACAACAGGTATGTTGGTATTGTGTTTGTGTATCTGTAAAAGGAAAGTATCTCCGGCACGTCCGCCAAGAGGAAATGATAGCAATTAGTATAGGATGGGGATAGAAGTTTACTGTACACGTGGCAATGATCAAGAATTATAAACAAATAAGCTGACGAAATCAGAAACAAACGTGCTATAGACGCTGTGCTGGTTTATCTTTTAAAAGTTCGTGACAGTAATACAGAAGCTGATGCGGGTGCCTGCCTCACCGGACCCACATGAGACATACTGTTTCAGAAAGGCACTGACGCAGTTCCCGAGAAAGAAATTTATGAACCTTTTATGACAACGGTCATGGTTCTAATTCACACGGAAGTTACGATTTGAAATCTGCGACAAACACAATAATAATGTTTAACGCAGTACATGGACGCTTCTGCATTCTACTCTGACAACCTGTTTAATCTGTAGTATTTTAGGTCAAAATATTTTTCAAAGCTTAAGAACAATATATTTATATATTTTGCTGACATTCCCGTGTTATATATTGCCGAATAACACACACACACACACACACACACACACATACATACACACACACACACACACATATATATATATATATATATATATATATATATATATATATATATATATATATATATATATATATATATATATATATATATATATATATATATATATATATATATGTGTGTGTGTGTGTGTGTGTGTGTGTGTGTGTATATATGAGTTACGTCTTGTTGCCCTGTAAAATATTAGTTGGGTTTGGACAGAAAAAAAATTGAATTGAAGATTCGTTTCTGAGGTATCAATAACCGCAGGCCGAAGCAATTGCATTAAACTTCATGCTTCTTCTGAAGGTGCATTCTTCATATTCTGATTCAATATAACGGCAACAAAAATGAATACACTGCGTGATTTCAGATGTGTACATGAGAATGCGATTCGAAACAATGCGTTTACCGTAACCGTATCCACACACACTGGAATGTACATATGGATGGTTACGAATCCTGTCTTTCCTTCACAATACACACAGTCAACACTGTCAGATCCGCAGGTACACTTTGGGGACTACTGTCACGTTCGCTCAATCAAGTATATGTTGTGACGGGTAGTTGGGCCAGTCCAACCTGAGACTGCAGACGGCAACCGATCGGCTGGTAATGCGCACATCTGTCTGTTTTCTGGTGGTTACCGATTTCCTGACGGAGGAAACCTGGCAGGGCACTGCGGCCCCTGTGGTGCGGGGCCGAAGCGTACTGTTTGCTACTTGCTCCCGCTCAAACAGAGTGTGCTATGAATGTGAGGTGGTTGGCCGTGGGTCCTAGAAATAGTTGTACTCGGTAATTCATTGTTGGGCCATGCAGACAGCTGTACTAGGTGGTCCCTACTTGTGCCATACAGACAGCAGCTGCTGTACTCATAGTTCATAGCGGTATGGTGGGGACAGCTCTACGCGGTAGTTAGAGCGCTGTCATGCGTGCAGCTGCACCTGGCAGTTTACAGTGGTGTCATACAAGCGAAATGCACTTGGACTTTTAAGTACCGTTGCAAAAAAAACTTGTGTTGTAATTTATAGCAGCACTCAAAGAAATCCATGGTTATGAGGGTTGCCACACATAACATTAGATAAAGTTCAGAATGATGTTTTAGAGGTAAGGTGGGCGTGACACCTCACTTATTGCGTCTGCAGCACAATGGTCAAAAGGTTGCCTGAGTCATGGCGTAAAACAACTCAATATCTTGATACTCTGAGCAATTGTTTAAATAGTGCTATGACTGATTTGACTATTGGATTGATCGGCCGTGTAGATAGTATAGCTAGCAACAACTTCACGGCGAAACCAGACAATCTTGACATGCATTATGTTATCAATAAACTGTATACTGGATACAGGGTAACGGGACACATTAAGGTCAATATTCCTTCGTTTTCTACAAAACTATTGTGTCCTAAATATAATTAAGCTCCACATATTTTGTTTGGACATATTCACCACCCTATAAAGGCTTCAGATATTTTCACTCTGTACGGACGTCCTCGAGCTCGACACATAAAAAGGAAAATTTGCTCAAATAAACGTGTCTTTAGAATTTATGTAATATTATGTCCAACAAGTATGCTTTGGCCAAATAATTATGACTGGTTGTGCGAAAGTCTCTTGACTCTTATTACATGAACAAATTAGATTAAAATGTTAAACATACTGTCCCATTGACAAACATATCTGGACGTATTAAAGAATGTTTCGTTAATTGTATTAAAACTTCAAATGAATCCATTAAATTGTTGCTTATGAACTTGAAACCAGTTAAATGTTACATAAGGAACGTTCGTGTCCAAGAAAATGGAACAAAATTAGTAATCAGTGATTATTATTTTCATTGCAAATTTTACATTTCAAAGACAAACCAAGGCGCCACACTCAATGTTCCTGTCGGGCTTGTTTGCTAAACTACGTTTACTTCATAAAGTGGTCCAAGCAGCTGTTAAACAATATATTGGGGTACTGCGGTGGAGTTTTGTGCCACTGGTCGTATTACTGCTGCTTGCTCCCTTTGTGAGTGGAGACGCTTGAGGAATAACATATCTCGCTCATCTAATTGACCAGTCGTTGTCACCAGGAAGTGGTGTCATGAAAATGACCCGCAGCCAAAAATACCCCCCCCCCCCCCATTTTTTCATTCTGTCCACATTTCTTACTGATTTAAATTTGTTACCTTAGTCTCCGATTGATTGAAACAGGAAGTGCAATGTGGGTCATGGAAACGACCCCCAACCAAGTATCCCTACTGTCTTTTGTTTCCATTGCTTTATGTTTCTTTTTGCATTAAATGGGTTACAATTAACCTGTGATTGGGTCTTTCCTTTGTATCGTCACTAATAAAGTGTATTTAGCTCCCTGGCAGGTCCAGTTTTGTTGTTTGCGCCAAGTTTTATAGCTATGCCCTTCGATACGCATGATACACCTCGTGTTCCGCAATTGTATATACTTACACAGAATTGTGCTGGTGATCTCGAGCTCAAAAATATTTGATGTCCCCGATTTAATAATTTCACAAAGACAATCACCATTGGAGCTTGGAACTTTCGCAATGGAAGCTATTTATTTAAATCGCTTGAAATAATTGCTTCCAGTCATATATGTTTCGTTAATTCTATTCTTGCTGACTTACGTGATACAGCAGAACTGTCAGACGGAGACTATTTAAGTAACTTCTATGTTGTATAGACAAGGATAAATGAGACGGAATCTATGCCTCATCAGAAATTGGTACACTCTGAGTGTCGATTATGCACTGTGTTACAGTTCATTATTAATTAGCAGTTAGGGTTGCTATGTAATTCCAACACACGAAGACACAACACAACTGAAAAGGGAAAAGTGCAAAGACCAACTACATCAATGGAACCGAATGAAAAAATATGCCAGTATGTATGGTTGTAGCAGTTTATGTTGGTGGTTTCTACAACAAAGTACCCTTAAACCTTAATCTAAGATAATTTGGGGAATATATTATCTTTGCTGAACAGAAACTTATGGCAGAATTGAAAATTGGAAGAACGGTATCAAGTGTATATTATCAAATTGTTTCCTGGACATTTTGATACATTTTGCTTTTTTTAAAATGTGTCATATCTTCCTTCATGTTTTCTATAAGAATATTAACATATCATTACAAACACAGGCCATTTTCTGTTACCCTGAAGCATTTTTATGCATACAAAGGAAAACTTCGATCAATTTGTTCTGACAACATATCTTTCTAAGGAAAGATGTAGACTGAGAGCCCAATGTTAATATTCGTCCTCCCTTGTTTGTAGGCTTCACCAGACTGTTTCTAATCAGGTTGTGTTTCTACCAATACCATTGCATTATAGAATGAGTCACCAATAAGAACGCGAAAACTGATATTCTGTATTTTAATCAATGAGAGCGGAAAAAACACACAGTGAGAATTCTTTGCTTGGTGAACAATGAAATGGCACCTGCATGTGCAGGCTCTATGGCAGTCAAGCAGCAAAAAGTGGCAGCAAACCCGGCAATGCATATATTATCACCATTGAAATAAACTTTTGGTGTCTGTAAATCGTTATTATATCAATTTATTGATTCCAGCTCTTGATTCAAGTGGACAAACTATATCCTTATATTTAACATGCTATATTGACTGCAAGTCAATACGTTTTATTAAATTGTAATATGATGCAATACACATACAACCTAAAATAAAACTGTAACGTGCTCATGCAAATATAAACGACTGATTTGAGACTTATGACAAGCAATATAAACGGACAATAGGCATAATGATACAGGTGCGTTGGCAGAGTTTTGTACATACCAGTATACACCTGTAAAACTGGCTTACCTTTCCCAATTTCACTACTGCAAAGTATAAAACAGAAACACGACTCCCGCCAAAAGGACCAACTATTTAACTTTGTTAATCTAATTTCTGCTGCGTCTGAGCGTGAATCATATTTACTTAAGGTGTACACATAAATAGGTTCTGGTCAACTTTGAGTCTCATAGAAAAGAATAGCGTGACTAGAAATTAATCACCCATCGTTTGACCCAAAAGTCCCTGGCATGTGCCAAGGATTCCTCATTTTCCTAACATGAAAATTATTTCCTGTCATTCTGAGTAGAGCCCATTTGGCTGGCCTACTCTATAATTGTCCTGAATTATGGCAGTGGGTCCACTGATAATACCGCCGATTAGTGAACAAACTTTTCTGTTGAAGGCAAAATAAACCCGGGCCAAATTGAAACTCGGCTGCTGAGCACGACAGCAGGCAGACACGCGGACATTTCATGATTAACACTTTACCAGGCACCACGGCAAATTATTAGATTTCTCTTTAAAAAAACAGTTGATTACGTGTATTGTACATCACTGGTTGTGGGGGAAAAGGTCAAATTACACGAGACTTGAAGGTGTTACATTGCTAATTCACCGGCCCGCTTTGTCCTGAGCAATCGACCAGATAATTCTATGCTATTTTATATCCCAGCTTCCCCAGATGCAAACTGGAACCGCCACACGCTGTTTGAATGTTCAATTGTTGTTGTTAATGACTAGTTAGTGCATTTTGTTCGCCATATATTTTAACCCGAATCATTTCTTACGTTAAAATGCACTACAATACCACCGGTAAAGTGCCGACTAGTTGACAGTGGCTCTGAAAATGATAATTTCCTCATACCGCCATGGTAAATTTTTGGTGAATCCCACGATAAAAAGGACAGAAGATTGTCCTAAAGACTCTGCATACATTAAGGCTTGATACCAGCTGATGAATTGATGTCAGCAGTTACACGAATCTGCCACCAATTAGCCAAACAAAAAACACGCGTGTTATAAAGCTTTTGAAATGTTTGTTAATCATGCTGTAACATTCCACTTATTGGTTTATCAGTGCAAGTCCTTCCCGAATTGCCATTTAGAGCATGTGTGGGGTATATTTTATGCTCATCAACTATGGCTATACAAATGACAACATCTTTCTTTTCCTATCACTTGCTGCCATGCCATATCATCGATAGTTCTTGAGCTTCACAGAACTCAGGTTTCAAGTAATCAAAAATCTTTCATATTTTTTTCTTTCCAAATAATTGCTAATTGCTAAAGTATATAACAGTTAATGGCCAGCTCTTTTTGGTATTAAGCCTGTTGCCCCATGTGGAGCTTTGATTCACCGCTGACCTAAATCAATTCAAAAATGATTGGAAGGTTTAGGTGGTTTGCATGGCTTGAAACGAACTTGATTCAATACGAAATATTAAGCGGCAATGTCCCTGTTGCAAGTATTGCTCCTAGATTCAAGCAGCCTCTCTATGGCAGCCTTAATTACTATAAGTTAAAAGTCTCTTGCAAAAACATGATTCATTTTCGTACAATTAATGCATCGCCAAATGCCACTAGTTGTATGCAACATGCCGAGATTACATTTACAAGCGGTGGCTCCGTTTGAGACACCATACAATCAAAATATTTTGAACTGAACATTTATAGTGTAATTGATCATTTACATTCTCTGAATGTGTTTCTGTGCTCGTTGGATATATGCAACCTTCCCGTGTTTGAAAAAAACAAACAAACAAACAAAAATTGAAATTAGTGCATTTTTGGCCTATGAAATTAAATCCTAATTGTAATATAATGGCACATTTTTGGTTGCATGTAAGATGTTAAGATAATATATGCAATTGGTAAATTTTGATTGTAATACTTTGCAAATTCTCGTTGTATGCAATCTGGTAAGATAAAATTTGTAATTTGAAGCTTTGTTTGTGGTATTATGTGATTTAAATATTTAAAACACAATATTATAGCGCATTTTATCATTAACATTAACTGACAGTCTTTCTGTGCTTGTTGGAAATGTGTGACATTCCCGTGTTTCAAAGTCAGACAAAAAAAACCATGCAAAAAATATATATGAAACAAACTAGTACATTTCTCTGCCCATACAATGAAATGTTTATTGTAATATTTGGCAGATCTATTGTGGTACATACGTAATGATCAAGACAAAATTGTCCATGCCTCATCCAGCCGCTGCTTGCAATTCGTGTTAAAATCAATTTAGATTAAGGTTTGGTGATCTTATGATATGACCGCCAAATGTAAAACTAACCTTCAAGGATAATTTAACATCAAGAAAAATGTATAATAGTCCTTCAGTATATACACAAGAGATATCAGTGGGCCATGAAACGTTGAAAAATAGATTTTATGTCTAAGTGACAGTACTCGAATTCAGAACCCCG
Organism: Hermodice carunculata; assembly: GCA_964020975.1. Lineage (NCBI taxonomy): Eukaryota > Metazoa > Annelida > Polychaeta > Eunicida > Amphinomidae > Hermodice > Hermodice carunculata. The sequence continues at coordinate 846,674 of CAXHWN010002187.1, read as the reverse complement.
ACATTAGGTGCTGGGTAGCACTTAATGCAAACCCGGTTGAAGTGTTAACAAAATTTCATTAGGTGCTGGGTAGCACTTAATGCAAACCCGGTTGAAGTGTTAACAAAATTTCTAACACAACATAATAAAACTATATAACATCATTTGAAGTACTATGGTGCTGGTGGATTTACATGTGTAAAGTCCACCATCTAGGACAACTCCGAACACAGTATTTCATTTGCACTGGATTAAATACAATGAATTTGCCCGTGTCGATTATGGCATTCATGTTCACCTGCCTCCATTGAACCATTTTTTTCAGGGATTGGGATTTTGTGCAGTTAGTATACATGTGCATTTCCCATTTTCTGCTAGGTGATTGGTACCGAAGATTGCTGGTTCGAGAGCCGGCCGATCCGTGGTCACAAAACTTATATATTCTCGGTGCTCCTTTGACGCTGGTGGACCAACATGTGTACAGTCCCCGACAACTCCCAACACAGTACTTTATTTGTATCGGAGTAAATATAATGAACTGGGCCGTATCGATTATGGCATTCACGCTTACATGCTTCCATTGAACCATTCATTTTACGAATAGGGATTTGGGGCAGTTGGTATGTGCGTTTCCCATGTTCAGCCAGGTGATTGGTACCGAACGTTGCTGGTTCGAGACCCGGCCGCTCCGTAGTCACAAAACTTAGAATATAAAAAAAAAAATCAACATGGTGCATAAGATTGTCTGCAAAGCAAAATGGTAAGGGCCAGGTTCCACACAACAATAGGCTGAACTGACTTCCTGACAACTTGTTTAAACATAGCAAAACTTAAATGTGCGTGAATGCAGAGTGGCCGGATAAGATATGTCATATGATATTCTATTGTCCGAAACGTTTGATTCAATATCTTGCTCCTATATCCGATCTCAGACATTTGACACGGTACCTTTTGAAGTGTGACCGTTCAGTCTTTAAGAGGGAACATGACAAAATGAGTCAATTTATCTCAACAAGAATAGACCATAATATAGACATGAGGAAAACAAATCATTGCAGTATAGTCCGGAACATGTAAAGAAAAAGGTAACATACGGTTTATTTCAGATTGGCAGGCTTAATTGTTCCAGGCGCATTACATTTTTCAAACACTGTCACATAATTCCGGCGGAGTACTATATTGGATTTCGGATGCCCGACATCCGATTTAGCCAAAAAGGCGCGATAACTGATCTGAAAATTGGACCATTCCTAACAGTCCATACGACTTGAGATTCACAGCTATTAACTATTTATATTATGATCATATTCTTATTATGAATTTATGCAAACTCGTGGTTTGTCATGTAGTATGGCTTCAAAAAAATGTATTATTTGTTGAGGCAACAAAACGCCCTGTGCACAGTGATTGGCACAAGATCATATATCCAAGAGTGATAAGCTTATGCAACTTGTCAGTTGAGCTTATAGGGCGGTCAGGCGTTACTCTGTCCGTCGGCCGTCTGCCCATCCGCAAGTCACATTTTCGACTTCTCCAAAACCGTCTCACGGATTCACTTAAAACATGGTGAGGATGTACCTTGGGCGAGCCTCTAACCGGTTAATTCAAACAGTCACGATCCATTGATTTTTAAAAATTGTTTCTGACTTTGTAATGTTTTGATACTATTTATAGAATCACAAAAGGTCAAATTACCAACAATGGTTGGGCAACAGCACTCTGTCCCGCGGGGTTCGTCAAGATTGCACATTGCCCCTTAACCTGTGATTTATGCAGAAACTCTGAGTATTATCACCAAACATGACAATCACATTGACGGTATTAATATTGCAGTTTAATATTATAAAATTAGCCAGTTGGCAGACAACACTACACTTACAGTTAAAGCTAAGGAGGTATGTTTACAACAAGTACTTGAGATATTTGAGTGGTTTGAAAGGATTTCGGCTTCAAAAGTAAGCTTTGAAATTATGGCTATTAGGAGACTAAAAACATAGGAATATGTATATCACCATACTCAAATAAAATTACTAATCTAAACTTAAACCCACGCATCAAAAATTAAGTATCAGCTTAATATATTGTAACAGAGAAAATTGTCACTAAACTAGAGTGACAATATTAAAAACTTTTGGTTTGCTCCAATTTATTTATGTAACAACTACAATTCCAATTCCAATTTATAAAATGGAAAGGGAACTTTTTAAGCAAGTGGAAGCTTTGCTTTTTATTTTTTATGCAGCAGACAAACACAAATGATCTATAACCAGGGTGGTCTGAATATGATACATATTAAGTCCCAAAATGAAGCATTCGTGATGTGTACACGTCAGCTACCAAGAAAATATTTTTACCCCATTTATCTTTTCCGTACCAAAGTCTAACACCCAAGTCTAACACTCTTTGAAGCCAGAAACTGATCACAAAGTCTCAGCCAGTTTGACCCTTTCCCTTAATTACTAGAACAGCTCTCCGTGTCCAGTTTCTTTGCTTCATGGCACAAAACAGGTCCAAAACTTCACTGTTTGTCACCCGATTTTTATGTTCAATGTGTCAATTAAATATAGAATTTTCTGAAAATAAACATGATTACCACATTGCTGTGTAAATTTGAAAAGAAAACAGTCTTGATGTAGCTAGTAAGAGGCCCTAATGTATTGATTAAAGTGCTATCTCATTGATTGCAATTAGGTTGAGTTACTGAGTGTTGTTTGATGAGCCCTACAGCCAAATCTTGCAAGGAGAAATGGGGGGGGGGGGTGAAACCACCCTACGAAAAGGCTTTTAGTAGGGGTGTACACAGCATATTAAAATAATTTGGATGAAAAGACTTTAGGGGCTGATAACAGGCACAACCGAACGGGCAGATAAAAGTTAAGATAGTAAGTTATGTTTTTAAAGTACTTTGAGGACCGTTTGCGCTGGTAACTCGGACAATGGACACCTGAAACCTTGCGCAAGATAATGCTTTTTGAACTTTGTGTTGCTATGCAGTTTCTTCGGCCCAAGTTAACCGTCCAAACAAGTTGAAATAAAATGCTGTGTTTGAGTTGACGTCACTGCAAAATAACGGCACACGATGGCCACTTTCTCAATAAAATCTTGTCATTGCACATTGCAAACAGTGCTGAAAACACGTGGTCGCTATTCACAGTCAATCACTCAAATCATATGTGTTACAAAATAAACAGACCGGTAATGTGAAAGTGTAATACAGTATCACAAAAAATCAAATCATGTATAATTAAGATAATAAGGCACAGGAGACAATTCATATACAAGCTCAAATCAGGTTACATAGACAAAGTATTGGCCAGCACCCGGATGACCACAAAAAAGTTAGTTTCACCTGGGCGATGTCCATTAGAGTCCTTGGTTGATCGGTTTTGATTGGTTGAGATTATCCATCCCTTGATTGGTTAATTGGTTTTGATTGGTTGAGATTATCCCTCCAACCCCGAGGATAGGGATCTCAGTCTTCTTAATTTTTCCCTTACAAACAGACAAAATTGGTGTAGACAACACATCTTCAGGCAAATGGTCTGCAAACTCTCTCTTAAGAGGTAGAAATGCTATGAGGGGAGATGCTAAGTGGTCGTTTTGACCAGGTGGTCACTCACCCCTGGGACTGTCGTCTGTAATTGCAGGTACTATTGTACCATGATCATACCATGCAGAACCTGCCACGGTATAGCAAAGAGAGTGAATATAAGAACATTTTCAAAACTAAGGTGAAATTATTATTGATGCATGAGATGGGAGTACTGGAGAGTGACCGCTTTATTCAGTATCTTAGTGTTATAAAAAATATGCCTTCGGTGCTTATATGCATTTATTTATTTATTTTTTATTTTTTATTTATTTATTTATTTATTTATTTATTTATTTATTTATTTAGTTAGTTAGTTAGGTAGTTAGTTAGTTAGTTAGTTAGTTAGTTAGTTAGTTATTAAGTTATTTATTTATTCATTCATTCATTCATTCCTTCATCAATCGATCGATCAATCTATATATCTATCTATCTATCTATCTACTTATTTATTTATTTATTTATTTATTTATTTATTTATTTACTTACTTATTTATTTATTTATTTATTTATTTAAAATGTCGATCTATCTTTTAATCCATAAATAATGAAAGCATTTTAGCTATAAACTGGGCAAAACAACTATTTTTTCTGACTTCACACTTGCTATTTTCATGCTGTGGTCCACCATGAAAATTAGCCAGGGCAAGATTCCCAAGGCTCTTCGTCTTCCCATTTCATGCATCATAGTCTGGTGTGTTTCAGCAATTATATTGCACATTGCTGGCATGCTTGTCCTGTAAACATGTATTTTATTTGTAATTTAGTATGTCAATATTGTACACTCTCGTCATGTGCATGAATAAAATAATATCAGTCAATCAACGTTCAGTGATAAAAGTTTAGTACATTTAGGCGTAGTCATTATCTTGATATATTTTTTCCTGTTGCTTTTGTCGAGAAAATACACAACTTACTAATTGTAGGATGTTTTATCTATTAATTTTCCCTGAAAATTAAATACGATGAATATATGTGCAAAAATTCTTTAAAGCATTACATGTGTAATGGCCTTTTTTTAACTAATTTTTATATTAATTTTTGCTACTGTCCATCAGATTCTTGTACAACCTGAGAGAAAATATCCAAATCGGTAAAATAATGACTAAAATGTTGTGATTTCGTCAACCATGTCTAGACAAGATTTCCCAGTCAAAATTCACCCGAATGAATCATTTTGTATGCTCAAATTCAAAATTGTCCGGGGGGGGGGGGTGTCCCCAGACACTTCTATCATGTCTCGGGCGCTCGGTTTGGCCACTTGGGCCACTAAAAAATATGTACCTTTTTGGGGGCCACTTGGGTTTCTAGCACTGGCCTGGGTCAATCAATTTTACTAGGGAAGGGAGGCTTGAAAGTACCTTTTTTTTTTCTTTTTGGGTTCCAATAATTTTAGTGCTGGTCCCGCTTAGTAGGGTCTGTCAGGCTACTGGAACGACACATATGTTTTTGTTATGCTTTAGTTAGCTTGGACGTTTGTTGAAACATGTTTAAAATGCATGTTCTTTCCCCTTTTACACATTACCTATTGTGACGTTAGTTTAATTTGTTACATGGGCACAGCCGGAGGCACTTGTTTTTAATATAAAGACTTTAATACTACTTTTGGAAATGTTTAAAGTATGATTTGGAGGTAGGTTATCAAATTGTGGTGCTTTTTGAACTTGGTTTTGACCAAAAAACCTTCGGGATGTTGCACATCAACCTTTGTAGTGTAATGCTAGGGTCAAAATTTAAAATAAGCCTGTACACTTTGCCAATTGATGAGAAAAAGGGATAAATACAGGCCTTGATCTCAGTGATTAAGAAGGTCATTGTTTGTATCACATGCTCTGCTAAAATAGCCAAATGTACAAACAAACTTATTTGATGTACCAAAGCTTGGTGTCAGCATTATCACCAAGCTGGAAAATTTTTAGAAATGATGGCTGGGCTCCAAATTTCGAGAGACAAATATACTTTGTAGACAAAGTAAAGAAAGCTGAAAAATCTTCATATTTTTTATATTCCGTGTAGAGTGATAATGTACAAGCCACTTTTATAAAATGGAATCGATATTTGGCAACAGAAGATGAATATTGAGAGTTTTGCTTTCACGCAAATATACAAGATCACTATCTCAGCTAAGCTGACTGCTTTGCAGCATAGATTTTTGCATGGAATAGTATTTACCAATTCAAGACAATTCAAAATTTGGTATCAAAGAAGGTGAAGGTTATTCATTCATGAAGAGGAAGAAACATTGATACACTATTGCAATTAATGTAAAGTGATCCAACAATTTTGGCGCCTGGCTCTTTATTGGATAAAGGAACAATTGTTTTGCTCTTGATATTAGCTTCTCGAAAATAGAAATTTTCCCTAGTTTTGAAATAGATAGATGGCGTTTTGGTCACTTTTATTCTTGAATGCAAAGTAACATATATTCCTTTAGCATGACAAATAGTGGGCTAATTTGGAAAAAAACATGGTACAAGAAACAAAATCAACAGAATATAATAGAGCAATAAAAACGAAAAACTGACAAAACATTACAAGAAATGGACGAATCTTCAGATCTAGATGAATTAGTTTGGTTAAACAGATGAAGTGTGTGTGTGTGTGTCTGGGGGGTAATATACTGATCGAAGAGAGAAATTTGGCACGGGGCTCCCAGTCAGAGTCACCACTCTGACGGTAGCAGAGTCAGTGTGGTGACCAGTGCCTGGGACGTGGCGGGGGGGGGGAGCTGAGTTTACTAGGGGTAGGAAACAAACGTTTTGCGCCCTCCTACACTGCATCCCCATCATTATCTGTATTTATATCTAAATGTGTATATCATTTATTAGCCTGCCTCTCTAAGGTCTGTTAAATGTACGAACTTTTATGATTAAAGCTGTGAGTGGAATGGAATTTGGTAAATTGGAATATGACAGTTGGAAGTTGAAAAGAAAACTTTCTTTTAGTATGTGTGATGGGGAAATTATTGGTATTGAGAATGGCCATGTTCATCGTGTGTGCCTGAGCTCTCTACTGTAGAAAAATATATGTTTGCAGCTATGTGCAATATTAACAAGGAATCACTACATTGTATGTACGACTTTCTACAGAATAAAAACAAAAAAAGTGGCTCTACGATTTTTTTTTTTTTTTTTTTTTTTTTAAGGAATTTTTTGGTGTATTACAGCTTTTTTATACTCCTTCTCCAAAACCATCGCTTATATTCTTTTCACACTTTGGACAAACGTGGCTTGTGCAAAGGTCCAGCAAATATGTTCACCAGGTGATGTTATTCCCCATTATTGATTTTTAACTATTTTTCCGTTGGGGACTTATCTGTTGATGTATAAATTTCCATTGATTATAACGCAGGTCAAAGGGGATTATAATGGTGAGTCACATTTAAGACTTCTCCAAAACCGTCCGCCAAATTCACTTCAAACTTGATGGAAATGTATCTTAGGTGAGTCTCTACCAATGTCGCACAAATGGTTACAGGTCAATAATTATTTGTTTTGTTGTTTTTTATGAGGGGTTTGCTTCATTTTTTGGCAATTTTTTCAAATCTTCTTGTCAGAAACCGCTTCGCCAGTTACTTCCATATTACATAGGGACATTTCTGAGATCCCTTAGACGTTAATTGATCCACAGGTGGCCCAGAGATTTTCTTTTTTTTTTTTTTTTTCGAATTTTGTGTGTCATCAAGTTATTCTTCGATTTCACCAAATCTGTCGCTAAGATTCTTCTCAATCTTGGTGTAAATGTAGCTTGTGGAAAGGTAAAACAAAGTACAAAATTATTTTCTGCATCTCTGATTTTAATTTCTTTTCATTTTTAATTTGGGCACTTATCAATCAATGCATACGTTCCCACTGATTACAGTGCAAATCAATGAGGTATTAATGGTAACTCAAACTGTTTATTTCTGTTTATGCATGAAAGGTCACCCGATCCCAGGACTATCATAGTCCTCTTATTTCTATAGTATCCGAAATTGTTACGTTTGATATTTCAAAGACATTGCACACAACACTAAAAACTTTAATCTTAATTGTGCCAATTATCACATCGAAGAAATGGTCCAATATGTTTGGTCCATCCTTGAAGAACAACGCAAGGTCACATGTTTGCTTTATCAGTATAAGGTATGTGTCAGGATCATGTATACTGATAAGCAAACAAATTACACGAGACACCCTTATAAATGGAACAATTAGAGACCCACCATCTGTAGCCTACATCTCAAATACAATAAGTTTCAAAGTCACGTGACACAAGATATTCAGACGTGTTTTGTAAACGGCCGTCTGTTTTTGAGCTACAAAGGGTGGATTTCATCATTTTTGGTACAAAACGGATGTAATGCAGGATGTGTGTTGCAAATGATGCCATTAGTAACAAAGGGTTCGTAAGTAGAGCCACCTGGTGGGTAACAAATCCAGTTTTAGTGGTTGGCTAATGGATGTTCACCGCAAGTGGCGTCATATGTATTTTGGTACAACAGGAAGCAGTGTCACCTGCAAGTCACCTCCCCAAGCATCGTCAATTATATCGATAAGTCGACGAAGATCCTGTGGCACAGGGTGATTTAGTAACACTGACATTTGTGGACGACATTTGGACAATTACATCACTAATCGTCTTGCCCTCAGGTGTATCGATTCAAATTACCCGCCATAGCCAATGTTGGTAATAATAAGGCTCTTTGTGGGCTGTGACAGGATTGTTCACAACATTACAAGTTGCATCATGAGTCAAAGTGAGTAAGAACCTTTTAAGTTATCTAGCCGGTCAGTATCAAGACTCACAAAATATATCGCCTGTAGGAGATTGCTGGTTTTTTTCCTTTGCAGATTGTGAGCTGTCAGCAATAGAAAGCCAAAGTCCCGATACCCATGTATATTGTTAGCCAACTCAGAAAAAAAAAGGAACCACAAAAATGCTCTCCTGGTTAGCTCAAACGTATCTATGAAACACGTAACAAACTGAAACAACTAACTGCTGGTAGGATCACGCCAAGAAAATATCCAATAAACATAAGAGGACACTTTAGCTCCATTGATTGTCACACCGTGCAAAACAATGCCCGACAGTTTACTCTGAACCCACACACCTTTCCATTTGCCCCGTTGGTACTAAATACCGTAATTAAAGGAAATGGGAATGGGGATACAGTTCAATTAGCACCTTTGGATGATCCATGTACATTGAGTGACAGTATGATTTTGGGAGGGGTAAATAACATGGAAAACGAACAAAACGTACCAGAAATGGACATAGAAAAGGAACAGACAAACAATGTGGAGTCAGAACAAAAAACAATTGTCCTACAGAGGGATTAGTGACCGTACATCTATTGACTCTAGTATGATCCAGTAAGAAGAAAAAAAATGTCACCAAAGGAGTACTTTGGTGGACGGAAAATGCATTCACGGGAGAAGGTTTGTGACTGGTATGCTACAATGAACAATATGCATGATAGGGTACCATTATGAGTGTACAAAAGAAAATAAAAAAAATGATATTTCTGCTATCTGGTGCTGTGAGACATGTCGATGGGTGCCTGAGTCATTGAATTAGATACTACAAGAGATCCATTGAATAAAGGAAAGAAAAACACCTACACATAAAAAGGTACAGATGCTGACTTACATGATTTGATTGATGGGTACCAAGAACTTAGCACACTAATAAAAAAAACCTCTAGAGACTCTAGAGACACAGTTGGGTAACATATTTAAACCTTATCACAATGAAAATATGAACATGAAAATGGAGACCATGCACAACAGGTTAAGGTAAAGGAGAAAGGCAAAAAAAACTCAACTTAAACAGGCAACAGCAACCTCAAAAAAGAAATAAACAAAGTAAATGAAGAACTTAAACAAAAGCAAAAAAGGTGCAGTGTTACATAAAATGAACTGGATATCGTCACTTCTCAGAATTACGAAAGTGACAATAGGATAAAAAATGTTAAACTGGGGAAGCTAGTTGGTGAAATGAGGATGGGATTAGAAAATATGAGTTTTTTTTTTTTCGATGATGGTGTTCATGTTAACCAAGAGGAGGCCCATTTATTTACAACATATGTCCAGAACTGAACGAAGGAAAAACAAGGTGATTATAGTATGGACCTGAATTGGGCAACAGATATCAAAGTAAGTGGCTGTGACACTTCATAGTTTGTACAAAGATATATATTAATAAATCAAACAAACTATTTCTGTGAAATGGATAATCTAAAAATAGTAGCATGGAACATTCATGACAAGAGACAAAAAATCATTAGCCAAAGTCAGCCATTTGATATATAAGCGCATGCATCCCCTGAAACAATACTGAAATTAAAGGGTTTATTACATACAAAAGCACGCGAAAAAAACACAATAGAGCCACAAAATATTCAGGTGGTATATGTATATGTATATATATATATATATATATATATATATATATATATATATATATATATATATATACATATATATATATACATATATATATATACATATATATATACATATACATATATATATATATGAGGAAATATTTCAAATAATGTTGAATGTCTAGAAATAACATACACATATAGTTTGGACAAAACTCTATAATTTTTTTCAATAGGGATAAAGATATCTACACAGGAACCGGTAATGGTCCACCTGCTAACAGTGTATATACCAGTGGTATTGAATAGTTTGAGACTCATTACAAGGATATGATAAATTTTAGCGAGACTAATAGTCCATGCATATTTATGGGTGCTTTTAATGCCCCACCAAATACTGAATATGATTGGATACCCCCTGATAAATCTGATATTGTCCACATCCATCTTTCCAATACCAATGTCGAAGAACAAAATATTGAAATAAGACAAAACTGTGATGAGAGAAGAGTAGATGAAAACGGCAGTAATCTGTTAAATTTATATATCTCGACAAAGCAGTGCATATTGAATGGACAGAAACTTGTAATGTACAAGTCACCCCACAAGTTGTGGTCAAAATGCTGTTAATCTCACATGCATTGACTAGGTAACGTGCGATAAAACTTCATTTCTATTGCTTCTATATATGGAAGTGCATGATCTCAAGTAGTTTTGTGCATTGTCCTTCAAAACTGCTGTCAGTCACAGTCTTGTGAATTATTATATTAGCTGAGTAATGTTACCTCTCAACCACCAGTTTCCAAGACCTCAATGTATGCTCGACACAATTGAGTTGGTTTACTCACTCGATTGTTGGTGGTGGTGATTTCTGTTGCACATGCTCCCTTTTACTTCCTTCCTTCTTAGGCCACTATACGGCATGCTCGAACAGAGTTTGAAGCTCTGTGAACTTTTGCTCACAAACACTGTTCAAGTGCTTTACACACATTCTCCTCTGTGCAAAATGTTCTTTTTTAGGATGACAGGAGACTTCCGAGACCAGAATAGGTTATAGGTGATCTACAAATACCTGTCAAAATGTGGAAGTATAGCTGGTTGGTTTAACTTGTAACCAGGGTTCAACATTGTATCTCGATAATCAGATCACAGAGAGCAATCACTGCTTTGCAGCCTACCAATAGTGTTGTTCCAATGACCACTTCTTCACCCTTGCTGAGAAAAGATGGATTCAGGAGACCACTTTATGGCCACTTGGGACAACCATAAGCACTTCTTTGGTTGTTGCCAACAACCTGGCCATGTTTGCTCTTGCCAGAAACCGGGTTCTACATTGATTGAGGACAGGACAAGTGGCTCTTCTACCAGCCCTAAAGAAGAGTGACAAAGCTAGACATAGGTGGCAAGTTCTTGTGGCCAAACGCCAGGCTGTAAACTCCACTAGAGAAGTGCAGATGAACCCATGAGCTCACTCGCATACTCAAGTGGCTGCTGTCTCTAAACCTGCAAATCCAAGGGGAGTAAAGATGGGCGGTGACATAGGCGCAAGCAAGGAGACATGGGGTCACCTCTTGGTGATCACAAGCCCCAGGCTAAACCTTTGGTGAGGATCAGAGCTCCTTTAGCTGGTAACCCAAGGCTTTTCCTTGCCTTAGAGTTTATGGCTATGAACATGCAAATGCAGGTTGACATGAACAGTGGACTGATCACCCCCTCTTAGCCAACCACTTTGATTACCCCTCTTAAGAGGCATGCTAAGCACAAGTTGGATCTTCTGAGATCTGCCCCCCACCCCATCCCATCTGTGCATTCAGAGTCTTATCAGTGCAATTGAAACCAGGATGAAAGCCTACAGTTTTTCATTCCACTGTGCCATGTTCATTTTCATCAGCCCCTGCAGGCACGTTTGCTGTGCCTGAGCAGACAACCATGGATAAACAGCTTGCTTGCTGCCTCTCTGTAGAGTCAGCTCTCACTTGGCCCACAGGTTTAGGAGCTCTCAGAGCTCCAGCGACTCCCTTTGGCCATCAGACCTCCAGGTCGGCAGCAGCTGTGGACCCTGCACTGGGCTTATCAGAGATTCAGGAGTTCTCGCAACTCCGGCAAGCCCCCTGGGGCCAGCAGACTTCTAAGTCTGCAACAGTTGTGGTGGCAATGACTTCCCCATCATGAAGCATGGTGATGGAAGACCTGCTTCTGTTAGCTGCTCCTTACCCTTTGGAAAATCTTCTGTCAAACAAGGCTTTCGGCATTTGCAGCCCTTTTGTGGTCACTGAGTCTTCAGACACCAACACTGATGAGGAGGAGAATGAGCCCCTGCTTTCAGATTTGTCCATCAGCCAGTCCAGGCCATGGGATATAATCCAGCTGACACTCTGTGCAGCCCAGTTCCCTGTCTTTTCTGGCATGTGTGGAACCTGGCAATGCCCCCATGGATATGACTGCAGCTCCACTCCAGGGCTTAGAGGGTGACTAGGCAGTTGTCCCCACAATGGAGACATGTGGAGCTATGGCAAAGTCCTGCTGGGGTTTGTCCCTGGATGATGCATGTTAAAGGACCCCAACCAGCTAATGGCCAAGCTATGAGGCACTTGGGCTCCAGTGGAGACCCCAACCTGGCTTTCTGCACCAAGGGTAACTGTTGCCCTGCCTAGACGTTTAGGCAAAGTGGTACTCTGTGCCATAGCTGATTTTTTCCTCCATTCCTTTCCCTGTGGATTGGGAATAATTTGATGTTCAGCCCCTGAAGTCCATCTCTGCATCTGTTGAGGCATTTAAGAAACTGGAAGAGGATGCCAAGGGCTCTGTCCTTATGGCATCTTATTGCAACATCTCTTTGGCCCTGAAGTCCATCTCTGCATCTGTTGAGGCATTTAAGAAACTGGAAGAGGATGCCAAGGGCTCTGTCCTTATGGCATCTTATTGCAACATCTCTTTGGTGGCCTTGAGGTCTCTCCTGGAGGACCTCCAGTGCTCTGCCAAGATCACTGATGCAATGTAATAATGCATCGGCCAGTTGTCATTGTTTTACATCTTCTTTGTCACAAGCAATTGACCAGGACGGCCTCTACACTCAAGGTGAACCTGCATTTGTTACATACGGGCACCTGCCTCTAGGGCCAGACCCAATTTTCTGCAGGGCAAATGGGGCCAGCACCTTGTTTGGAGGAGAGATGGGGGAAGTTATCTGCCAAATGTAGGATCTTTGGTCCCACTCCAGAGAACAAACCCACATCAAGGGATTGACTGACCCTGTTTGGTCACTTTCCTCCTTGGTGGATGCGGCCCTGAAGCATGGCTATCAGACCACACCAACTCACCTCCTAGAGGCAGTGACGAAACATCAGAGCAATATTGCCATAGAGCAGGTGGAGGATCCTTGTTCAGCTGGATTCTACAACTTACTCTTCCTTGTGCCCAAGTGGAATGGAAGTCCATGCCTGGTCACAGACCTGTTGTTGCTGAACACATATTTGGAGGTCCTGTCTCTCAGAACAGAGGCCCCACAGTCAGTCGCAGTGGCCCTGCAGCCTCCAGGAATGAATGGAGTCCTTGTATCACCTTGTATCTCAAGGATGTGTTCTTCCAGGTGGCAGTTGCAGAGACTTCACAGAAGTGTCTATGGTTTGCATTTTCAGGCCAGGTGTACCAGTACAGGTTGCTCCTGTTCAACCTTGCCACAGTACCTTTGGTGCTCTTGTGCATGCAGTTGGCACGCCCTTTGACTTGAACATTGAACAGCTGATGATCAAGGCATTCCTCATTCACAAGTTTTACTCAGCCCGTTACGTAATTAACACATGGAAGTTTTAGTCATTCTGATATTAGTAAGTATACTTATGTCTGAACCGCCAGAAAAGCCCAAAAGCCCACCCGACCATCCTGCTCCCTGCACTGGGGTAATACCAACTCACCACTCATCAAGGAGGAAGGAAGTACAAGGGAGAATGTGCACCAGGAGTCACCATCTGGTTCAAGAGGAACCGAGAGGTGGCCCCACCGCAGTTGCCAGGTTGCTGGCAGCAATTGAATGAGTAAAGCAACTAAATTTTGTCGAGCATTTTGGCCTGACATGGAGGTCTTGGCAATGGTGGACAAGAGGTAAGGATACTTACTACTACCGAAAATACCAAAACTTTTAACCAAACAGTGCACAGTGGCCAAAAGTTAACAGGACAGTGTTGCACTCTTTGCCTGAAAAACGGATTTGTGATTGTATCAGTGGCACTAAATTTTTCGACATTCTTTATATGGCTTGTCATTTTGATACACAGGACTTTCTGAAAGAAGATTATAATCTGAAAGAAGGAGAAAGTCTGGACAAAATGGTTTCCAATGTTCATAACATTTTACAAAGAGCAGGAAAACCATCATTGAAATTGAGAAAACACAAGGGGGAAAAAGCAGCATACTAAGGTATGCAGACGATCGTTGCTACAGATTATATCACTACATGAAACAACTTGCAAAAAAATGTCCAAACACTGTAGGAACATTGCACTGAGACGAACATATTATTCCAACAGAAGAATAAAGACCAGAAAAAGCACCTTTGGTGGACACAGCATGTCAAAATTGTAATATTTTAGATAATGCAATAAATGTACTTTTACATTGTTCAAAATTCAACTCTGAAAGAGAAATATTGTTTAGAGAGATGGTCACTATTTTCCCAGAATTTCCATTATTCGCCGATTCGAACAAATTCAAATTCATGCTGATGGCATTCCTTTAAAACTACTATCAAGATTTTTTATTCATTATTTATTTCCCTGAGGGACCCCAAACTTCTTAATTCACAGTTCAGTCCCTGTAAACAGTACATAGTAATTGTTTTCCAGATAAGTCACGAGCCCGAGGATGTCCCCACCAGGGAAATGACCATGCTAATCAAATTAATTAACATATATAAGTAAAACAAAGGGAATAGAGCAGTGATCATTTCTATACCTTTGACGTACTCCTAGTAAGACTGGTAGAATTATTCAAGATGTATGACAAACATGTTTCTCATGAGCCTGAATGACTGTGACAAGATAATTTTAGAAGAAAATTTCTTTTCTTGAAATTATCAAGAGAAGGGGATCATTCTAATTCAATAAGCGCGATATACGGCTGAATAGTTCAAGTTATGATGTGGTTGGTGAATTCTGGTCAGGTATCATGATTTGTGGAAATGGGCACAGGACAAAAACGTTATTTAGAATTTTAAAATACCACATATTATCCATGATATTTGCTAATAAAAAGCAATGAAACAAAGGTCAGAAATGATCCTGGATTATTTATGCACATTGCCAGTTCCAAATTAGGGAGAATATGGGTATACAAAGCCAATTATGTGGTAGTTATATACATTTTTTTTTCAGATTAAAAACTGTAATTTCACCAAAGTAAAGTCTTCTCCCATATTAAAAAAGCGGTCTGCACTTTCGTCTTATTTCAATGCAAAAGTTGCAAATTCCATATATTTCCAGGTAGAAAAAATATTCTAAGTTCACAGTTTCCATTTTTTACTCTATGAAGTCCCCTGTTGCCATACAATTTACCATGGCGCTGACATAAATCCATCATAGTGCTTTGGTCCACGTTGCTGTGGGCATTGGGCCTAATTATGCAAATCTAGCGGTGTCGTTTGCGAAAAAAAATAGTGCGTGCAACGGGAGTGCAAGTGCTGAAACATGAGATAGGCCTAAAGTCCAGCTGATTTGATGGCATTTTTTGCCAACTGTGCACTTTATTTGCAGATGGGCAGGGCTTTCAAAGGGACGATGGTTTTTATGGCTGTGTGGGCATGTTTAGGTTCTCAGTACATTTAGGTTCAAACCATTAGGTGAATACAACTGATCTCCGCTCATAAAATAGTGGTTAAAATAGGTACCAAAAAGACGCCGACCTTCAGGAAAAGGTTAACAGTTGGTTGGAATTAATATCGCTCTTGTCTTGTGGTGTGGTGGTGTGTGCTCCCTACTGTGGATCCTTCCACATCTGGCCGGCCAATGAAATATATACTCCGGGCATAATCTGAACAGCATTGTTGGTTGTGATGGTGAACGAAACAGGTCCCGTTTGTCGTTTATAAGCTTCGGGTAGTGTGTGTGTGTGTGTGTGTGTGTGTGTGTGTTTTCCTTATTTTGGTTTCCCTTATTGTGTCTTTTTGCGTGTCTTGTTTCATGTCTTTTTTCTTGTTTCTACCTCTTGTCTTGGGGGCTCTTTTTGGCATACTTTACATGTGTGAAACTTGATGCCTCACCACTTATCACTTGGATCGAAGCGACCGTGAAACGCGAATAGTTTTTGGTTTTGTGTGTGTGTGTGTGTGTGTGCAAAAGGGTGTCCCTGGAATGGCCCTCGCGGGAGGTCCCACGGTTATGCAGCAGAGAACACTAAAAAGGTCATGAATGACAACTGCGCGGTGGGAGCCAAACAGCAGGCGCAGTCAACTCTTCCCTTCTACCCAGTCGCAAACAGCTTTCAAGGGTGACATTTGGTTCCCATTTGTGGGAGAAAAAAAAACCAGAAAGGATTGGTTCAGGACCGTACGCTGCTTTCAACAAAACTCTACAATGAAATATGGCGTATAAGAAAACAGTGTTATACTTCTCTTCACTGTATATTGCATACAATCAAAGTCGGTAACCAGACATGCAGACTTTGAAAACCAGACAGCAGAGATGAATGATGAGTGAACAATAAATAAATTAAATAATTTTTGATACGGCTGTCATTTGCTGACTTCTGGTAGACTTTGAAACTTGTACGACAATCAAACTGTTTATATGTATATAATCAATGTAACGTCTGAATGTTTTGGGGGTTGGGGGGGGCGGTTGGGATATACCTTTTGTCTGTGTGGGGATGTTCCTTTTAGCCACTGTGTATGAGTGATTGATTGATTGAGTGATTGATTGATTGATTGATTGATTGATTGATTGATTGATTGATTATTTCGTTGCCTGTCTTTATCATAAACGTTTCCTATTTTTACTTCCTCCAGAACTACCACCTCTATCCTCTTGACACTTATTGCCAATGCATTTTGTCCTAGCCGGAGCCACAAATTCAGTGTCGTGTTTATTATTACATGATCTTCAACGATTTGTAGTCAATAACAGTACATATCAAAAGTAATATTAGAGCAATAATGCGTCTGTAGTTTTGTCATTTTTGTAGACCGGGTGCACTTTGAGGTGTGTCATTGGCAAGCCTGTTACCAAGCAGTTAATATTGGGGGGGGGGGGGGGTCATATGCGGGTTTTTTTTGGGGGGGGGGTGTTTTTTTGTGTGTGTTTTTTGCTTTTTTTTTTTTTTTTTTTTTTTTTTTTTTTTTGAATTTTTGGTTTTTGTTTCTTATTTTTGTTAATTTTTGTTTTGAGAAGAAAATCACAAACGTTCGGCGAATTATTCCAAAGCCACATAGCAACTGGATGCAACTGGCTCTGAAATCTATAGACCCAACATTGTTCACCAGGTGGTGACACGTTTCTTTCTTGTTTTAACGGCATTTCTCTGTTTATGTTGACAGAACCTTTCAGTTGAATCGATAAAATACACATTACGTATAAAGTATTTGTTGTCTTAAATGGTTATCATCTGTATCATTTTTTGATTAGAAATAGCCTTAAAAAGCGCTACCCTGACTTGACTTTCTAGCGAATATTATTTTCAGAGCGGTGGCATTATGCTGATGTCTTTCAATGGTACCATTCCAGGTTGTTTATTACAGCCTGTGCCACCAGGTGCTGACATTATCATGATGGCTTTGAATGGTGCCATTGCAGATTGTTTGAAACAGTGTCCCCCGCCAAGGGGCCTATACAAGTACACCCAGGCGGGGCCAGGTAGGGCATGTGACAGTTCCAGTAAATGGGATATTGTCCAATTTACACTTTATTAAGATAAATTATCAGGAGGTCCAGAAAAATACCATTGGGGTGGGGGAGTGCAAAAAAGTACAAAAAACATAAAACAGGAAACCACACTCACACACACGTATTGTAGTTTTCCAGCTTTGAAGCGCAATGCTGTATCCTACCCAGTTTGACACCGTGTTATATTTCACAGGGGCTTGTTGTTGGTGACATTTTGGGGCTGGAGAGACTACAAAAAGCAATCTGAAATGGCGTCAATGGTTATAAAGCAACATTTAGTAAGATACTCCTTTCAAATTGTGCACAGAGTCGCCGTTTCTGTTTTCACGTTTATGGGTCTGTGCTTGTCCAATGTGACACTTTTTTCTCCGTGTTTCAAAAATGTCATGATGAAACTAAGCAATGTCTGACAGAAATGGATTTTCATAATCCGCTTGCGCTCATTATTGTAATACAGAGGCTGCTGCCCTAAACAGATCGACCGCCTTCTGCATCTCATCAGATAAGGCAGCATACTTACAAAATGCATGACCTTGCAATTGGGTCGAGGTTCTTCGAACTCAGTTTATTCTCTCCAATAGGTGCCAAAATAAGTTTTGTGATCCTAGCTAATCTGGTTCTAGAGATAATACTTGCAAAAATCGTAAATATAATTTAAATTTGGTTACTGTCATTGTTCTTCAAACGTAATATAGACTCTTATGGGGTGATTAACATCAAAAGTATCATGACCCTGGCTTATTTGGTCAATCAAGTTAATTGACTTACAACGGTGATCAACTGCAATAATTTTGTGACCCTAGGCCTAGGTAATCTGGTCGTTCAGATATCGCGCACCTGAAATTCAGCGAGGATTGATCCTAGTGACTTTGAAATTTGATCAAGGTCATTTTCATTCAAACTCGACGTAGACTTTCACGAGAATGACCAACTGAAGTTACCTGATCAAAACCTATTTGGTTCTTCAGATACCACGCTCAAGAAATTCAAAATAAATTGAGCCTGGTGACCCTAAAATTAGGTCAAGATCATTTTTCTTCAAACTCGACCTGTAGAAAGGCGATCCTAGTTTATCCGGTTCTTGAGATATCGCTTGTAAGAAATCTAAGACACACGAATAGACGGCCGGGCATATGCACAGACACAAGGTATCGCAATAACCCGTGGGCCTTTAAGGGGCAGTAGTTAAAATATTTCTCAATACATTTGCGTTGCTCAAGAAATAGCGACGATGATATTGCAATTTATAGTTGCAAGTCATACTGGTCTTTTAATGAGACGAAAATGTAGGTTGTTATAACTACCAAAAGTACAGTCTGGCGAAAACATTATTAAGGAATGATAAGACTAGATGATTCACTTTGCCTTGGTACACCTGACTCCAGCACCCTATCGTCAGCACCTTGATATACTCGTGACACGTCCGGTGCCGGGAAGGCTCAGAAATGGACACCATAGTACACATGGCTCCCTATTGTAAGAATGAGCACTAAAAGTGCTACTGATTGGTGAGGTTATAATTCATTTTTTGCGACAGAGACAGATAGACAGACAGACAGACAGCCTTTTGAAACATTGGGGGGGGGGGGATGTTTCTGAGGTAGGTCTATATACTGCGTATAATGCTAAAAGAAACTTTATTTTTTCACCTTAACTGACTTGATTATAGAGTGGTTGGCGATCAGGCGTCTGTCCGCCGTCTGTCTGTGCAGAATTCACATTTTCGAATTCTTTTCAAAAAATGTATAAAAGAAAGATTTGATTTTACACATGGATGTTTCCCATAAGGGCTTCACCAAAGTTACAAAGAATATGATAATTCACTGGGGTTTTTTTTCAATGCAGTTTCAAGCCAGTTTGGAGGGAAAAAGAAATTCTGCTCAGGAAGTACGGGGCCAATTGATTTGGTAGTACACATATGGTCATCAAGGGTCATATGCTTTTAATTCTGCCCACGGAATGGCGCTTTGGTATTATCTCTAGTGAATATTTTTGTATTAAAGATATTTGTTACCTTTTCGGCGAACAAGCTAAAGAGAATTGCTTAAAATTATGTCAGAATGTAATCTGACTAATTTTAATGCAATTTTACGAAAACGATTACATTAATTTAATTTTGGAGGAAGCTGTGAGATATCATACTTTTGGGACCGTGCACTAGTAATGGGTAATGTTTTACATGTACATGTATGTAGCAATGCAGCATATGTATGGCAATATGGTAAAAACCGCTGTATGCCGATGTTAGGTAAAATGTGTGAAAAAATGCTTCTAAACATGGATATTCCCCATGTGGGAGTCCACCAAGTTTGCGTAGGATATGATTCAAATACAAATTTTCCATTTTTCAATTGTTTTGATTCATTTTCTGAAAGAAGAAATTCTCAAGAACCTCTTGGCCAGTTCATCTGATATTGCAGACAAGGTCACATGGAGTCTCATAGTTCTCATTGAATAAAAACCAGGTGGGGCCATGGTTTTCGCTGTTTTTTATATATTTTTGTGTTAAAGCTACCTTTCTGCAGAATCTCTGTACATAATGTTTGAAACTGTGTCAGATTGCAATCCTTTAATGACGCAAAAAAAAATAATGACGATCTCGTAATTTTCGACGAAGATGTTGGATATCAAATTTTGGAACTGTATACTGAGAAGCGCTAATTCTGAATATGTACGTACTGTGCACGTGTGACAATGCTGTAAAAACTGTTTTGTGAAATTATTTCCTTTTACACGAATGTTTCGCTAGCGCACCTGTACGAGAAATTTTAACAATACGATGATCTCAATTTTTTAAAAAATTTATGACGATTTTAATGTTTTGATATTGCAAGTGGGATCATCTAGTTCCTGTTTTGGCCACCAGGTGCACGTGGTTGTGACTTTGTTTAACGTGTTCTTAACTAATGTTTGTGTGTTTTGTAATGTTCGGCTTATTAAACCAAATCCACATACTGTAGTTCTAGAGCCTGGTGACCCTCAAATAACAGAATTTTCGCGCATTTTAATTTCGCGCAATCCAATGCCATACAATGTATTGAAATACAATGCAACTTATTTTCGCGCATATTAATTTAGCGCTCTGAGTGGTAGCGCGAAAAGCGCGAAATTAAATCAAGCGCGAAAATTTCTAGAACTGCAGTACTTGCTTGTCCTTAAAATTGGAAATGAAGTCAGCTGAACACAGGAAATTTCATTGGTCCTACATTCTACAATTGCGTCATATATATATATATATATATATATATATATATATATATATATATATATATATATATATATATATATATATATATATATATATGTATAATGGAAATCACTTTGTACACTTTAAATTGTATGAACACTGAAACTGAAATACAAAACACATTGATTTGAATAAATTTTCGTAATCTTTCCAATTGATATACTTTATAGCCCTTCAAATGAACATACAGTGCTAAATAAAGAACAGTGTTAGGCCCCAATAAAATTGCTGCTATGATGCCAACAGTGTCCACTCGCAATTAGTCACAGCAGCCATATTATGATAGGACAGGCATAGACATGGTCGGGTGTACGTCATGACAGGCAAAGCCATGGTCGTGTTTACGTCAAGATTCACTTTCTGGCACCATAAGCAAAACTGGCACGTTGCGATGCATGCAGTTTTTAACTCTTTCAGTGCCAAATTTTGGATGGAGTCAACAGCTTTTCAATGCGCCCCGAGAAAAGCTGTTGACCTGGGATATTCTCTCTGGCAATACAGGCATGCTGGTACTTGAATAAAAGGCCTTTTTACGAGGGAAATGAATCTGAAATCGTAATGATAATTCAGACTGGTTTGAAGTAAGTAGATCGACTTCAGTCGTGATTGGCAATGGAAGAGTTAAAATTCCTGTATGTCCGATCCTGACCATGCTGTGTCTGGGCAGATCTCCTGTAAGAGTTATTCCAATTGACTTTCCAGGTACAATTTTATTGAAACCAGAAAATGGGCAGCAGAGAAATTGCCAACAAAGTGTGAAGTAGCAGTGTGCAGGAATCCACCAAGGCACAAAGTCACCACTACAACAGAACAACGTGGAAGCAAACCAGCTTCTTGATCAGATGTACAACTCGCAAAGAAGGAATACTGACTTTAAATAGGAGAAAACAAACTGTACCTTTATCCTGCTGGTCATCTTTTTTCAACACCTAACCGTGACGGTTTCAATGTCATATTCTCCCAGGCGACACCCGGTAAAGCAATATGTGGAACGGGTGAAATCTTTGGACCTTGAAGAGTACCCACAATGGGACTTAACGGTAAGGATTTTTTTTATAGCAAATTTCTTTGCATGCAAAAAACTGTCCTCTTTACGTCTTGAAACACAACCAAATTATTAGGGGGACAGAACATCACATTTAGTCTCGAATTACTGCATCTTTCACAGTGTGACGTTCAGGAACAATGGCAATCTTTTATCATTTGGCGAATGGATGTCATTAAGTTTAAGTATGAAGTAATAATATAACAATGTCATGACATGACGGTGTCACGGTAAGGGTTTAAAGACATAAAATATATATCATTCACATTTCGGTGGAATTGTATTTATTATTATAAATATAAGTCAAAACATGATTATGGTGCGGTGATAGACTTTTGCATGGATATATTTATGAAGGATTTTTTTAAAATCACACTCTAATGTTATTATGTTAAAAGATCAGTCAATGGCAGTTAGACTACCATGCTAATGTTGCTGTGGAGAGACGTCAAGCGACACACTCAGGCAAAGCGTGAAAAATGAGAGGTGTGGATGGAAGATGGGTGTAATGTGAAGTTTATGTATGGTGCCTCTGTGTATGGTACAAATTGGATGAGAGCAAACTGCTAACTGGGCTCTTTATTTCCTGATTGAGTTGAATCATTTGTTAATCTTAAATCGGAGATATGATGACTAAAACAACATCATTGATTATGTTTATGTAGAATAATTATTGATATAATTCAAAGTAGCAAGTAAGAGCAACAACAAATACCCAGAATTAAAGATGAGCAAAATTGTCCGATGATGCCTGCTGCCTGTCCTCCGCCCGTTAAGTTTGGTGCCAAATGTCACTCAGATATTAGAAGTACTGTCAAGTTCGTGAAATACATATATGAATATGTGCCCATTATCGTATCGCGTGCTGGTATTACAAACGTTGAGATTTTTAATGAACTGATTGTGGACAATGGGCAGGTTTTTTTGGCTTACTATCTCTTGTTTAAGCACAAGGCAAAGCAAATCCTGCAGCAGTTCTAATTTTAGATCTTAAAAGACTCATTACTTCAAACAAGAAATGTCCAACAAACCCATAAGAACTGCAGGAAATCATGACGTCATTCCAAGCAAAAATACGACACCAACTGGCAAGCCTCACTTAGTGTTTCTTTAAAAACAGTGTGTGCACGTTCTTGGCAGGGAAATTTGTTCAATGTAAAGGACCTAAGTATGAGAACGACACTGTCAGAAGGTTCCAAATGGAAGAAACTGTACTACTCTTCCTTATGGAGTAGGGGATAGTGCCCAGAGTGACATGTGAAATCGTCAGACCTGTCCCTTATGAAACCGTCTGGAATAAGCAATGTTTTGCAATGCGGTCTTGTCGACCGTGCCAGGGTTTAACCTGTGAGGGTAAATGTCATACTTGACACCATAGTGCCATCACTGATCTAGGCTCCTTCAACGAGACACATATAGCCTTGTATTTAGTTAATTATTGTTCACCTTTTAAAGTTCCGATTCTTTATGGCAACACAAACCTTGTGATACCTACTGCCGTTTGGATCGGGTCATGCAGGCTTAAATGATAAGGTTACGTGAAGACAAAATTGTCTTATGTTTGGAGGCTATATGTATTGTGTACATGGAATGAAAGAGGCGGTTAGGTCAGGGAAAAGAACCACATGGATATGGGAAAAAAACACGAAAAAACAAAATAAACTTAAAGTTTTACTGTGAAAGCAGGGCGCGTAGAATCGTCATAGGGTACATCGTTCCTATATTATGATAAAAGTACTTAATTTGTGTTGGGTGTGCTGAAGAATCAGGATGTCCACAAGTAATGTGATATGCATTCCTTGTCTTGATATCATTTACCATCTGTTCTCGTTGAACTCTCAAAATACTTTTCTTGGGAGCTTTCATGTATTAAAACACTCTCCTCAGATGTAAGTAGGAGACAAAATAACGTTTCAGGGGCGCCATATGGGACGCTATGAGTCCCAGGTAACCTTATTACCAGGCCTCGACATGCATACGTTAACGTGGCAACATGCAAATCGACATATCGCCTGTTGGTATTGAATAACGTAAAATACAAAGAGGTAAATGCGCGTATTCTATGTTCACAAATAT